>JAEOAE010001003.1:0-42882 GCA_036365155.1 Meriones psammophilus | reverse complement strand
CGCACTGTATGTCACAGAAACAAGTTTCCACCAAAAGAACAAATTAATATAACAGGAAAAATGAAAAGTGATATAACCCTAACCCCTAACCCTAAACTTAACCCTACCCTGACCCTAACCCTAAACCTAACCCTACCTAACCTAACCCTAACCCTAACCCTAACCCTAACCCTAACCCTAAACCCCTAACCCTAATCCTAACCCTACCCTAACCCTAACCCTAACCCTAACCCTAACCCTAACCCTAACCCTAAACCCCTAACCCTAAACCTAACCCTACTCTAACCCTAACCCTAACCCTAACCGTAACCCTAACCTAAAGAACAGAAAGAACAGAAACACAAAGCACAACTTTTTAAACTAAATCACATGTGTGTCGCTCGATAAATTAGGAATATAGGAAAACTGAAAAGTGTTATCTCGCACTGTATGGCACAGAAACTAGTTTTCATCGAAAGAACAGAAACGCAAAGCACAACTTTGTAAACAAATTCACATATGTGTTGCCTGTTCAATTATTATAACAGGAAAACTGAAAAGTGTTATCTCGCACTGCTTGGCACAGAAACAAGTTTCCACCGAAAGAACAGAAACACAAAGCAAAACTTTGTAAACTGAATCACATGTGTGTTGCCTGTTCAATTATTAAAACAGGAAAACTGAAAAGTTTTATCTCACACTGTACGGCACAAAAACAAGTTTCCACCGAAAGAACAGAAACGCAAAGCACAATTTTGTAAACTGAATCACATGTGTGTTGCCTGTTCAATTATTATAACAGGAAAACTGAAAAGTGTTATCTCACACTGTACGGCACAGAAACAAGTTTCCACCGAAAGAACAGAAACGCAAAGCACAACTTTGTAAAATAATTCACATATGTGTTGCCTGTTCAGTTATTATAACAGGAAAACTGAAAAGTGATATAACCCTAACCCCCTAATCCTAACCCTAACCCTAACCCTAACCCTAACCCTAACCATACTTAAACCCTAATCCTAACCCTAACACTAACCCCAACGTGACCCCTAAACCTAACCCTAACCCTAACACTAACCCCTAACCATAACTGTAACCCTACCCTAACCCTAACCCTAACCCTAACCCTAACCTAACCCTAACCCTAACAAGTTTCCAAGGAAAAAACGTAAATGCAAAGGTCTAGTTTGTAATCTAAATCACATGTGTGTCGCTCGCTCAATTATGAATACAGGAAAATTTAAAAGTGATATATCACACTGTAAAACACTGGAACAAGTTTCAAATGAAAGCACAGAAAAGCAAAGCACTACCTTGTAATCTGAATCACATGTGTGTCGCTTGCTCAATTAGGAATACTTAAAAACCGAAGAGTGTTATATCGCACTGTACTGCACAGAAACAAGTTTTCATCGAAAGAACAGAAACGCAAAGGACAACTTTGTAAACTAATTCACATACGTGTTGTCTGTTCAATTATTATAACAGGAAAACTGAAAAGTGATATAACCCTAAGCCCCTAACAGTAACCCTAACCCTAACCCTAACCCTAACCCTACTCTAACCCTAACCCTAACCCTAACCCTAACCCTAACCCTAACCCTACCTAACCTTAACCCTAACCCTAACCATAACCATAACCCTACCCTAACCCTAACAATTTTACAAGGAAAGAATGTAAACGCAAAGGTCTAGTTTGTAATCTAAATCACATGTGTGTCGCTTGCTCAATTAGGAATACAGGAAAACTGAAAAGTGATATATCGCACTGTACAGCACTGGAACAAGTTTCAAATCAAAGCACAGAAAAGCAAAGCAATACTTTGTAAACTGAATCACATGTGTGTCGCTTGCTCAATTAGGAATACTTGAAAACCGAAAAGTGTTATATCGCACTATACTGCACAGAAACAAGTTTTCATCGAAAGAACAGAAACGCAAAGCAAAACTTTATAAACTAATTCACATACGTGTTGCCTGTTCAATTATTATAACAGGAAAACTGAAAAGTGTAATCTCTCACTGTAGGGCACAGAAACAAGTTTTTATCGAAAGAACAGAAACCAAAGCACAACTTTGTAAACTAAATCACATGTGTGTTGCTCGCTCAATTAGGAATACAGGAAAACTGAAAAGTGTTATCTCGCACTGTACGGCACAGAAACAAGTTTCCACCGAAAGAACAGAAACGCAAAGCACAACTTTGTAAACTAATTCACATATGTGTTGCCTGTTCAATATTTATAACAGGAAAAATGAAAAGTGATATAACCCTAACCCCCTAACCCTATCCTTAACCCTACCCTAACCCTAACCCTAACCCTAACCCTACTCTAAACCTAACCCTAACCCTAACCCTACCGTAACCCTAACCCTAACCCTAACCGTAACCCTACACTAATCCTAACCCTAACCCTAACCCTACAGTCACTCTAACCCTAACATTAACCCTAAGCCTAACCCTAACCTTAACCCGACCCTAACACTAACCCTAACAAGTTTCCAAGGAAAGAACGTAAACACAAAGGTCTAGTTTGTAATCTAAATCGCATGTGTGTTGCTCGCTCAATTAGGAATACAGGAAAAAATGAAAAGTGATATATAACACTTTACAGCACTGGAACAAGTTTCAAATGAAAGCACAGAATAGCAAGGCACTACTTCGTGAACTGAATCACATGTGTGTCGCATGCTCGATTAGGAATACTGAAAAACCGAAAAGTGTTGTATCGCACAGTAAGGCACAGAAACAAGTTTTCATCGAAAGAACAGAAACGCAAAGCAATACTTTGTAAACTAATTCAAATACGTGTTGCCTGTTCAATTATTATAACAAGAAAACTGAAAAGTGTTATCTCGCACTGTATGGCACAGATACAAGTTTCCACCGAAAGAACAGAAACGCAAAGCACAACTTTGTAAAGTAAATCACATGTGTGTTGCCTGTTCAATTATTTTAACAGGAAAACTGAAAAGTGATATAACCCTAACCCCCTAACCCTAAACCTAACCCTACCCTAACCCTAACACTAAGCCTAACCCTACTCTAACACTAACCCTAACCCTAACCCTACCCTAACCTTAACCCTAACCCTAACCGTAACCCTATCCTAACCCTAACCCTAATCCTAATGCTAACCCTAACAAGTTTCCACCATAAGAACAGAAACGCAAATCACAACATTGTAAACTAAATCACATGTGTGTCGTTTGCTCAATTAGTAATACAGGAAAACTGAAAAGTGTTATCTCGCACTGTAAGGCACAGAAACAAGTTTCCACCGAAAGAACAGAAACGCAAAGCACAACTTTGTAAAGTAAATCACATGTGTGTTGCCTGTTCAATTATTTTAACAGGAAAACTGAAAAGTGATATAACCCTAACCCCCTAAACCTTACCCTAACCCAACCCTAACCATAACCCTAACCCTAACCCTACTCTAACCGTAACCTAACCCTAAACCTAACCCTACTGTAATCCTAACCCTAACCCTAACCCTAACCGTAACCCTACCCTAACCCTAACGCTAATCCTAACGCTAACCCTAAAAAGTTTCCACCGTAAGAACAGAAACAAAAAGCACAACTTTGTAAACTAAATCACAGGTGTGTTGCTCCCTCAATTAGGAATACAGGAAAACTGAAAAGTGTTATCTCGCACTGTACGGCACAGAAACAAGTTTCCACCGAAAGAACAGAAAGGCAAAGCACAACTTTGTAAACTAATTCACATATGTGTTGCCTGTTCAATTATTATAACAGGAAAACTGAAAAGTGATATAACCCTAACCCCTTAACCCTAAACCTAACACTACCCTAAACCTAACCCTAACACTACTCTAACCCTAACCCTAACCCTAACCCTAACCCTACCGTAAACCTAACCCTAACCATAACACTAACCCAAACCGTGAACTCCAACCCTAACGCTAACCCTATCCCTAACCCTAACCCTAACCCTACCCTAACCCTAACCCTAACCCTAACCCTAATCTAACCCTAACTCTATCCCTAATCATAACCCTACATTAACCCTAACCCTAACCCTAACCATAACCCTACCCTAACCCTAACCGTAATCCTAACCCTAACCCTAACAAGTTTCCAAGGAAAGAACGTAAACGCAAAGGTCTAGTTTGTAATCTAAATCACATGTGTGTCACTCGCTCAATTAGTAATACAGGTAAACTGAAAAGTGATATATCGCACTGTACAACACTGGAACAAGTTTCAAATGAAAGCACAGAAAAGCAAAGCACTACTTTGTAAACTGATTCACATGTGTGTTGCCTGTTCAATTATTATAACAGGAAAACTTAAAAGTGATATATCGAACTTTACAGAACAGAAACAAGTTTCCATTGAAAGAACAGAAGCGTAAAGCACAACTTTGTAAACTAAATCACATGTGTGTAGCTCGCTCAATTAGTAATACAGGAAAACTGAAAATTGTTATCTCGCACTGTACGGCACAGAAACAAGTTTCCACTGAAAGAACAGAAACGCAAAGCACAACTTTGTAAAGTAAATCACATGTGTGTTGCCTGTTCAATTATTTTAACAGGAAAACTGAAAAGTGATATAACCCTAACCCCTAACCCTAAACCTAACCCTACCCTAACCCTAACACTAAGCCTAACCCTACTCTAACACTAACCCTAACCCTAACCATACCCTAACCTTAACCCTAACCCTAACCCTAACTGTCACACTATCCTAACGCTAACCGTAATCCTAATGCTAACCCTAACAAGTTTCCACCATAAGAACAGAAACGCAAATCACAACATTGTAAACTAAATCACATGTGTGTCGCTCGCTCAATTAGTAATACACGAAAACTGAAAAGTGTTATCTCACAAAGTATGGCACAGAAACAAGTTTCCACGGAAAGAACAGAAACGCAAAGCACAACTTTGTAAACTAATTCACATATGTGTTGCCTGTTCAATATTTATAACAGGAAAAATGAAAAGTGATATAACCCTAACCCCCTAAACCTATCCTTAACCCTACCCTAACCCTAACCCTAACCCTAACCCTACTCTAACCCTAACCCTAACCCGAACCCAACCCTAACCCTAACCCTACCGTCACCGTAACCCTAACCCTAACCCTAAGCCTAACCCTAACCGTAACCCTACCCTAACACTAACCCTAACAAGTTTCCAAGGAAAGAACGTAAACACAAAGGTCTAGTTTGTAATCTAAATCACATGTGTGTTGCTCGCTCAATTAGGAATACAGGAAAAATGAAAAGTAATATATAACACTTTACAGCACTGGAACAAGTTTCAAATGAAAGCACAGAATAGCAAGGCACTACTTCGTGAACTGAATCACATGTGTGTCGCTTGCTCGATTAGGAATACTGAAAAACCGAAAAGTGTTGTATCGCACAGTAAGGCACAGAAACAAGTTTTCATCGAAAGAACAGAAACGCAAAGCAAAACTTTGTAAACTAATTCAAATACGTGTTGCCTGTTCAATTATTATAACAAGAAAACTGAAAAGTGTTATCTCGCACTGTATGGCACAGAAACAAGTTTCCACCGAAAGAACAGAAACACAAAGCACAACCTTGTAAAGTAAATCACATGTGTGTTGCCTGTTCAATTATTTTAACAGGAAAACTGAAAAGTGATATAACCCTAACCCCCTAACCCTAACCCTACCCTAACCCTAACACTATGCCTAACCCTACTCTAACCCTATCCCTAACCCTAACCCTACCCTAACTCTAAACCTAACCCTAACCCTAACCGTAACCCTACCCTAACCCTAACCCTAATCCTAACGCTAACCCTAACAAGTTTCCACCATAAGAACAGACACTCAAAGCACAACTTTGTAAACTAAATCACATGTGTGTTGCTCCCTCAATTAGGAATACAGGAAAACTGAAAAGTGTTATCTCGCATTGTACGGCACAGAAACAAGTTTCCACCGAAAGAACAGAAACGCAAAGCAGAACTTTGTAAACTAATTCACATATGTGTTGACTGTTCAATTATTATAACAGGAAAACTGAAAAGTGATATAACCCTAACCCCCTAAACCTAACCCAAACCCTAACCTAACCATAACCCTAACCCTAACCCTAACCCTAACTGTAACCCTACCTAACCCTAACCCTAACCCTAACCCTAACCCTAACACAAACACTAACAAGTTTCCAAGGAAAGAACATAAACGCAAAGGTCTAGTTTGTAATCTAAAGCACATGTGTGTCACTCCCACTTTTAGGAATACAGGAAAACTGAAAAGTGATATATCGCACTGTACAGCACTGGAACAAGTTTCAAATGAAAGCACAGATAAGCAAAGCACTACTTTGTAAACTGAATCACATGTGTGTTGTTTGCTCAATTAGGAATACTTGAAAACCGACAAGTTTTATATTGCACTGTATGGCACAGAAACAAGTTTTCATCGAAAGAACAGAAACGCAAAGCACAACTTTGTAAACTAATTCACATATGTGTTGCCTATTCAATTATTATAACAGGAAAACTGAAAAGTGTTATCTTGCACTGTACGGCACAGAAACATGTTTCCACGAAAGAACAGAAACGCAAAGCACAGCTTTATAAACTAAATCACATGTGTGTCACTCGCTCAATTATTAATACAGGAAAACTGAAAAGTGATATAACCCTAAACCCCTAACCTTAAACTTAACCCTACCCTAACCCTAACCCTAAACCTAACCCTACTCTAACCATAACCCTAATCCTAACCCTAAACTTAATCCTACCGTAAACCCTCACCCTAACCCTAACCCTAACCCTAACCATAACCCTACCTAACCTAACCTAACCCTAACCCTAACCCTACCCTAACCCTAACCCTAACCCCTAACCCTAACCCTAACCCTAACCTACCTTAACCCTAACACTAACTCTTAACGCTGACCCTAACCCTAACCGTAACCCAACCCTAACACTAACCCTAACCCTGACCCTAACAAGTTTCCAAGGAAAGAACGTAAATGCAAAGCACTAGTTTGTAATCTAAATAACATGTGTGTTGCTCGCTCAATTAGGAATACTGGAAAACCCGAAATGTGTTATATCACACTGTACGGCCCAGAAACAAGTTTTCATCGAAAGAACAGAAACGCAAAGCACAATTTTGTAAACTAATTTACATACGTGTTGCCTGTTCAATTATTATAACAAGAAAACTTAAAAGTTATATATCGCACTTTACAGCACAGAAACAAGTTTCCATCGAAAGAACAGAAACGCAAAGCACAACTTTGTAAACTAAATCAAATGTGTGTTGCCTGTTCAATTATTATAACAGCAAAACTGAAAAGTGTTATCTCACACTGTATGGCACAGAAACAAGTTTCCACCGAAAGAACAGAAACGCAAAGCACAACTTTGTAAACTAAATCACATGTGTGTTGCTCGCTCAATTAGTAATACAGGAAAACTGAAAAGTGTTATATTGCACTGTAAGGCACAGAAAAAAGTTTCCACCAAAAGAACAGAAAAGCAAAGCACAACATTGTAAACTAATTCACATATGTGTTGCCTGTTCAATTATTATAACAGGAAAACTGAAAAGTGATATAACCCTGACCCCCAACCCTAACTCTAACCCTAACCCTACCTTAACCCTAACCCTAACTCTTAACCCTAACCTTAACCCTAACTGTAACACTAACCCTAAACCTAACCCTAACAAGTTTCCAATGAAAGAACAGAAAAGCAAAGGACTACTTTGTAAACTGAATCACATGTGTGTCGCTCGCTCAATTAGGAATACTTGAAAACCGAAAAGTGTTATATCGCACTGTATGACCCAGAAACAAGTTTTCTTCGAAAGAACCGAAACGCAAAGCACAACTTTGTAAACTAATTCACATACGTGTTGCCTGTTCAATTATTATAAGAGGAAAACTGAAAAGTGTTATAACCCTAACCCCCTAACCCTAACCCTAACCCTACCCTAACCCTAACCCTAACCCTAACCCTACCTAACCCTAACCCTAAACCTAACCGTAACGCTACCCTAACCCTAACCCTTACCCTAACCCTAACAATTTTCCAAGGAAATAACGTAAACGCAAAGGTCTAGTTTGTAATCTAAATCACATGTGTGTCGCTCGCTCAATTAGGAATACACGAAAACTGAAAAGTGATATATCGCACTGTACAGCACTGGAACAAGTTTCAAAGGAAAGCACAGAAAAGCAAAGCACTACTTTGTAAACTGAATCACATGTGTGTCGCTTGCTCAATTAGGAATACTGGAAAACCGAAAAGTGTTATATCGCACTGACTTTTCAACAGAGACTATGAAAGCCAGAAGGGCCTGGACAGATATCATGCAGACCCTAAGAGAACACAGATGTCAGCCCAGGCTACTATACCCTTCAAAACTCTCAGTCCTCAAAGACGGAGAAAACAAGATATTCAATGACAAAAACAAATTTCAACAATACCTACAAACAAATCCAGCATTACAGAAGACACTGGAAGGGAAAATACAACTCAAGAAAGCTAGCTACATTCAAGAAAACACAGGGAATAAATAACCTCACTTCAGTAAAACAAAAAAAAGCAACCAAGCACACAAACCAGTATGACCACAGCCAACATCAAAGTGAAAGGATTTAACAGCCACTGGTCATTACTCTCTCTCAATATCAATGGACTTAATTCTCCAATAAAAAGACACAGACTAACAGAATGGATGCGTAAACAAAACCCAGCAATCTGTTGTATACAAGAAACACACCTAAGACACAAAGATAGACACTTCCTGAGGGTAAAGGGATGGAAGACGGCTTTTGAAGCAAATGGACCCAAGAAGCAAGCAGGAGTAGCCATTCTAATATCTGGTAAAATAGTCTTTCAACCAAAATTAATCAAAAGAGATGGGGAAGGACACTTCATACTCATCAAGGGAAAATTCTACCAAGAAGACATCACAATCCTGAACATCTATGCCCCAAATACAAGGGCACCCACATTTGTGAAAGAAACGTTGATAAAACTTAAAGCACATATAGATCCCCACACACTAATAGTAGGAGACTTCAACACCCCACTCTCAACAAAGGACAGGTCAACAAAACAGAAATTAAACAAAGAAACAATATCTCTAACAGAGGTAATGAATCAAATGGACCTAACAGATATTTTCAGAACCCTACACCCTAACACAAAAGAATTTACCTTCTTCTCAGCACCTCATGGAACCTTCTCCAAAATAGACCACATAGTTGGTCACAAAGCAAGCCTCAACAAATACAGGAAGATTGAAATAATCCCTTGTATCCTGTCGGATCACCATGGAATAAAGCTGGACCTCAGTAACAACAGAAATAGCAAAAAGCCTACACATACATGGAAACTGAACAACTTGCTACTAAAAGACAGCTGGGTCAGGGAAGAAATAAAGAAAGAAATTAAAATCTTCCTAGAACTCAATGAAAATGAAGACACAACATACCCGAACTTGTGGGACACAATGAAAGCAGTGCTAAGAGGAAAGTTCATAGCACTAAGTGCCTTGAAGAAGAAATTTGAGACAGCGCATTCAAGCAACTTAATGGCTCACTTAAAAACCCTTGAAAAAGAAGAAGCAGACACACCAAAAAGGAGCAGATGGCTGGAAATAATAAAACTCAGGGCTGAAATCAATCAATTAGAAACAAATAAAACAATTCAAAGAATCAATGAAACCAAGAGCTGGTTCTTTGAGAAAATCAACAAGATAGACAAACCCTTAGCCAAGCTAACTAAAAGGCAGCGAGACACCATCCAAATCAACAAAATCAGAAATGAAAAGGGGGACATAACTACAGACACTGAGGAAATCCAAGCAATCATTAGAACTTACTTCAAAAATCTATACGGAACAAAATTTGAAAATTTAAATGAAATGGACAATTTTCTTGACCGATTCCACCTACCAAAGCTAAATCAGGACCAGGTAAATCAATTAAATAGTCCTATATCCCCCAAGGAAATAGAAGCAGTCATCGAAAGTCTCCCATCCAATAAAAGGCCAGGACCTGATGGTTTCAGCGCAGAATTCTACCAAACATTCAAAGAAGAGATAACACCAACTCTCTTCAAACTATTTCACAAAATAGAAACAGAAGGAGCATTACCAAACTCATTCTATGAAGCCACAGTCACCTTGGTACCTAAACCTCACAAAGACTCAACAAAGAAAGAGAATTTCAGGCCAATCTCCCTTATGAACATTGATGCAAAAATACTCAACAAAATACTCGCAAACCGAATACAAGAACATATCAAAGATATCATCCACCATGACCAAGTAGGCTTCATCCCAGGTATGCAGGGATGCTTCAATGTATGGAAATCCATCAATGTGATCCACCATATTAACAAATTGAAAGAAAAAAAAACACATGATAATCTCCCTAGACGCTGAAAAAGCCTTTGACAAAATCCAACATCCATTCATGTTTAAAGTATTGGAGAGATCAGGGATACAAGGCACATATCTAAACATAGTAAAGGCGATATACAGCAAACCTATAGCCAACATCAAACTGAACGGAGAGAAACTTAAATCAATCCCACTGAAATCAGGGACAAGACAAGGCTGCCCACTCTCTCCATATCTCTTCAACATATTCTGGAAGTCCTTGCTAGAGCAATAAGACAGTTGAAGGAGATCAAGGGGATACAAATTGGAAAGGAAGAAGTCAAATTATCACTACTTGCAGATGATATGATAGTATATGTGAGTGACCCCAAAAACTCTACCAGGGAACTCCTACAGCTGATAAACACCTTCAGCAAAGTGGCCGGATACAAAATTAACTCAAAAAAATCAGTAGCCCTCTTGTATACAAAAGACAAAAGGGCTGAGAAAGAAATTAGGGAAACAACACCCTTCACAATAGCCACAAAAGACATAAGGTACCTCGGAGTAACCCTAAGCAAGGAAGTCAAAGACTTGTATGAAAAAAATTTCAAATCTCTGAAGAAAGAACTAGAAGAAGATATGAGAAGATGGAAAGATCTCCCATGCTCATGGCTTGGTAGGATTAACATAGTAAAAATGACCATCTTACCAAAAGCAATATACAGATTCAATGCAATGCCCATCAAATTACCAACACAATTCTTTACAGACCTGGAAAGAAAAATTCTCAAATTCATATGGAATAACAAGAAACCCAGAATTGCTAAAACAATCCTCTACAATAAAAGATCTTCTGGAGGTATCTCCATCCCTGATCTTAATTTGTACTATAGAGCAACAGTTTTAAAAACTGCATGGTACTGGCATAGAAACAGAATGGTGGATCAATGGAACCAAACAGAGGACCCAGAAATAAACCCACACACTTATGGACACCTGATCTTTGACAAAGACGCCAAAACCATACAATGGAAAAAAGATACCATCTTCAACAAATGGTGCTGGTCCAACTGGATGTCTACATGTAGAAAAATGAAAATAGATCCATACTTATCACCCTGCACAAAACTGAAGTCCAAGTGGATCAAAGACCTCAACATAAAACCAGACACATTAAATGGGCTTGAAAAAAAGTGGGGAATACCCTAGAACTCATTGGTACAGGGGAAAACTTCCTGAACAGAACTCCAACAGCACAGGCTCTAAGAGCAACAATCAATAAATGGGACCTCATGAAACTGAAAAGCTTCTGCAAAGCAAAGGACACTGTCATCAAAACAAAGCGACCTCCTACAGATTGGGAAAGAATCTTCCCCAACCCTTTATCTGACAAAGGACTCATATCAAGTATATATAAAGAACTAAAGAAGCTGAAAAGCAGCAAACCAAGTAACCCACTTAAAAAATGGGGAACAGAGCTAAACAGAGAATTCTCTGTAGAAGAATACCGAATGGCAGAGAAGCACTTAAAGAAATGCTCAACCTCACTAGCCATTAGGGAAATGCAAATCAAAACAACCCTGAGATTTCACCTTACACCCATGAGAATGACCAAGATCAAAAACTCAAGTGACAACACATGCTGGAGAGGTTGTGGAGAAAGAGGAACCCTTCTCCACTGCTGGTGGGAATGTAAACTGGTACAGCCACTCTGGAAATCAATCTGGCGTTTTCTCAGACAACGAGGAATAGTGCTTCCCCAAGATCCAGCCATACCACTCCTAGGCATATATCCAAAAGAGGCTCAAGTACACAAAAAGGAAATTTGCTCAACCATGTTCGTAGCAGCTTTATTTGTAATAGCCAGAAGCTGGAAACAGCCCAGATGCCCCTCAACTGAAGAATGGATGCAGAAAATATGGTACATCTACACAATGGAATATTACTCAGCAATGAAAAATAAGGAAATCATGAAATTTGTAGGTAAATGGTGGGATCTGGAAAGGATCATCCTGAGTGAGTTGTCCCAGAAGCAAAAAGACACTCATGGTATATACTCACTCATATAGGCATACAACATAGGACAAACCCACTAAAACCTGTGCATATAAAGAAACTAAGCAAGAGAGAGGACCCTAACTAAAATGTCTAATCACTATCTGGAAAGGCAAAGAGGATGGACATCAGAAGAAGAAGAAAACAGCAAACAACCTAGGAACCTACCACAGAGGGTTTCTGAAAGCCTCTTCCCTACAGACTATCAAAGCAGAAGCTAAGCCTGATGGGCAACTGTTGGGCAGAGTGAATGGAATTTTATGTAAGAACTGGGAAAGAGTAAGAGCTGAAGAGGACAGGGTCTCCACAAGGAGAGCAACAGAACAAGAAAATTTGAACATAGGGAACTTCCCAGAGACTCATACTCCAACCAAGGACTATTCATAGAGATAACCCAGAACCCCTGGACAGATGTAGCCCAGGGCAGTTCAGAGTCCAATTGGGTTACATAGTAATGTGAAGAGGGACTGCCTCTGACATAATCTGATTGGCCTGCTCTTTGATCACCTCCCTCTGGGGGGGAGCAGCCTCACCAGGCCATAATAGAGGACAATGCAGCCACTTTTGATGTGAACTGATGGACTAAGATCAGAAAGGAGAGGAGAACCTCCCCTATCAGTGGACTTGGGGAGTGGCATGCATGCAGAGGGAGGAGGGAGGGTGGGATTGGGAGGGGAGGGAGGGGCCTATGGGGGGATGCAGAATGAATAAAGTGTAATTGATGAAAAATTTTTTAAAAAAGGGAAAAAAATAATTTAAGAAACTTAAATGACTTACAAAGTGGAGGAAAACATGCAGTTAGTCAATTTACATGGAGCACGTCACGCCCCTGGGGGCAATGGTCTGCTGAACCGACTCAGACCTCGGACACCACCACTGCTAGTTCTAGAACTGACACAGGATGTTTCAATGAGGGGGTTAAGGCTTCTCATAATACTTCCTATAAGCCCACACCTGTTTGTTTACATCCCCCATTTTTATTCATTATTAGCCAGATAGAGCCAAGTAATTGTGGTAATGATACTTGCTTTTTCGCCCAATGCTGTAATGCTAGTAAATTTACTAGCTGGTTACTCACATGCCTCAAGGAGTGCCTGTGCCCGTTGATGCCCTCACGCTATGACTCTCTTCAGACAGAAAAGGGATCTTGGAATTACAGCTGCCATTGTTACTGCTATCTCATTGGCGACTGTTGGAGCTACCACCATGGCATTAGCCATGAGTCATACTGGGCAGCCTGCTCAGACCCTGAATAACCTTTTAGCCAATGTAGCTCATGCCTTAGATGTACAAAAAGGAATTAATGCTCAACTAAAAGGAGGTTTGATGGTGTTCAATCAGAGGTTTGACCTCGTGCAGGAGCAAATTGATACCCTATGGCAAATCGCTCAATTTGGCTGTCAATGAATGTATGTTGGACTTTGTATCACTAGCATACAACATGAGAATTTTCCCTGTGCTGCAAATCTGTCTAAACAATTGTCAAGCTATATTTTAGGTAATTGAACTGGAGAATTCGATACTACGATGGACCAGCTGAGAGTGGCCATTTTCATGGTAAATTCTACCAGAGTGGACACAGGACTAGCCACAGGATTATCATCATGGATTGCTGCAGCCATGAATCATCTGAAGGAATGGGCAGGCATGGGAGCGTTAGCAGGCCTTCTGGTGTTGGTCACCTTGGTTTGCCTGTGGTATATATGCAAGATTAGAGTCTCACAACAGCGTAATACAGCCATGACCATTCAGGCCTTTACAGCCATTGAAGCAGGACAGTCTCCCCAAGCAGGGTTGGCTACCATAAAAAGCCAAAATATTACGCTCAGGATGCGAGGCGAAGCACTGCACTCAGGGTCAGCCGCCTTGGACCCAGAGAAGAACATGTCTGATTGCATGCGGGTTGATGCCCCAGGTCCCGCCTCTGAGAAAAAGGTATCGGACGGGTCTGATGCTCTTTGGGTGGATGACACCTAAATGAACATCGGTACAAAGTCCCAATATACTTCTAATATCAGAGATCAGACCTCTACTCTTGCCTGATGCGTCCAAAACAAAAAGGGGGGACTGTAGAGAGCTGCGTAATGCCGCTCCTGAAAGATGGAGCTGGATTCCACCTTCCACCTTCCCGATGGTGAGTGCTCTCTGTCACAAACAAATCCACATTTGGCTAAGGCTGAGGATCTGGCTTGCTTCCATGTATGTGGACCTATCTGCATTGCCCACGTGGCATGCTGAGGTTGGCTACCCAGAGGCTATTTAAAGTGGGCTGGCTTTCCCCAGGGTCCGATGATTGTTCAAGGTTCCTGAATAAACTTATAGAAAATCAAAAAAAAAAAAAAAAAAAAAAAAAAAAAAAAAAAAAAAAAAGCAAAACACTACTTTGTAAAGTGAATCACATGTGTGTCGCTTGCTCAATTAGGAATACTGGAAAACCGAAAAATGTTATATCGCACTGTACAGCACAGAAACAAGTTTCCATCCAAAGAACAGAAACGCAAAGCACAACTTTGTAAACTAATTCACATACGTGTTGCCCGTTCAATTATTATAACAGGAAAACTGAAAAGTGATATAACCCTAACCCTCTAACCCTAACCCTACCCTAACCCTAACCCTAACCCTAACCCTACTCTAACCCTAACCCTAACCCTAACCCTAACCCTACCCTAACCCTCACCCTAACCCTAACCCTAACCCTGACCCTAACCGTAACCCTACCCTAACCCAAACCCTAACCCTAACCCTAACAAGTTTCCAAGGAAAGAAAGAAAACGCAAAGGTCTAGTTTGTAATCTAAATCACATGTGTGTCGCTCGCTCCATTAGGAATACAGGAAAACTGAAAAGTGATATATCGCACTGTACAGCACTGGAATAATTTACAAATGAAAGCACAGAAAAGCAAAGCACTACTTTGTAAACTGATTCACATGTGTGTCGCTTGCTCAATTAGGAATACTTGAAGACCGAAAAGTGTTATATCGCACTGTACGGCACAGAAACAATTTTTCATTGAAAGAACAGAAACTCAAAGCAAAACTTTGTAAACTAATTCACATATGTGTTGCCTGTTCAATTATTATAACAGGAAAACTGAAAAGTGTTATTTCGCACTGTATGGAACAGAAACAAGTTTCCAACGAAAGAACAGAAACAAAAAGCACAACTTTGTAAACTAATTCACATGTGTGTTGCCTGTTCAATTATTATAGCAGGAAAACTGAAAAGTGATATAACCCTAACCCCCTAACCCTAAACTTAACCCTACCCTAACCCTAACCCTAAACCTAACCCTACTCTAACCCTAACCCTAACCCTACACCTAACTTTAACACTACCTTAACCCTAACCCTAACCATAACCCTACCCTAACCCTAACCCTAACCCTAACCCTAACAAGTTTCCAAGGAAAGAAATTTATCGCAAAGATCTACATTGTAATCTAAATCACATGTGTGTCGCTCGCTCAATTAGGAATACAGGAAAACTGAAAAGTGATATATCGCACTGTAAAGCACTGGAACAAGTTTCAAATGAAAGCACAGAAAAGCAAAGCACTACTTTGTAAACTGAATCACATGTATGTCGCTTGCTCAATTAGGAATACTTCAAAACCGAAGAGTGTTATTTAGCACTGTAGGGCACAGAAACAAGTTTTCATCGAAAGAACAGAAACGCAAAGCAAAACTTTGTAAACTAATTCACATACGTGTTGCCTGTTCAATTATTATAACAGGAAAACTGAAAAGTGATATAACACTACCCCCCTAACCCTAACCCTAACCCTACCATAACCCTAACCCTAACCCTAACCCTAACCCTAACCCTAACCCTACTCTAACCCTCACCTAACCTAACCCTAACCCTAACCCTAACACTCCCTAATGTAACCCTAACCCTAACCCTAACGCTAACCGTAACCCTAACCAAGTAACGCTAACCCTACCCTAACCCTAACCCTAACCCTACTCTAACCCTAACCCTAACCCTAACCTAACCCTAACCCTAACCCTAACCCTTACTGCACCCCTAACCTAACACTAACCCTACCCTAACCCTAACCCTAACAAGTTTCCAAGGAAAGAACGTAAACGCAAAGGTCTAGTTTGTAATCTAAATCACATGACTGTCGCTCGCTCCATTAGGAATACAGGAAAATTGAAAAGTGATATATCGCACTGTACAGCACTGGAATAATTTACAAATGAAAGCACAGAAAAGCAAAGCACTACTTTGTAAACTGATTCACATGTGTGTCGCTTGCTCAATTAGGAATACTTGAAGACCGAAAAGTGTTATATCGCACTGTACGGCACAGAAACAATTTTTCATCGAAAGAACAGAAACTCAAAGCAAAACTTTGTAAACTAATTCACATATGTGTTGCCTGTTCAATTATTATAACAGGAAAACTGAAAAGTGTTATCTCTCACTGTATGGCACAGAAAAAAGTTTACAACGAAAGAACAGAAACGCAAAGCACAACTTTGTAAACTAATTCACATGTGTGTTGCCTGTTCAATTATTATAGCAGGAAAACTGAAAAGTGATATAACCCTAACCCCCTAACCTTAACCCTAAACCTACCTAACCCTAACCATAACCCTAAACCTATCCGTGACCCTACCCTAACCCTAATCCTAACCCTAACCCTAACCCTAACTGTACCCTTAACCTAACACTAACCCTACCCTAATCCTAACCCTAACAAGTTTCCAAGGAAAGAACGTAAACGCAAAGGTCTAGTTTGTAATCTCAATCACATGTGTGTCGCTCGCTCAATTAGGAATACAGGAAAACTGAAAAGTGATATATCACACTGTACAACACTGGAACAAGTTTCAAATGAAAGCAATGAAAAGCAAAGCACTACTTTGTAAATTGAATCACATGTGTGTCACTTGCTCAATTAGGAATACTTGAAAACTGAAAACTGTTATATCGCACTGTAAGGCACAGAAATAAGTTTTCATTGAAAGAACAGAAACCCAAAGCACAACTTTGTAAACTAATATACATACGTATTGCCTGTTCAATTATTATAACAGGAAAACTGAAAAGTGTTATCTCGCACTGTACAGCACAGAAACAATTTTCCACCGAAAGAACAGAAACACAAAGCACAACTTTGTAAACTAAATCACATGTGTGTTGTCTGTTCAATTATTATAACAGGAAAACTGAAAAGGATAAAACCCTAACGAAAAGGATATAACCCTAACCCTAACCCTAACCTAACCAAACCCTAACCCTAACCCTAACCCTAACCTAAACTAACCTAACCTAACCTAACAAACCCTAACCCTAACCTAACCTAACAAGTTTCCAAATAAATAACCAACGCAAAGGTCTAGTTTGTAATCTAAATCACATAACGTGTTGAATGTTCAATTATTATAACAGGAAAACTGAAAAGTGATATAACCCTAATCCCTAACCTAACCTAACCCTACCCTAACCCTAACCCTAACCCTAACCATAACCCTAACCCTACTTAACCCTAAACCTAAATAACCCTAACCCTACGTAACCCTAACCCTAAACCTAACCCTAACCCTAACCCTAACATAACCCTAATCCTAAATAACCCTCACCTAACAAGTTTCCAAAGAAAGAACGTGAATTGTAATCTAAATCACATGTGTGTCGCTTCGCTCAATTAGGAATACAGGAAAACTGAAAATTGATATATCGCACACAACACTGGAACAAGTTTCAAATGAAAGCACAGAAAAGCAAAGCACTACTTTGTAAATTGAATCACTTGTGTGTCACTAGCACAATTAGGAATACTTGAAAACCGAAGAATGTAATATCTCACTGTAACCACAGAAACAAGTTTTCATCGAAAGAACAGAAACCTAAAGCACAACTTTGTAAACTAATTCACATACGTGTTGCCTGTTCAATTATTATAACAGGAAAACTGAAAAGTGATATAACCCTAACCCCTAACCCTAACCCTAAACCCTGAACCTAACCTAACCCTAACCCTAACCTACCTAACCTAAACCTAACCCCTAACCCTAACCCTAACCTAACCCTAACCCTAACCCTAACCCTAACCTAACCTAACCTACCCTAACCCTCACCCTAACAAGTTTCCAAAGAAAGAACGTAAACGCAAAGGTCTACCTTGTAATCTAAATCACATGTGTGTCGCTCGCTCAATTAGGAATACAGGAAAACTGAAAATTGATATATCGCACTGTACAACACTGGAACAAGTTTCAAATGAAAGCACAGAAAAGCAAAGCACTACTTTGTAAATTGAATCACATGTGTGTCACTAGCACAATTAGGAATACTTGAAAACCGAAGAATGTAATATCTCACTGTAGGGCACAGAAACAAGTTTTCATCGAAAGAACAGAAACTCAAAGCAAAACTTTGTAAACTAATTCACATATGTGTTGCCTGTTCAATTATTATAACAGGAAAACTGAAAATTGTTATCTGAATGGCACAGAAACAAGTTTCCAACGAAAAACAGAAACAAAATGCACAACTTTGTAAACTAATTCACATGTTTGTTGCCTGTTCAATTATTATAACAGGAAAACTGAAAAGTGATATAACCCTAACCCCTAACCCTAAACTTAACCCTACCCTAACCTAACCCTAAACCTAACCCTAACAAGTTTAACCCTAACCCTAACCCTACACCTAACTAAAACCACATAACCCTAACCCTAACCCTAACCCTACCTAAACCTAACCCTAACCTAACAACACTAACAAGTTTCAAATGAAAGAAATTTATCGCAAAGATCTACATTGTAATCTAAATCACATGTGTGTCGCTTTCTCAATTAGGAATACAGGAAAACTGAAAAGTGATATATCGCACTGTAAAGCACTGGAACAAGTTTCAAATGAAAGCACAGTAAAGCAAAGCACTACTTTGTAAACTGAATCACATGTATGTCGCCTGCTCAATTAGGAATACTTGAAAACCGAAGAGTGTTATATCGCACTGTAGGGCACAGAAACAAGTTTTCATCGAAAGAACAGAAACGCAAAGCACAACTTTGTAAACTAATTCACATACGTGTTGCCTGTTCAATTATTATAACAGGAAAACTGAAAAGTGATATAACCCTACACCCCTAACCTCACCCTAACCCTACCATAACCCTAACTCTAACCCTAACCCTAACCCTACTATAACCCTAACCTAACCTAACCCTAACCCTAACCTAACCCTAACCCCTAACCCTAACCCTAACCCTAACCCTAACCTAACCCTAACCCTAACCCTACACTAACCCTGACCCTTACCCTAACCCTAACCCTACCGTAACCCTAACCCTAATCCTAACCCTAACCCTAACCCTAACCGTATCCATAACCTAACGCTAACCCTACCCTAACCCTAACCCTAACATGTTTCCAAGGAAAGAATGTAAACGCAAAGGTCTAGTTTGTAATCTAAATCACATGTGTGTCGCTCGCTCAATTAGGAATACAGGAAAACTGAAAAGTGATATGTCGCACTGTACAACACTGGAACAAGTTTCAAATGAAAGCACAGAAAAGCAAAGCACTACTTTGTAAATTGAATCACATGTGTCTCACTTGCTCAATTAGGAATACTTGAAAACCGAAGAGTGTTATATCGCACTGTATGGCACAGAAACAATTTTTCATCGAAAGAACAGAAACGCAAAGCAAAACTTTGTAAACTAATTCACATACGTGTTGCCTGTTCAATTATTATAACAGGAAAACTGAAAAGTGATATAACCCTAACCCCCTAACTCTAACCCTGACCCTATGCTAACCCTAACCCTAACCCTAACCCTACTCTAACACTAACCCTAATCCTAACCCTAACCCTAACCCTAACTGTACCCCTAACCTAACACTAAACCTACCCTAACCCTAACCCTAACAAGTTTCCAAGGAAAGAACGTAAACGCAAAGGTCTAGTTTGTAATCTAAATCACATGTGTGTCGCTCGCTCAATTAGGAATACAGGAAAACTGAAAAGTGATATATCGCACTGAATATATATCACTGGAACAAGTTTCAAATGAAAGCACAGAAAAGCAAAGCACTACTTTGTTAACTGATTGACATGTGTGTCGCTTTCTCAATTAGGAATACTTGAAAACCGAAAAGTGTTATTTCGCACTGTACTGCACAGAAACAATTTTTCATCGAAAGAACAGAAACTCAAAGCAAAACTTTGTAAACTAATTCACATATGTGTTGCCTGTTCAATTATTATAACAAGAAAACTGAAAAGTGTTATCTCGCACTGTATGGCACAGAAACAAGTTTCCAATGAAAGAACAGAAACGCAAAGCACAACTTTGTAAACTAATTCACATGTGTGTTGCCTGTGCAATTATTATAGTACGAAAACTGAAAAGTGATATAACCCTAACCCCCTAACCTTAACCCTAAACCTACCCTAACCCTAACCCTAACCCTACTCTAACCCTAACTCTAACCCTAACCCTAACCCTAACCCTACTCTAAACCTAACCCTAACCATAACCCTAAACCTAACCGTGACACTTCCCTAACCCTAATCCTAACCCTAACCCTAAGCCTAACCCTAACCCTAACCCTAACATAACCCTAAACCTACCCTAACCCCCTAACCCTAACCCTAACCCTACCTAAACCCTAACCCTAACCCTACTGTAACCCTAACCCTAACCCTAACCGTAACCCTACCATAACCCTAACCCTAACCTAACCCTAACCCTAACCCTAACCCTAACCGTAACCATAACCTAACGCTAACCCTACCCTAACCCTAAACCTAACAAGTTTCCAAGGAAAGAACGTAAACGCAAAGGTCTAGTTTGTAATCTAAATCACATGTGTGTCGCTCGCTCAATTAGGAATACAGGAAAACTGAAAAGTGATATATCACACTGTACAACACTGGAACAAGTTTCAAATGAAAGCACAGAAAAGAAAGCACTACTTTGTAAATTGAATCACATGTGTGTCACTTGCTCAATTAGGAATACTTGAAAACCGAAAACTGTTGTATTGCACTGTAAGGCACAGAAACAAGTTTTCATTGAAAGAACAGAAACCCAAAGCACAACTTTGTAAACTAATATACATACGTGTTGCCTGTTCAATTATTATAACAGGAAAACTGAAAAGTGTTATCTCGCACTGTACAGCACAGAAACAATTTTCCACCGAAAGAACAGAAACACAAAGCACAACTTTGTAAACTAAATCACATGTGAGTTGTCTGTTCAATTATTATAACAGGAAAACTGAAAAGTGATATAACCCTAACCCCCTAACGCTAACCGAACCCTACCCAAACCCTAACCCTAACCCTAACCCTAACCCTACTCTAACCATAACCCGAACTCTAACCCTAACCCTAACCCTAAACTTAACCCTAACCTAACACTAACCCTACCCTAACCCTAACCCTAACAAGTTTCCAAGGAAATAACGTAAACGCAAAGGTCTAGTTTGTAATCTAAATCACATGTGTGTCGCTCGCTCAATTAGGAATACAGGAAAACTGAAAAGTGATATATCGCACTGAATATATATCACTGGAACAAGTTTCAAATGAAAGCACAGAAAAGCAAAGCACTACTTTGTAAACTGATTGACATGTGTGTCGCTTTCTCAATTAGGAATACTTGAAAACCGAAAAGTGTTATTTCGCACTGTATGGCACAGAAACAAGTTTTCATTGAAAGAACAGAAACCCAAAGCACAACTTTGTAAACTAATATACATACGTGTTGCCTGTTCAATTATTATAACAGGAAAACTGAAAAGGGTTATCTCGCACTGTAAGGCACAGAAACAAGTTTTCATCGAAAGAACAGAAACGCAAAGCACAGCTTTGTAAACTAATTCACATATGTGTTGCGTGTTCAATTATTATAACAGGAAAACTGAAAAGTGATCTAACCCTAACAACCCTAACCCTAACCAAACCCTACCCTAACCCTAACCCTAACCCTAACCCTAACCCTAACCCTACTCTAACCATAACCCTAACCCTAACCCTAACCCTAACCCTACAACCCTAACCCTAACCCTAAACCTAAACCTAAACCTAACCGTAACCCTACCCCTAAACTTAAACCTAACCTAACACTAACCCTACCCTAACCCTAACCCTAACAAGTTTCCAAGGAAATAACGTAAACGCAAAGGTCTAGTTTGTAATCTAAATCACATGTGTGTCGCTCGCTCAATTAGGGATACAGGAAAACTGAAAAGTGATATATCGCACTGTACAGCACTGGAACAATTTAGAAATGAAAGCACAGAAAAGCAAAGCACTACTTTGTAAACTGATTCACATGTGTGTCGCTTGCTCAATTAGGAATACTTGAAAACCGAAAAGTGTTATATCGCACTGTACGGCACAGAAATAATTTTTCATCGAAAGAACAGAAACTCAAAGCAAAACTTTGTAAACTAATTCACATATGTGTTGCCTGTTCAATTATTATAACAGGAAAACTGAAAAGTGTTATCTCGCACTGTATGGCACAGAAACAAGTTTCCAACGAAAGAACAGAAACGCAAAGCACAACTTTGTAAACTAATTCACATGTGTGTTGCCTGTTCAATTATTATAGCATGAAAACTGAAAAGTGATATAACCCTAACCCCCTAACCTTAACCCTAAACCTACCCTAACTCTAACCCTAACCGTAACCCTACTCTAACCCTAACCCTAACCCTAACCATAACCCTACTCTAAACCTAACCCTAACCATAACCCTAAACCTAACCGTGAAACTACCCTAATCCTAATCTTAACCCTAACCCTAAGCCTAACCCTAACGCTAACCCTAACATAACCCTAACACTACCCTAACCCTAACCCTAACCCTAACCGTATTCTAACCCTACTAACCTAACCCTAACCCTAACCCTAACCCTAACCCTACCGTAACCCTAAACCTAAAAATAACCCTAACCCTAACCCTAACAAGTTTCCAAGGAAAGAACGTAAACGCAAAGGTCTAGTTTGTAATCTAAATCACATGTGTGTCGCTCGCTCAATTAGGAATACAGGAAAACTGAAAAGTGATATATCGCACTGTACAACACTGGAACAAGTTTCAAATGAAAGCACAGAAAAGCAAAGCACTACTTTGTAAATTGAATCACATGTGTGTCACTTGCTCAATTAGGAATACTTGAAAACCGAAAAGTGTTATATTGCACTGTAAGGCACAGAAACAAGTTTTCATCGAATGAACAGATACCCAAAGCACAACTTTGTAAACAAAATCACATGTGTGTTGCCTGTTCAAATATTATAAGATTAAAACTGAAAAGTGATATAATCCTAACCCCCTAACACTAACCCTAACCCTACTCTAACCCTAACCCTAACCCTACCCTAACCCTAACCCTCACAAGTTTCCAAGGAAAGAACGTAAACGCAAAGGTCTAGTTTGTAATCTAAATCACATGTGTGTCGCTCGATCAATTAGGAATACAGGAAAACTGAAAAGTGATATATCGCACTGTACAACAATGGAACAAGTTTCAAATGAAAGCACAGAAAAGCAAAGCACTACTTTGTAAATTGAATCACATGTGTGTCACTTGCTCAATTAGGAATACTTGAAAACCGAAGAATGTTATATTGCACTGTACGGCACAGAAACGAGGTTCATCGAAAGAACAGAAAGGCAAATGACAACTTTGTAAACTAATTCACATACGTGTTGCCTGTTAAATGATTATAAGAGGAAAACTGAAAAGTGATATAACCCTAACCCTAACCCTAACCCTACCCTAACCCTAACCCATCTCTAACCCTAACCCTAACCCTAATCCAAACCCTAACCCTAACCCTACTCTAAACCTAACACTAACATTAACCTAAACCGAACCCTACCCTAACCCTATCCCTAATAAGTTTCCAAGGAAAGAACATAAATGCAAAGGTCTAGTTTGTGATCTAAATCACATGTATGTTACTCGCTCAATTAGGAATACAGGAAAACTGAAAAGTGATATATCGCACTATACAACACTGGAACAAGTTTCAAATGAAAGCACAGAAAAGCAAAGCACTACTTTGTAAATAGAATCACATGTGTCTCACTTGCTCAATTAGGAATACTTGAAAACCTAAGAGTGTTATATCGCACTGTACGGCACAGAAACAAGTTTTCATCGAAAGAACAGAAACGCAAAGCACAACTTTGTAAACTAATTCACATACGTGTTGCCTGTTCAATTATTATAACAGGAAAACTGAAAAGTGATATAAACCTAACCCCCTAACCCTAACCCTGACCCTACTAAAACTAACCCTAACCCTAACCCTAACCCTAACCCTAACCCTACCGTAAACTAACCCTAACCCTAACCCTAACCTAACCTAACCTAACGCTAACCCTAACCTAAACCTAACCCTAACCCTAACCCTAACCCTAACCCTAACCCTAACCCTAACCCTAACCCTAACCCTACCCTAACCCTAACACTAACCCTAACCCTAACCCTAACCCTAACCATAACCCTAACCTAACGCTAACCCTACCCTAATCCTAACCCTAACAAGTTTCCAAGGAAAGAACATAAACGTAAAGGTCTAGTTTGTAATCTAAATCACATGTTTGTTGCTTGCTCAATTAGGAATAAAGGAAAACTGAAAAGTGATATATCGCACTTTACAACACTGGAACAAGTTTCAAATAAAAGCACAGAAAAGGAAAGGACTACTTTGTAAATTGAATCACATGTGTGTCACTTGGTCAATTAGGAATACTTGAAAACCAAAAAGTGTTATATTGCACTGTAAGGCACAGAAACAAGTTTTCATCGAAAGAACAGAAACCCAAAGCACAACTTTGTAAACTAATTTACATACGTGTTGCCTGTTCAATTATTATAACAGGAAAAATGAAAAGAGTTATCTCAAGACTGTAACCCTAAGAGAAACAAGTTTCCATCGAAAGAACAGAAATACAAAGCACAACTTTGTAAACTAAATCACATGTGTGTTGCCTGTTCAATTATTTTTTTTTTAAATTTTTCATCAATTACACTTTATTCATTCTGCATCCCCCCATAAGCCCCTCCCTCCTCCCCTCCCAATCCTACCCACCCTCCTCCCTTTGCTTGCATGCCACTCCCCAAGTCCACTGATAGGGGAGGTTCTCCTCTTCTTTCTGATCTTAGTCTATCAGTTCACATCAAAAGTGGCTGCATTGTCCTCTACTATGGCCTGGTAAGGCTGCTCCCCCCCCAGGGGGAGGTGATCAAAGAGCAGGCCAATCAGATTATGTCAGAGGCAGTCCCTCTTCACCTGTTCAATTATTATAGCAGGAAAACTGAAAAGTGATATAACCCTAACCCCCTAACCCTAACCCTAACCCTACCCTATCCCTAACCCTAACCCTAACCCTACTCTAAACATAACCCTAACCCTAACCCTACTCTAAACCGAACCCTAACCATAACCCTAACCCTAACCATAACCCTACCCTAACCCAAACCCTAACCCTAACCCTACCATAACCCTAACCCTAACCCTAACCAGAACCCTACCCTAATCCTAAACCTAACCCTAACCCTAACCCTAACCCTAACCCTAACCCTAACCTAACCCTAACCCTAACCCTGATCCTAAAAAGTTTCCAAGAAAAGAACTTAAAAGCAAAGGTCTAGTTTGTAATCTAAATCACATGTCTGTCGCTCGCACAATTAGGAATACAGGAAAACTGAAAAGTGATATATCGCACTGTAAAGCACTGGAACAAGTTTCAAATGAAAGCACAGAAAAGCAAAGCACTACTTTGTAAACTGAATCACATGTATGTCGCTTGCTGAATTAGGAATAGTTGAAAACCGAAGAGTGTTATATCGCACTGTATGGCACAGAAAAAAGTTTCCACCGAAAGAACAGAAACGCAAAGGACAACTTTGTAAACTAATTCACATACGTGTTGCCTGTTCAATTATTATAACAGGAAAACTGAAAAGTGATATAAACCTAACCCTTAACCCTGACCTAAATCTACACTAACCCTAACCCTAACCCTAACCCTAACCCTACTTTAACCCTAACCCTAACCCTAACCTAACCCTAACCCTAACCCTACCGTAACACTAACCCTATCCCTAACCCTAACCCTAACCCTAACCCTAACCAAACCCTACTGTAAACCTACCCCTAACACTAACCCTAACCCTAACCTAACCCTAACCTAACGCTAACCCTACCCTAACCCTAACCCTAACAGGTTTCCAAGGAAAGAACGTAAACGCAAAGGTCTAGTTTGTAATCTAAATCACATGTGTGTCGCTCGCACAATTAGGAATACAGGAAAACTGAAAAGTGATATATCGCACTGTACAACACTGGAACAAGTTTCAAATGAAAGCACAGAAAAGCAAAGCACTACTTTGTAAATTGAATCACATGTGTTTTACTTGCTCATTTAGGAATACTTGAAAACCGAAAAGTGTTATATTGCACTGTAAGGCACAGAAACAAGTTTCCATCGAAAGAACAGAAACGCAAAGCACAACTTTGTAAACAAAATCACATGTGTGTTGCCTGTTCAATTATTATAAGAGGAAAACTGAAAAGTGATATAACCCTGACCCCCTAACCCTAACCCTAACCCTACCCTAACCCTAACCCTACTCTAAACCCTAACCCTAACCATAACCCTAACTCTAACCGTAACCCTACTCTAACCCAAACCCTAACCCTAACCCTACCGTAACACTAACCCTAACTGAATCACATATGTGTCGCTTGCTCAATTAGGAATACTTGAAAAACGAAGAGTGTTATATCGCACTGGACGGCACAGAAACAAGTTTTCATGGAAAGAACAGAAACGGAAAGCACAACTTTGTAAACTAATTCACATATGTGTTTCCTGTTCAATTATTATAACAGGAAAACTGAAAAGTGATATAACCCTAACGCCCTAACCCTAACCCTAACAATACCCTAAGCCTAACCCTAACCCTAACCGTAAACCTAACCCTACTCTAACCCTAACCCTAACCCTAACCCTACCGTAACACTAACCCTAACCCTAACCGTAACCCTAACCTAATCCTAACCCTAAACCTAACCCCTAACCCTAACCCTAACCCTAACCCTAACCCTAACCCTAACAAGTTTCCAAGGAAAGAACGTAATGCCAAGGTCTAGTTTGTAATCTAAATCACATGTGTGTTGCTCGCTCAATAAGGAATACAGGAAAACTGAAAAGTGATATATCGCACTGGATATATCACTGGAACAAGTTTCAAATGAAAGCACAGTAAAGCAAAGCACTACTTTGTAAACTGAATAACATGTGTGTCGCTTGCTCAATTAGGAATACTTGAAAACCGAAGAATGTTATATCGCACTATACGGCACAGAAACAAGTTTTCATCGAAAGAATAGAAAGGAAAGCACAACTTTGTAAACTAATTCACATATGTGTTGCCTGTTCAATTATTATAACAGGAAAACTGAAAAGTGATATAACCATAACCCCGTAACCCTAACCCTGACCCTATGCTAACCCTAACCCTAACCCTAACCCTACCGTAACCCTAACCCTAACCCTAACCCTAACCCTAACCCTAACCCTAAACCTAACCCTAACCGTAACCCTAACCTAACCTAACACTAACCCTACCTTAACCCTAACCCTAACAATTTTCCAAGAAAAGAACGTAAACGCAAAGGTCTAGTTTGTAATCTAAATCACATGTTTGTCGCTCGCTCAATTAGGAATACAGGAAAACTGAAAAGTGATATATCGCACTGTACAACACTGGAACAAGTTTCAAATAAAAGCACAGAAAAGCAAAGCACTGCTTTGTAAATTGAATCACATGTGTCTCACTTGCTCAATTAGGAATACTAGAAAACCAAACAGTGTTATATCGCACTGTACGGCACAGAAACAAGTTTTCATCGAAAGAGCAGAAACGCAAAGCACAACTTTGTAAACTAATTCACATACGTGTTGCCTGTTCAATTATTATAACAGGAAAACTGAAAAGTGATATAACCCTAACCCCGTAACCCTAACCCTGACCCTATGCTAACCCTAACCCTAACCCTACTCTAACCCTAACCCTAAACCTAACCCTAACCCTAACCCTAACCCTAACCCTAACCCTAACCCTAACCCTAACCGTAACCTAACCTAACGCTAACCCTACCCTAACCCTAACCCCTAACAAGTTTCCACGGAAAGAACGTAAACGCAAAGGTCTAATTTGTAATCTAAATCACATGTGTGTCGCTCGCTCAATTAGGAATACAGGAAAACTGAAAAGTGATATATCGCACTGTACAACACTGGAACAAGTTTCCAATGAAAGCACAGAAAAGCAAAGGACTACTTTGTAAATTGAATCACATGTGTGTCACTTGGTCAATTAGGAATACTTGAAAACCAAAAAGTGTTATATTGCACTGTAAGGCACAGAAACAAGTTTTCATCGAAAGAACAGAAACCCAAAGCACAACTTTGTAAACTAATTTACATACGTGTTGCCTGTTCAATTATTATAACAGGAAAATGAAAAGAGTTATCTCGCACTGTACGGCAGAGAAACAAGTTTCCATCGAAAGAACAGAAATACAAAGCACAACTTTGTAAACTAAATCACATGTGTGTTGCCTGTTCAATTATTTTTTTTTTTAATTTTTCATCAATTACACTTTATTCATTCTGCATCCCCCCATAAGCCCCTCCCTCCTCCCCTCCCAATCCCACCCACCCTCCTCCCTTTGCTTGCATGCCACTCCCCAAGTCCACTGATAGGGGAGGTTCTCCTCTCCTTTCTGATCTTAGTCTATCAGTTCACATCAAAAGTGGCTGCATTGTCCTCTACTATGGCCTGGTAAGGCTGCTCCCCCCCCAGGGGGAGGTGATCAAAGAGCAGGCCAATCAGATTATGTCAGAGGCAGTCCCTCTTCACCTGTTCAATTATTATAGCAGGAAAACTGAAAAGTGATATAACCCTAACCCCCTAACCCTAACCCTAACCCTACCCTATCCCTAACCCTAACCCTAACCCTACTCTAAACATAACCCTAACCCTAACCCTACTCTAAACCGAACCCTAACCATAACCCTAACCCTAACCATAACCCTACCCTAACCCGAAACCCTAACCCTAACCCTACCATAACCCTAACCCTAACCCTAACCGTAACCCTACCTAATCCTAAACCTAACCCTAACCCTAACCCTAACCTAACCCTAACCCTAACCCTAACCCTAACCCTGATCCTAAAAAGTTTCCAAGAAAAGAACTTAAAAGCAAAGGTCTAGTTTGTAATCTAAATCACATGTCTGTCGCTCGCTCAATTAGGAATACAGGAAAACTGAAAAGTGATATATCGCACTGTAAAGCACTGGAACAAGTTTCAAATGAAAGCACAGAAAAGCAAAGCACTACTTTGTAAACTGAATCACATGTATGTCGCTTGCTGAATTAGGAATAGTTGAAAACCGAAGAGTGTTATATCGCACTGTATGGCACAGAAAAAAGTTTCCACCGAAAGAACAGAAACGCAAAGGACAACTTTGTAAACTAATTCACATACGTGTTGCCTGTTCAATTATTATAACAGGAAAACTGAAAAGTGATATAAACCTAACCCTTAACCCTGACCCTAAATCTACACTAACCTAACCTAACCTAACCTAACCCTACTTTAACCCTAACCCTAACCCTAACCCTAACCCTAACCCTAACCTACTAAACACTAACCCTATCCCTAACCCTAACCCTAACCCTAACCCTAACCCTAACCAGAACCCTACTGTAAACCTACCCTAACACTAACCCTAACCCTAACCCTAACCCTAACCCTAACCTAACGCTAACCCTACCCTAACCCTAACCCTAACAGGTTTCCAAGGAAAGAACGTAAACGCAAAGGTCTAGTTTGTAATCTAAATCACATGTGTGTCGCTCGCACAATTAGGAATACAGGAAAACTGAAAAGTGATATATCGCACTGTACAACACTGGAACAAGTTTCAAATGAAAGCACAGAAAAGCAAAGCACTACTTTGTAAATTGAATCACATGTGTTTTACTTGCTCATTTAGGAATACTTGAAAACCGAAAAGTGTTATATTGCACTGTAAGGCACAGAAACAAGTTTCCATCGAAAGAACAGAAACGCAAAGCACAACTTTGTAAACAAAATCACATGTGTGTTGCCTGTTCAATTATTATAAGAGGAAAACTGAAAAGTGATATAACCCTGACCCCCTAACCCTAACCCTAACCCTACCCTAACCCTAACCCTACTCTAAACCTAACCCTAACCATAACCCTAACTCTAACCGTAACCCTACTCTAACCCGAAACCCTAACCCTGACCCTACCGTAACACTAACCCTAACTGAATCACATATGTGTCGCTTGCTCAATTAGGAATACTTGAAAAACGAAGAGTGTTATATCGCACTGGACGGCACAGAAACAAGTTTTCATCAAAAGAACAGAAACGCAAAGGACAACTTTGTAAACTAATTCACATATGTGTTGCCAGCTCAATTATTATAACAGGAAAACTGAAAAGTGTTATCTCGCACTGTACGGCACAGAAACAAGTTTTCATGGAAAGAACAGAAACGGAAAGCACAACTTTGTAAACTAATTCACATATGTGTTTCCTGTTCAATTATTATAACAGGAAAACTGAAAAGTGATATAACCCTAACGCCCTAACCCTAACCCTAACCCTACCCTAACCCTAACCCTAACCCTAACCGTAAACCTAACCCTACTCTAACCCTAACCCTAACCCTAACCCTACCGTAACACTAACCCTAACCCTAACCGTAACCTAACCTAATCCTAACCCTAAACCTAACCCTAACCCTAACCCTAACCCTAACCCTAACCTAACCCTAACCCTAACAAGTTTCCAAGGAAAGAACGTAATGCCAAGGTCTAGTTTGTAATCTAAATCACATGTGTGTCGCTCGCTCAATAAGGAATACAGGAAAACTGAAAAGTGATATATCGCACTGGATATATCACTGGAACAAGTTTCAAATGAAAGCACAGAAAAGCAAAGCACTACTTTGTAAACTGAATAACATGTGTGTCGCTTGCTCAATTAGGAATACTTGAAAACCGAAGAATGTTATATAGCACTATACGGCACAGAAACAAGTTTTCATCGAAAGAATAGAAAGGAAAGCACAACTTTGTAAACTAATTCACATATGTGTTGCCTGTTCAATTATTATAACAGGAAAACTGAAAAGTGATATAACCCTAACCCCGTAACCCTAACCCTGACCCTATGCTAACCCTAACCCTAACCCTAACCCTACTCTAACCCTAAACCTAACCCTAACCCTAACCCTAACCCTAACCTTAACCCTAACCCTACCCTAACCCTAACCCTAACCCTAACCGTAACCCTAACCTAACGCTAACCCTACCCTAACCCTAACCCTAACAAGTTTCCACGGAAAGAACGTAAACGCAAAGGTCTAATTTGTAATCTAAATCACATGTGTGTCGCTCGCTCAATTAGGAATACAGGAAAACTGAAAAGTGATATATCGCACTGTACAACACTGGAACAAGTTTCCAATGAAAGCACAGAAAAGCAAAGGACTACTTTGTAAATTGAATCACATGTGTGTCACTTGGTCAATTAGGAATACTTGAAAACCAAAAAGTGTTATATTGCACTGTAAGGCACAGAAACAAGTTTTCATCGAAAGAACAGAAACCCAAAGCACAACTTTGTAAACTAATTTACATACGTGTTGCCTGTTCAATTATTATAACAGGAAAAATGAAAAGAGTTATCTCGCACTGTACGGCAGAGAAACAAGTTTCCATCGAAAGAACAGAAATACAAAGCACAACTTTGTAAACTAAATCACATGTGTGTTGCCTGTTCAATTATTTTTTTTTTTAAATTTTTCATCAATTACACTTTATTCATTCTGCATCCCCCCATAAGCCCCTCCCTCCTCCCCTCCCAATCCCACCCACCCTCCTCCCTTTGCTTGCATGCCACTCCCCAAGTCCACTGATAGGGGAGGTTCTCCTCTCCTTTCTGATCTTAGTCTATCAGTTCACATCAAAAGTGGCTGCATTGTCCTCTACTATGGCCTGGTAAGGCTGCTCCCCCCCCAGGGGGAGGTGATCAAAGAGCAGGCCAATCAGATTATGTCAGAGGCAGTCCCTCTTCACCTGTTCAATTATTATAGCAGGAAAACTGAAAAGTGATATAACCCTAACCCCCTAACCCTAACCCTAACCCTACCCTATCCCTAACCCTAACCCTAAAACCCTACTCTAAACATAACCCTAAACCCTAACCCTACTCTAAACCTAACCCAAACCCTAACCCTAACCCTACCATAACCCTAACCCTAACCCTAACCCTAACCCTAAACCCTAAACCCTAACCCTAACCCTAACCCTAACCCTAACCCTAACCCTAACCCTAACCCTAACCCTAACCCTAAAAAGTTTCCAAGAAAAGAACTTAAAAGCAAAGGTCTAGTTTGTAATCTAAATCACATGTCTGTCGCTCGCTCAATTAGGAATACAGGAAAACTGAAAAGTGATATATCGCACTGTAAAGCACTGGAACAAGTTTCAAATGAAAGCACAGAAAAGCAAAGCACTACTTTGTAAACTGAATCACATGTATGTCGCTTGCTGAATTAGGAATAGTTGAAAACCGAAGAGTGTTATATTGCACTGTATGGCACAGAAAAAAGTTTCCACCGAAAGAACAGAAACGCAAAGGACAACTTTGTAAACTAATTCACATACGTGTTGCCTGTTCAATTATTATAACAGGAAAACTGAAAAGTGATATAAACCTAACCCTTAACCCTGACCCTAAATCTACACTAACCCTAACCCTAACCCTAACCCTAACCCTAACCCTACTTTAACCCTAACCCTAACCCTAACCCTAACCCTAACCCTACCGTAAACACTAACCCTATCCCTAAACCTAACCCTAACCCTAACCCTAACCCTAACCGTAACCCTACTGTAAACCTACCCCTAACACTAACCCTAACCCTAACCCTAACCCTAACCTAACGCTAACCCTACCCTAACCCTAACCTAACAGGTTTCCAAGGAAAGAACGTAAACGCAAAGGTCTAGTTTGTAATCTAAATCACATGTGTGTCGCTTCGCACAATTAGGAATACAGGAAAACTGAAAAGTGATATATCGCACTGTACAACACTGGAACAAGTTTCAAATGAAAGCACAGAAAAGCAAAGCACTACTTTGTAAATTGAATCACATGTGTTTTACTTGCTCATTTAGGAATACTTGAAAACCGAAAAGTGTTATATTGCACTGTAAGGCACAGAAACAAGTTTCCATCGAAAGAACAGAAACGCAAAGCACAACTTTGTAAACAAAATCACATGTGTGTTGCCTGTTCAATTATTATAAGAGGAAAACTGAAAAGTGATATAACCCTGACCCCCTAACCCTAACCCTAACCCTACCCTAACCCTAACCCTACTCTAAACCTAACCCTAACCATAACCCTAACTCTAACCAGAACCCTACTCTAACCCGAAAACCTAACCCTAACCCTACCGTAACACTAACCCTAACTGAATCACATATGTGTCGCTTGCTCAATTAGGAATACTTGAAAAACGAAGAGTGTTATATCGCACTGGACGGCACAGAAACAAGTTTTCATCAAAAGAACAGAAACGCAAAGGACAACTTTGTAAACTAATTCACATATGTGTTGCCAGCTCAATTATTATAACAGGAAAACTGAAAAGTGTTATCTCGACTGTACGGCACAGAAACAAGTTTTCATGGAAAGAACAGAAACGAAAGCACAACTTTGTAAACTAATTCACATATGTGTTTCCTGTTCAATTATTATAACAGGAAAACTGAAAAGTGATATAACCCTAACGCCTAACCCTAACCCTAACCCTACCCTAACCCTAACCCTAACCCTAACCGTAAACCTAACCCTACTCTAACCCTAACCCTAACCCTAACCCTACCGTAACACTAACCCTAACCCTAACCGTAACCCTAACCTAATCCTAACCCTAAACCTAACCCTAACCCTAACCCTAACCCTAACCCTAACCCTAACAAGTTTCCAAGGAAAGAACGTAATGCCAAGGTCTAGTTTGTAATCTAAATCACATGTGTGTCGCGCGCTCAATAAGGAATACAGGAAAACTGAAAAGTGATATATCACACTGGATATATCACTGGAACAAGTTTCAAATGAAAGCACAGAAAAGCAAAGCACTACTTTGTAAACTGAATAACATGTGTGTCGCTTGCTCAATTAGGAATACTTGAAAACCGAAGAATGTTATATCGCACTATACGGCACAGAAACAAGTTTTCATCGAAAGAATAGAAAGGAAAGCACAACTTTGTAAACTAATTCACATATGTGTTGCCTGTTCAATTATTATAACAGGAAAACTGAAAAGTGATATAACCATAACCCCGTAACCCTAACCCTGACCCTATGCTAACCCTAACCCTAACCCTAACCCTACCGTAAACCCTAACCCTAACCCTAACCCTAACCGTAACCCTAAACCTAACCCTAACCGTAACCCTAAGCTAACACTAACCCTACCTTAACCCTAACCCTAACAATTTTCCAAGAAAAGAACGTAAACGCAAAGGTCTAGTTTGTAATCTAAATCACATGTGTGTCGCTCGCTCAATTAGGAATACAGGAAAACTGAAAAGTGATATATCGCACCGTACAACACTGGAACAAGTTTCCAATGAAAGCACAGAAAAGCTAAGAACTACTTTGTAAATTGAATCACATGTGTGTCACTTGCTCAATTAGGAATACTTGAAAACCGAAAAGTGTTATATTGCACTGTAAGGCACAGAAACAAATTTTCATCGAAAGAACAGAAACCCAAAGCACAACTTTGTAAACTAATTTACATACGTGTTTCCTGTTCAATTACTATAACAGGAAAACTGAAAAGTGTTATCTCGCACTGTACGGCACAGAAACAAGTTTACACCGAAAGAACAGAAACGCAAGCACAACTTTGTAAACAAAATCACATGTGTGTTTCCTGTTCAATTATTATAAGAGGAAAACTGAAAAGTGATATAACCCTAACCCCCTAACCCTAACCATAACCCTAACCCTAACCCTAACCCTAACCCTAACCCTAACCCTATTCTAACCCTAACCCTAACCCTAACCCTAACCCTAACCCTAACCCTAACCCTAACCCTAACCCTAAGCCTACTCTGAACCTAACCCTAACCCTAACCTAACCCTAACCCTACCCTAACCCTAACCCTGACAAGTTTCCAAGGAAAGAACGTAAACGCAAAGGTCTAGTTTGTAATCTAAATCACATGTGTGTCGCTCGCTCAATTAGGAATACAGGAAAACTGAAAAGTGATATATCGCACTGTAAAGCACTGGAACAAGTTTCAAATGAAAGCACAGAAAAGCAAAGCAGTACTTTGTAAACTGAATCACATGTGTGTCACTTGCTCATTTGGGAATATTTGAAAACAGAAGAATGTTATATCCCACTGTACGGCCCAGAAACAAGTTTTCATCGAAAGAACATAAACGCAAAGCACAACTTTGTAAACAAAATCACATGTGTGTTGCCTGTTCAATAATTATAAGAGGAAAACTGAAAAGTGATATAACCCTAACCCCCTAACCCTAACCCTTCCCTACCCTAACCCTAACCCTAACTCTAACCCTACTCTAACACTAACCCTAACCCAAACTCTAACCCTACCGTAACCCTAACCCTAACCCTACTCTAAACCTAACCCTAACCCTAACCTAACCCTAACCCTACCCTAAACCTAACCCTAACAAGTTTCCAAGGAAAGAACGTATACTCAAAGGTCTAGTTTGTAATCTAAATCACATGTGTGTTGCTCGCTCAATTAGGAATACAAGAAAACTGAAAAGTGATATATTGCACTATACAACACTGGAACAAGTTTCAAATGAAAGCACAGAAAAGCAAAGCACTACTTTGTAAATTGAATCACATGTGTGTCACTTGCTCAATTAGGAATACTTGAAAACCGAAGAGTGTTATATCGCACTGTACAGCACAGAAACAAGTTTTCTTCGAAACAACAGAAATGCAAAGCACAACTTTGTAAACTAATTCACATACGTGTTGCCTGTTCAATTATTATAACAGGAAAACTGAAAAGTGATATAACCCTAACCCCCTAACCCTAACCCTAACCCTACCCAACCCTAACCCTAACCCTAACCCTAACCCTACTCTAACCCTAACCCTAACCCTAACCCTAACCCTAACCCTACCGTAACCCTAACCCTAACCATAAACCTAACCCTAACCTAACCCTAACCCTACTGTAACCCTAACCCTAACCTAACCGCTAACCCTACCCTAACTCTAACCATAACACTAACCCTAACAAGTTTCCAAGGAAAGAACGTAAACACAAAGGTCTAGTTAGTAATCTAAATCACATATCTGTCGCTCGCTCAATTAGGAATACAGGAAAACTGAAAAGTGATATATCGCACTGTACAACACTGGAACAAGTTTCAAATGAAAGCACAGAAAAGCAAAGGACTACTTTGTAAATTGAATCACATGTGTGTCACTTGCTCAATTAGGAATACTTGAAAACCGAAAAGTGTTATATTGCACTGTAAGGCACAGAAACAAGTTTTCTTCGAAAGAACAGAAACGCAAAGCACAACTTTGTAAACTAATTCACATACGTGTTGCCTGTTCAATTATTATAACAGGAAAACTGAAAAGTGTTATATCGCACTGTAAGGCACAGAAACAAGTTTTCATCGAAAGAACAGAAACGCAAAGCACAACTTTGTAAACTAATTCACATTTGTGTTGCCTGTTCAATTATTATAACAGGAAAACTGAAAAGTGATATAACCCTAACCCCCTAACCCTAACCATAACCCTATCCTAACCCTAACCATAACCATAACCCTAACCCTACCGTAACCCTAACCCTAACCCTAACCCTAACCCTAACCCTAACCCTAACCCTATCCCTACTAAAACCTAACCCTAACCGTAACCCTAACCCTAACCCTACTCTAAACCTAACTATAACCATAACCATAAACCTAACCCTACCCCTAACCCTAACCCTAACCCTAACATAGCCCTAACCCTACCCTAACACTAACCCTAACAAGTTTCCAAGGAAAGAACGTAAACGCAAAGATCTACTTTGTAATCTAAATCACATGTGTGTCGCTCGCTCAATTAGGAATACAGGAAAACTGAAAAGTGATATATCGCAATGTAAAGCACTAGAACAAGTTTCAAATGAAAGCACAGAAAAGCAAAGCACTACTTTGTAAATTGAATCACATGTGTGTCACTTGCTCAATTAGGAATCCTTGAAAACCGAAGAGTGTTATATCGCAATGTACAGCACAGAAACAAGTTTTCATCGAAAGAACAGAAACGCAAAGCACAACTTTGTAAACTAATTCACATATGTGTTGCCTGTTCAATTATTATAGCAGGGAAACTGAAAAGTGATATAACCCTAACCCCCTAACCCTAAACTTAACCCTACTCTAACCATAACCCTAAACCTAACCCTACTCTAACCCTAACCCTAACCCTACCCCTAACTTTAACTCTACCTTAACCGTAACCCTAACCCTAACCCTAATTGTAACCCTACCCTAACCCTAACCCTAACCGCTAACCCTAACAAGTTTCCAAGGAAAGAATGTAAACCAAAAGATCTACTTTTTAATCTAAATCACATGTGTGTCGCTCGCTCAATTAGGAATACAGGAAAACTGAAAAGTGATATATCGCAATGTAAAGCACTGGAACAAGTTTCAAATGAAAGCACAGAAAAGCAAAGCACTACTTTGTAAACTGTATCACATGTGTGTCGCTTACTCAATTAGGAATACTTGAAAACTGAAGAGTGTTATAGCGCACTGTACGGCACAGAAACAAGTTTTCATCGAAAGAACAGAAATGCAAAGCACAACTTTGTAAACTAATTCACATACATGTTGCCTGTTCAATTATTATAACAGGAAAACTGAAAAGTGATATAACCCTAACCCCCTAACTCTAACCCTAAACCTACCCTAACCATAACCCTAACACTAACCCTAACCCTCTTCTAACCCTAACCCTAACCCTAACCCTAACCTAACGCTAACCCTACCCTAACCCTAACCCTAAAAAGTTTCCAAGGAAAGAACGTAAACGCAAAGGTCTAGTTTGTAATCTAAATCACATGTGTGTCGCTCGCTCAATTAGGAATACAGGATCACTGAAAAGTGATATATCGCACTGTACAACACTAGAACAAGTTTCAAATGAAAGCACAGAAAAGCAAAGCACTACTTTGTAAATTGAATCACATGTGTGTCACTTGCTCAATTAGGAATACTTGAAAACTGAAAAGTGTTATATCGCACTGTAAACACAGAAACAAGTTTTCATCGAAAGAACAGAAACTCAAAGCAAAACTTTGTAAACTAATTCACATACGTGTTGCCTGTTGAATTATTATAACAGGAAAACTGAAAAGTGATATATCGCACTTTATGGCACAGAAACAAGTTTTCATCGAAAGAACAGAAACGCAAAGCACAACTTTGTAAACTAATTCACATACGTGTTTGCCTGTTCAATTATTATAACAGGAAAACTGAAAAGTGATATAACCCAACCCCCTAACCCTAACCCTAACCCTAACCCTAACCCTAACCCTAACCCTAACCCTCCTAACCCTAACCCTAACCCTAACCCTAACCCTAACCCTAAACCCTAAACCTAACCAAAACCCTAACCCTAACCCTAACCCTAACCTAACCATAACCCTAACCCTAACCCTAACCCTAACCCTAACCCTAACCTAACATTAACCCTAACAAGTTTCCAAGGAAAGAACATAAAGGCAAAGGTCTATTTTGTAATCTAAATCACATGTGTGTCGCTCGCTCAATTAGGGATACAGGAAAACTGAAAAGTGATCTTTCGCACTGAACAACAATGGAACAAGTTTCAAATGAAAGCACAGAAAAGCAAAGCACTACTTTGTAAATTGAATCACATGTGTGTCACTTGCTCAATTAGGAAGACTTGAAAACCGAAGAGTGTTATATCGCACTGTACGGCACAGAAACATGTTTTCTTCGAAAGAACAGAAACACAAAGCACATCTTTGTAAACTAATTCACATTCGTGTTGCCTGTTCAATTATTATAACAGGAAAACTGAAAAGTGATATAACCCTAACCCCCTAACTCTAACCCTATCCCTACCCTAACGCTAACCCTAACCCTAACCATAACCCTACTTAACCCTAACCCTAACCCTAACCCTAACCCTAACCCCCTAATAACAAGTTTCCAAGGAAAGAACGTAAACCCAAAGGTCTAGTTTGTAATCTAAATCACATGTGTGTCACTTACTCAATTAGGAAGACTTGAAAACCGAAGAGTGTTATATCGCACTGTAAGGCACAGAAACAAGTTTTCTTCGAAAGAACAGAAACGCAAAGCACAACGTTGTAAACTAATTCACATACGTGTTGCCTGTTCAATTATTATAACAGGAAAACTGAAAATTGATATAACCCTAACCCCTAACTCTAACCCTAAACCTACCCCCTAACCCTAACCCTAACCCTAACCTCTTCTAACCCTAACCCTAACCCTAACCCTAGCCCTAACCCTACCATAACCCTAACCCTAAACCTAACCCTAACCCTAACCCTAACCCTAAACGTAACCCTAAACTACCGCTAACCCTACCCTAACCCTAACCCTAGAAAGTTTCCAAGGAAAGAACGTAAATGCAAAGGTCTAGTTTGTAATCTAAATCACATGTGTGTTTCTTGCTCAATTAGGAATACAGGATCACTGAAAAGTGATATATCGCACTGTACAGCACTGGAACAAGTTTCAAATGAAAGCACAGAAAAGCAAAGCACTACTTTGTAAACTGAATCACATGTGTGTCGCTTGCTCAATTAGGAATACTTGAAAACCGAAGAATGTTATATCGCACTGTACGGCACAGAAACAAGTTTTCATCGAAAGAAGAGAAACGCAAAGCACATCTTTGTAAACTAAATCACATGTGTGTTGCCTGTACAGTTATTATAACAGGAAAACTGAAATGTGTTATCTCGCACTGTACGGCACAGAAACAAGTTTCCACTGAAAGACAAGAAACGCAAAGCACAACTTTATAAACTAATTCACATATGTGTTGCCTGTTCAATTATTATAGCAGGAAAACTGAAAAGTGATATAACCCTTTCGGCCCCTAAACCTAAAGAACAGAAACGCAACCAACCTTGTAAACTAATTCACTAACCCTGCTCTAACCTAACCCTAAAACTGAAATGTTAATAACCCTAACCCCTAACCTAACCCTAACCCTACCCTAACCCTAACCCTAACCCTAACCCTAACCCTAACCTACTAACCCTAACCCTAACCCTAACCCTAACCCTAACTCTAAATCTAACCTAACCTAACCCTACCCTAACCCCTAACCCTAACTATAAACCAAAAAGAACCATAACCCTAACCCTAACCCTAACCATGTAACCCTAACCTAATTATAGCCCAGGAACCCTGAAAAGTGATAACACTAAACACTGGAACAAATTTCAAATGAAAGAACGTAAAGCAAAGGTCTAGTTTGTAATCTAAATCACATGTGTGTCACTTGCTCAATTAGGAATACAGGAAAACTGAAAAGTGATATATCGCACTGTACAACACTGGAACAAGTTTCAAATGAAAGCACAGAAAGCAAAGCACTACTTTGTAAATTGAATCACATGAGTGTCACTTGCTCAATTAGGAATACTTGAAAAAACAAGAGTGTGTTATATCGCACTGTACGACAGAGAAACAAGTTTTCTTTGAAAGAACAGAAACGCAAAGCACAACTTTGTAAACTAATTCACATACGAGTTGCCTGTTCAATTATTATAACAGGAAAACTGAAAAGTGATATAACCCTAACCCCCTAACCCTAACCCTAACCCTACCCTAACCCTAACCCTAACCCTAACCCTAACCCCTAACCTAACACTAACACTAACCCTAACCCTAACCCTAACAAGTTTCCAAGGAAAGAACATAAACCCAAAGGTCTAGTTTGTAATCTAAATCACATGTGTGTCGCCCTCAATTAGGAACCAAAAACTGAAAACTGATATAACCCACTGTACTACACTGGAACAAGTTTCAAATGAAAGCACAGAAAAGCAAAGCACTAGTTTGTAAATTGAATCACATGTGTGTCACTTGCTCAATTAGGAATACAGGAAAACTGAAAAGTGTTATATCGCACTGTACAACACAGAAACAAGTTTCAAATGAAAGCACAGAAAAACAAAGCACTACTTTGTAAATTGAATCACATGTGTGTTGCCTGCTCAATTATTATAACAGGAAAACTGAAAAGTGTTATATCGCACTGTACAGCACAGAAACAAGTTTCCATCGAAAAGAACAGAAACGCAAACCACAACTTTGTAAACTAATTCACATATGTGTTGCCTGTTCAATTATTATAACCAGGAAAACGGAAAAGTGATATAACCCTAACCCCTAACCCTAAACTTAACCCTAACCCTAACCCTAACCCTAAACCTAACCCTAACCTAACCCTAACCCTAACCCTAACCCTAACCTAACTCTAACCTAACCCTAACCCTAAACCCTAACCCTAACCCTAATTGTAACCCTAACCTACCCTAACCCTAACCCTAACCATAACCTAACACTAACAACACTAACAAGTTTCCCAATGAATGAAAACCAAAAGATCTACTTTTTAATCTAAATCACATGTGTGTCACTTGCTCAATTAGGAATACAGGAAAACTGAAAAGTGATATATCGCACTGTAAAACACTGAAACAAGTTTACAATGAAAGAACAGAAAGCAAAGCACTACTTTGTAAACTGTATCACATGTGTGTCGCCTGTTCAATTAGGAATACTTGAAAACTGAAGAGTGTTATATAAAACTGTACGGGCACAGAAACAAGTTTTTATCGAAGAACAGAAATGCAAAGCACAACTTTGTAAACTAATTCACATACATGTGTGCCTGTTCAATTATTATAAACAGGAAAACTGGAAAAGTGATATAACCCTAACCCCTAACCCTAACCCTAACCTACCCTAACCATAACCCTAACACTAACCCTAACCCTCTTCTAACCCCAACCTAACCCTAACCCTAACCCTAACCTAACGCCCTAACCGTGACCCCAACGCTAACCCTACCCTAACCCTAACCCTAAAAAGTTTCAAGGAAAGAACGTAAACGCAAAGGTCTAGTTTGTAATCTAAATCACATGTGTGTCGCTGGCTCAATTAGGAATACAGGAAACTGAAAAGTGATATATCGTGACTGTACAACACTGGAACAAGTTTCAAATGAAAGCACAGAAAAGCAAAGCACTACTTTTGTAAATTGAATCA
>JAEOAE010003511.1:0-44905 GCA_036365155.1 Meriones psammophilus | reverse complement strand
CATATTTTGTCTTAGGGAAGAGAAATTTTAGTTTGGGACAGTCATTATGTTTAGGGAACAGAAGCCATGGTATGGAACCAACACATTTTGGGAACAAACGATGAATAACAAAAGCTGGTCAGCTATTGGGAAGTCTGTAGCTTTCTTTGGACTATGAACTTAAAGAGTGCTTCAGAGTGTGTAAGCAACCCAATAAAGCCTTTGCATATCACAGTAGACTTTGAGAACCTTAAAGAATCCATTCTGAAGTATATCTGTTAGAATAAAAGATTTGTTAAGATCTTTGACCAAACCAACTTGCATTCATTTAAAGCAAGATTAATTGGGCAGGGATATTTTAACAAGTGTCAACAATGTAGTCATACATTATGACATCCATCCTTGTTTTGTTTTCAATTGTAAGCTCATATGGACAAAAGGTCTATGAATTTATACATTGAGGTAACCCTTTAGATTTTACAATTCTCTTCAATTGCATTAAATGAATCATCCAGTTGTAAAATTTATGGTGTTTATTAGTGCCTTTTCTGTGACAAAACACAATGTCTAAGCTTAACTTCCAAAAGTGTTTACTTTATGCCCTATTTCAGAGGGATATGGGATCACTATGAAATGGACATCAAAAGTGTCGTACACCTGGCAGATAAAGTAGGAAGCTTGAGCTCTCTTTCTCAGAACTACAAGTGAATGTCAGAAAATTGTCTCAGTGTGTAAAGTTGGTTGTGGTTACACATGATGATTTGAGCTCAATCTCTGCATAGCCCATATTACTCCAACAGATTTTTTAAATATTTCTATACTTTGGGCTGTGTGTGTATGCAAACTCACACACCACCACATACATAAAAATAATTAAACCCAAATAAGGGCGTGTGTTCACTGGCTAAAAGACTACTTGGGTTTCCAGTTTAGAACTCACATAGGGGATGTAGGTAATAAACAGCAATAAGTTGTCCTCTCACTGGCACATACACACCATGGCATAGGTGTGTATACATGCAAACACACTCAAACATTTTTAAATGGATGAAATTAACAAAGCAAAGAATTCACTTATTGACAACATCAGAAATGATTTGGAAGTACAAATAACTAAAGAATTTGAAGAATTATTACTGTTTATTGAAAGAATAATGGTTCCTCTGTACATCTCATTTTATCCTTTCATCCCTGGATTCAACAATAGGTCATTTTAAAAACATATCTCAGCTTGGCTCAGAAGTATATCCCTGTCATCCTAGACTGGGAGTCAGAGGCAGTCCACTCTCTCTGAGTTTGAGGTCAGCATGGTACACAGAGTGAATTCTTTGGTTTGTTTGTTTCTTTGTTTTTTGTTTTTTTGCTTGTTTGTTTCTTTGTTTGTTTTGGAGGGGAAATTGGCGTGTGTATCCTCATCTGTCCTGGACTCACTTTGTAGACCAATCTGGTCTTAAATTCACAGAGATCTGCCTGCCTCTTGCTCCCTGAGTGCTGGGATTACAGGTGCGTGCCACCATGCCCAGCTCCACAGATTGAGTTCTAAAACATCCATGGCTATTTAAATATATACTGTCTCCAAATGATTCCAAAAAGTTAGACTATATCTCAAATTATGGATTTTTTTTCTAATATTAGCTGACTGGTTCCAACAAAGACTTTTGTTACATTTATTTATATCAAGAGAACTGTGGCAAAAATGAAAATCAGAAGCAATGTGGAAATTCCAATTGCACAGGGGTAGAAACCTATATCTGACAAGAGGGTTAATATCCAGAATATATAGAGAACTCAAGAAGTTAAACAGCAACAAATCAAGTAATTAAATTAAAGAATGGGCTTCAGAGTTAAACAGAGAATTCTCAATGGAGGAATGGAAGGGAAACACTAACTAAATGGTCAATGTCCTTAGTCTCAGGAAATGCAAATCAAAACAACCCTGAGTTTTTTCACATTACATCCATCAGAATAGCTAAGATCTAAAGCTCAAGTGACAATACATGCTGAAGAGGATTTTGAGAAAGAGGAACCCTCCTCCACTCCTGGTGGGAATGTAAACTTGTACAATCACTTTGAAAATCAATCTGGCACTTTCTCAGACAATTAGAAATAGTGCTTCCTCAAGATTCAGCTTTACCACTCTTAAAGCATATATCCAAAGGATGCTCGAGGAAGACAGTGAACAAGAGAACTAAAATTCTGGGCACAGGGGTGACTGAGCCCTGATAGACAATGATCAGGGGAGGGTTCAGATGGGGACCTTCCTATCAGTGGACTTGGGAGGCACATGGAGAAGGAGACAGGAAGAATGGGATTGGGAGAGGAGGAGAAAGGGGCATGGAGGGATTCAAAGTGAATAAAGTGTAATTAATAAAATTAATATAAAAAATGGAAAGAAAAAAAAAAGACACAGAAGCTGGATATATAAGCTCTCATTGGTTAAACGACAATACAATTTAAACATCAAAATGATCTGCATATCTATGTACTCCAAAAATTCCTATATTGAAGTCCTCAAAAACAAAGTAACAGAACTGCATGAGATCTTTGGGAGGTACTCAGGTCTTGGAGGTGAAGCCCTTATAAATAGTTCATAACCTTATTGAAGAGATCCTATAAAATCATGTGGCCATTTAGAACACTAAGTTTAAAGTGAGAACAGGACTGTAGACAAGCGTGCCCCCAACTAGACCTCATAATTTAACTTTAGACTTTCCAGAGTTCACAACTGTGAAAAGTAAAGCCTTTGTTTATAAATCATTTGTCACTTAGCTCCAGCAGACTAAAACAAACAGTAACAGTTCAGTCCACTACAGAAGACACATAAATCATGAATCCATATTGATGTAAGTGTATGGCAAATGCATTAACATTCTGATGAGGACCAAGACACAGAGTGTCAAGGTACTCATGGGGGTGCAGGGTATTAACTGTGTAGCAGAAAAGCCTGGAAAACACTGATTACAATAATCAAAGTGAAAGTATGTCCCACCTGATAGGACACAATGTGTTACACTTTTGTGATACTCTTGTCCCAGTTTATGTATTGATCCATGAGAACACAGAGAGCTTAGAGAGAGTCTACTAAAATAACCAACCTGGGATATTAGCCATATAGTACAGGATAATCATGGTACAACCCACAGACCTAAATAAACTAAGTAACATGGAGGGTAGAAGAGAGGATACTTGAATCCCACTAAGAAGGGGACAGACTTGGGAAGTGGAGGGAGAGAGGAAGTGGGTGGTAGAGGAGGTGAAAAGAAGAACAGAACAGGGGATCAGGTGTGGGAGATGTGTGGATGGGGGTGAAAGGGCTAGGAAAGAAGGAAAATTGGTGTTGCAGCATCTCTGAGATAAGATGAAGACTTGGAATTCTGGAGGTACCTAGGAAAATATGGGGGTGACCCTAGCTGAGATGCTTAGCAGCAGGGATATTGAGACACACAAATCTTCTAGCCAGTGGATGGAGGGGACACCAACCAACTGGCAAAACCCTTGACCCAAATTTGTCACCTACAAGATATGCAGGAATAAAAGGCAGAAGAGAGATGGAGGAAATGGCCAACCAAAGACTGGCACAACTTGAGACCCAACCCATGGGAGAGACCCAACTTCTGGCACTATTAATAATACTCTGGTATGCTTGTAGACAGAAGACTAACATAACTGCCATCTGAGAGGCTTCATCCAACAGATAATGAAATCAGATGCAGAGACCCACAGCCAAACAATTAGACAGAACTCAGGGATTCTTGTGGAAGAGTTAGAGGAAGGATTGATGGATCTGGAGGGGTAGGACACTACAAGAAGACCTACATAGGCAGCTCACTTGGGAACATGGGGCCTCATAGAGCCTGATCCACCAACAAAAGAACATGCCTGGAATAGTCCTAGGACCCCTCCACATATGAAACTGATGGGATGTTTGTCTGGAAGTAGGTCCCCTAACAACTAGAGCAGGGCTGTCTCTGATTTGGGCTCCTATCTCTGTTGCCTCCCTCTGGATCACATTTTCCTAGCAGGGCTGCCTTGTCTTTCGTCAATGAAAGAAGAGGTACTTAATACTGATGTAACTTGATAAGCCAGGGTGGGTTGATTGGGGGGTGTTATAGGGAAAGTGGTTGGGAGTGTGATGAAATGGGACGATAGGAAGGAATGAGGTTGTGAATCAGATGTAAAATAACAAATAAATTAATGAAGAAAAATGTAACTGACCCGTAGTCATCAAAAGTGACAAGATCATGAAAAAGATGAGGGAACTGTTCCATATTGAAATAGACTAAAGAGATAAAGAAACAATGCAATACTTAAATGAACCAACTTCTTTCAACAATAATGTGAGTAATAACATAGTCAACAAAACCCAAGTTAAATGCAATACTGTGTCAGCGTGAATTACCAATTTTGATAACTGCACTGTCATTATGTAAGACAAAGTTCTTGTTTGTATAAAATCAACACTAAACCATTCTGAGTGACAGGGCATAAGATCAGCAGCTTCCTCTCAAAATGTACAAAGTAAAACAGCAATTAACTCTGTACCATACTTGGAACTATCTTCAAGTTTGTTATTGTTTCAAAATTGTTGTGGGGAAGCTGCATGTGGTCTTTAACTCCAGCATTTGGGTGGCAGAGGAAGGCAGATCTCTGTAGGTTCAAGGCCAGTCTGGTCTATATAGGGAAGTCCAGGACAACCAGGTCTTGGTAGAGAGAATTTGTGTCAAAAAAAAAAAAAAAAAAAAAAAAAAAAAAAAAAAAAAAAAAAAAAAAAACTAAAATTGTTGTAAGGAGAAGGACAATGTAACTGAAAACTGAACAAGATTAAAAACAAAGCTGATTCTCCACACAGGCAGTCTTGGTAAGACTATGTCTGTAAGAGACTGAAAAGTGAAATGACATGACATTTTGGAGCAGCAAGAAGATTCTCTAAATACAGCCCACAGTCTCCTATTTTATTGTGTATGTATGTGGGGGGGGGGAGTGTTCATGATGTGGGTAAAGGATGAATACTAGTGAACACATGGGAAGGTCAGATGACAACTCTTTGCAATCATTTTTGCCTTCCACCTTTTCAGGAATTCAGGGATCAAACCCAGGTCTCAAGGCTTCCCCAGCAAGAGCCTTTATCTGCTAAGCCATCCTACCGACCTGCAAGCGATTCTCTTAAAGGACCTCAATTAGGTAATAGTGAGAAAAAAATGTGAAGGGCCCCTTCTCTTAAACAATTTCTTAGGGATGAATAAATAATAAAAAAGAGATGAGTAGAACATTAGTACACTAGTGCAACCAACGACTAACAATCATCCAAACACAACCTAAGCACCACCTGAGACAAGGGGCTGCTGGGCTGGTAGCTAAAATTCCTTGCAAGTGTAAAACTGGAATAATCCTGAAATTAAAGAGCTTTCCCAGCTCTACAGTAACCTTGTTATTACATCCTGTTTATCTAGACATAAAAACACAAAGAGATAAAAATAAGAAAATAAGCCTGCCTGAACCTTGTATACTCCTGGTTGTGCAAGTCCATCAAAGTATAAACAGCAATGTATCTGCCAAACTGTTCCTTATGAAGAATTCTCTGACAAATAAAGGGAACAATCAAAACTCGTGAAAGATGAGTGAGAGAGAGCACTGGCTCTCTTTACCCAAGAGGCTGGCTGTCTTTACTTAAGAAGAATCATTTCATTCTGGAATGCCGGCATATACGTCCTGAAAAAAATGTTCCTAGAAATGTGCACGGATCCTGTGGACTTTCCAAGTACCCTGCTTTCTTTCGACCCAGATGTCCAAGCTCCCCCACCCCATGAGGCCCAGGCCAGGCAGGAGGCAACACCAGACTCTCTGTACTTCCTTTCCTGGAGGACTGGCCCCAGCATCACTCTTCCTCAGGATGCAGGGCTCAAAGTGTATCCCTAGGAACTCTGCACAGTGTGCTTCCGCCCTCCCAACCCCTGCGGCCCGAGGGCAAGGTCCTGGGTACCAGCAGCCTCCACAGAAGCGAGTGGCAGAATTCTTGCAGGCTCTCCCGACCCGCCCAGCCCGCCAGTCCCTGGCGGCAATGCCATGTCCTCTCCCCACAACCGCCATCCTGCGGGTTTCTCACACACGCCCACAGCCAGCCAGGTTCAGCCGCTCCATGATGGCAGACACCCGCCGCCCCTCCTCTGCGGTACCCAACCCCGCTCGTCCCCGCCTCCCAACCACCTAGCACACTGGATGGCTGCTGGGGCCAGAGGCGGAGCGGAGGGAAGTGGAGCCCAGAGGCAGAGGGAGGCGGAGCCTGGGGGCGGAGGCGGAGCTCGGGAGTCAGAAGCAGAGCCCGGGGCGGGGAGTGGGCAGAGCGCTGGGGGGGGGCGGAGGCGGAGCCGGGGGAGGAGGAAGGCGGAGCCCGGTGATGGAGGAGGACCCCGGGGATGTGGGAGCGGAGCCCACAGGTGGAGGCGGAGCCCAGGGCAGAGGCGGAGCCCGGGGGCGGAGGTGGAGCACGGGGACAGCGCCCGCCCCACACCCTTACCTGGCTTCTCCAGGTCTCAGCCTACCATGATGATGTAGTCCGCTAGCTGAGCCACGACCGCCGCCACCATGCCCGGGAAGAGGGTTCCCTTTGCCAACTCTCTCCGCCGCCGCCCACCAGGCCCGGAAGGAGCTCAGCGGTTTCCCTTCAGCGTCGGTAGCCATAGCAACAGCGATTATGTCACGCTGGACAATGGAGGCGTTCACTGCGCCTGTGCTGCTCCAGTGAAAGCCCCTCCCCCACCCCACCCGAGTAGGTTCTGCCATCTGGGTCAAGACATTCTGAAGCCTGAAATTTCTGAAATCGTGTTATTAATTTTACAGGACAAAAGGGTCTTTGAGATAAGTGTACCTCAAAGCATTTCTCCCCTCCTTTTAAACCCCTTGTCTTAGTTACTTTTCTATCACTGTGTTAAGATATTATGACCATGGCTGCTTATAGAAGAAACAGTTGGTTGGGTACCTAGAGTTCAGAGGGTAAGTCCACGACCATCACGGCAGGGACCATGGTGGCAGACAGGAATAGCAGACGGAGCACCAGAGAGAACAGTGGCTGAGAGCTTACATCCTGATCTACAAGTATGAGGCAAAGAGCTAACTGAGAATGGTGTGGGATTTTAAAACATCAAAGCCCACCCACAGTGACACACCTATTCAACAAGATCACACTTCCAAATTTTTCCACCAATGGGGGACCATATTTTCAAACATAGGGGTCATTTTCATTCAAAGAACTACACTCCCCAATAGCTTCCTATGGAGCCAAGAATTAAGATAAAAAAACTTGAATGTCCCAAAGCACCCCAGACACTCAGATTCTTGTGCAGTTTTGTTGTTGAGACAGAGTTTCTTATAGTCCAGGTTGACCTTCATTCCTGACCTTTCTGATGCTCCATTTACAGGCATGTGTTACCACACTTGCTTTATGATCTTTTTCTTTTGCTTATTTTTGCATTATTTTGTTGTTATTTGTTCTGCTTTTCAAGAGAGCATTTCCTTGTAGCTTTGCCTGGACTGGACTAGTTCTGTAGAACAGGATGGCCTTGAACTCACAGAGATCCAATGTGTGCCACTAAGCCAGCTGACCTTTTTTTTTATGGGGGTATTTTTATCTTTTGCATAGATGATGATAAGAGTATTTTACTTGTATGAATATAAGTGTACCACATGTGTGCCTTATATTCCAGGAGGACATATGGAATCAAATTCCCTGAAACAGGAACTACAGAAGATTAACAGCCACCATGGACATGCTAGAAACTCAGCAAAAAAAAAAAAAAAAAAAAAAAAAAAAAAAAAAAAAAAAGAGAATGTTTTGTTTTGTTTTAAGATTTATTATTTATTATGTATACAATGTGTTTGCATGTACACCTGCATGACAGAAGAGGGCACTATAATTTCATTATAGATAGTTGTGATCCACAATGTGGTTTCTGGGAATTGAACTCAGTACCTCTGGAAGAGCAGCCAGTTCTCTTAACCTCTGAACCATCTCTGCAGCCCCACAGAAATTATTTTTCATCACTAGGCCATCTCTTCAGCACCTCTGGCTTCCTCTTTAATTATCATCATCATTATTATTGTTCCTTTCTTCTTCCCTAGTATATTCCAAACAAATTCACCTTCATTCATTTCCCCTACTGAACTAAAATGTTCTCCCCTCTAGGCCTTTGAATATGTATATTCTTTATCCCTTTTGGGGTGTTAGGTACCTATTGCTTTTCTTTAGGTTTCATAGTGTAATTTCTAGTGATATACACATTTCTATGCATGGTCTATAGGTTTGTTTATGGTGGATTACCATACAAGACTGTAAGCTTATAAGAAAGAATGGTATTTGCATGAATCATTTTTTTGTGTGTTCAGGACTTAGCACAGTATTGGGTACCTAATTCACAAGCAGTAACTATCTGGGGAAGGACAAATAACCTTTTAAATAGTAAATGCCTTTAACAAAGTCTTCATAATATGATAGTAATACAGAATTCTCACCTGGAGGTTGGGAGCATGTAGCATTTTATTTGTTAATGCCAGCCATTGTGCTATCTGTAATAAACTTCTCCTGAAGTCTTTTTATCTTGTTCTGTTACTGCTGTTGCTAGGATAGCCTCCTCTATGCCTGTTGCCTTCGTTGCCTTCTCTGTGTTCTCTTTCATTTATACCATAAAAAGTTACTTCCTTTAAGCTTTAGTGAGGTTTAGCAACTGGCTTTATTATATCCAGACTATCTGTATGTGCCAGTTTTGTACAGAAGCTAGGAATACAGCTCAGAGGTAGAACATTTGCTTCACATATAGGAGATAAGGAAGGAGGAGGAAGGGGAGGAGAAAAAAGGAACAGGAAAAGCAAAGCATTGCTTTTCTTTATACAGATGCCCTGCCTTAAATACAGGGGTTAAAGTCTTCCTGTTTCTGACTTCCAAACAAGGTAGAAATTTCAGATACAGCAACAGTGCTACTTATTTTGTGTTAATTTTTAACCCAGTCACTCTCCTGACATTCACTCTGTAAGTGCTTTATACATAGTTGGTTTTATGTACATGTTCATTTTCTGGGAAGAATCTATATTTTCATTAGGTTTTATGAGAGATCAGGTCCTCAGAAAATGTCCTAGGCTTTGCATCCTACCATACTTATCCCTAGGAGACCATATCTGGAAAGCTGATTATGTCCTCTCTGTACATCATTTGATGTTATGATTTCAGGATGCATCTTGAACCTTGTTTTCAACAAAATGTTGTAAACATGCCTTAAGCTTAAGAGGCATTTTGTGCCTCATGGAAAAAAAATAATCATAAAATGTCCTGTCTGAAAAGAGCATCTGAGTTCATTGTACAATGCACTCAGTAACTTTAATTTATTCACTAACATTATTAGTACTCTATGTTGTTTTTCATTACTTTTCTAGAGATCCAAGCATGATGACCCTGGTGTAAGGGACTGTGCACACACTGTTAACTAAGAAAATAAAACCACACACGCAAAACAAGCAACACCTCTAAATATTAATAAGAATTAGGTTTAGATTTATGGCCCAAAAATAATTTAGTTGAAATGTGAGGAAGACATTGAGACACCATTATTCAGCAAGCTTTTAGAGTATATGCATATGTGTGTGTGTGTGTGTGTGTGTGTGTGTGTGTGTGTGTAAATGAGATGAAAGGATGCAGGCATAAACACAACTTAAAGAATTCTTGGGCACACACACAAAAGGTGGAACATCATTAAGCAGGATTTTTTCCTTTCTGTTTTCTTGCCAGGGAGATTTTGAATATGTTCCTTCCCTCCCCTCCCCTTCATTTCCTTCCTTGCTCAGTGTGAATTTACAAACATTGTACTTGAATGGAGACAATTCTGTGAAAGCATTGCCCAAAGGCCCCCTGCTACCTCACTTCTAGACCTTGAACACAAAATGCAGTATAGCTATTTTTTTTCTTGCACTGGTGATTTTTTTTGGGGGGAGGGGTAGACTCCCAGACATGGTGAATCTCTCATCTATCCCTCCCTCCTACCCCAGCTTATTTCCTTTAGCACTTTGGGGAGCACAATGACAGAGGTTCCCCACCCATGCAAACCACAATCATACATGTGCTTTTTAAGATTTTCTAACAAATTCTTTCAGTATGAGACCTCGACTAAAAAAGAATTGGTTCCATTCTCAGGTGACAATCTCATAAGTGCAACCAGGCTAATAAGTAAAATGTCAAGGTGCTCAGGTGGGTATCCTTGGCACAGTGCCAGTACACTGGCACAGACCCAGGAGCTGAGTGGAACCAAGCCTTCTCCTTTTGGGTTCAGTCCACTTCCTAGTTGAAGCCACCTATGGATAAAAAATAAGAAGTTTGAGGGATTAGGAATGTAGCTCATTTGATATGCGGTAGAGCAGAAGGATCAGAAATTCAAGGTCATCTTATAGCTGTTTAGTTTCTGGTTAGGCTGGGCTACAAGGGACCCTAACCAAATAATAATAATAGTAATAACCACAATACATTTTGGCTATGAGCATAATTAACGATCATTGTACTAAGCTACAGCTAACCTCAGGTCATCGACTTCCTCAGAGAGGAAGCAAGAGGCAACCAGGAACAGCCCAGCAGGATTTTCTGCACACAGACCCCTTTCCAACTGACCCTTTCCAGCCAACGATATGGAAATGTGTGCTCCTGCTGGCAACCAGAGGCGCCCCAGCTTGTAGCGCTGGGAGCATGGGGCAGGCAAAGTCGCCATGGAGCACAGGTCTTTGGTCACCGGCCCACTGAGACCATCACAAGCAAACAAAACCACAAAAGAACAACACAAGAAAAAAAATGTACTGGGTACAATGCACACAAAGATAATGGAAGAAGAAGAAAATACCAAAACTCAGAACAGTGGCCTGTCTCTCTGGGCCCCTCTATCCTGTTCCATTAGTGGTGGCCTACCCCAACATCAGGCTCCACCCAACTACACCAGAGTTTGGAATGGCAACCTGCATTCAGCCAGACTAGAAAATGGAGCAGCGACATATCTCTTGATCTCTCCAGACAAGAGGCCAAAGCACCAGCCAAACTCTGCCAGACCAGAGACCACAGCAGCAGCAAATCTCTGCCAGATCAGAATCCAGAGCAGTGGCCAAGCTCTGCCAGACCCGAGGCCAGAGATCATTGGCAAAGGTGCCAAGCCTGGGGCTCCACATACTGTATCCATCCCTTGGCTCCTCCTCACCACTCTCACTGGAGCCTGTGAAGCATGGCTCAAGCTTCCCTGAAATGGGAAAGAATCAAGTCTAGAGGGATAGAAGGATCCTGTCCCACTGTCCCATGTCCTCAGTCAGTCCCAAAGACAAAAAAAAAAAAAAAAAAAAAAAAAAAAAAACTGGCAGCGACACACAAAACAGTTAAACAAGAAACAAACAGCTAGATCCTATTGCTTCCACAGCAGGAAAACAAAGTGAGCCAGACAACAGATCCCACCACTTATGCAGTGAAAAAAACTGAAAGTTGGACATCAGGAAATCTGTGTTTGCAGGAGCTACCTGCCTTGTCCTTATCCAAAGATACAGAGATCACAGAAAACTGGGTTCTCTACCAACCTTTACAGATAGGGGCACATTCATCCCCTCTGAGATCAAGAGATCACAGAAAACTGAGTGTTAAGCTCCTTTGCAGATGCACCCCTTGAAGTGAGCTATCTATAGGCCTCAGGAATGTGGGGTAATTTCTGTGCCATGGAGTGGTTCTACTACAAGGTTAGTGGGATGCTCAGCACAAATGCCCCACCCTGAGATAAGATACTTTCCCATTCGTGTGGTTATCCTCTGGCTGTTCCTTGGGTAGGGAATCTTATGACTTTGTTTCTGGAATTGCTGACCCATGGCCTAGTTCCTGGTGACCTTGGGGTGGAGTCACTAGTCTTGAGACCTTTAGGTGGCCTTTTTAGGCATAGTTCCTGGTGACCTTTGGGGTGTCAGGTCTGGTTCTCTCAATTTTAAAAGATCCATTTGGATTTTATTGGGGTTGTAAATGATATGTCCTGTGTCAGAGAGCACTGCAGTATTAAGTTGTGATATAGATGAGTAGAACTGATGTTGTAAAGGATTTACCATTGCTGAAAAACTAGTGGCATCAGTTAGAATTTAGCTGAGGGAAGACTGCCTGTAAAACACTTCACAGATAAGTAGTATGCTACCAGGCCTGTTAGTGATTAAGATTCTGGGATACACATTTCCTCACCAGGATTATATAGAAACATGGCTCTAAACTAAAGCAAAAGGGAAACTGATTTAAAACCAGACATGAGGTCCATCTTCATATCAAAAGATTTGCCTCTAACAATCTGTTCAAAGGGACATTACAGGGTCACAACCAACACTAAGGCCTGTTGTGCCAAAAGGTCCAGTTTTCTACTTGAGAAAAACATAATTCTGCCCCATAGGCAAGAATACACAGGGAGACAATTCTTTGAAAAGGAAAAAAAAAACTCTGTTCTGTTGAGGGTTAGCCTGATCAAGCAAGAATTTCCCAGGGTTCTCATGAATGGAAAATTGCATAGTTCCTCCCCAAACCCAACAATAAGCTTGATAGAGCCAGTAACAGCATAGAGACTTGAGAGCTTTCCATTAGCCCCAATGTATAGAGAGCAAAACAGAGGTACTTCTCTAAAGAAAGTATTACTTGTGAGAATTACCAAACTGGTAATGGTCTGGGTCCAAGGCCTTTGGGAAGGCATTGCTTTAGAACCTGGAAACCCCACTCTTCCCAACACATAGAGCTATAGCTGTCAGTCCCAAGGCCACTATAGGCTTGGTCAATAAATTTCTTGAGATGCCCTGTGCTCCCTTTTTACAGCATTGTTCTATTAGATGCCTCTTGCATTTAATCCATTGTGTGATAGTTTGTGTTGACTTCATAGAAGGCATTTTATTCTTTTTTTTCCCCGTTGTATTTTTCACCTGAAAATATACAAGATGCTGTTTTTCTTAATAAGATTACTTGGCATGGGACATAGCTTGTAAAAGACTGCAGGATATTTGCTCACACTCTGAACGCAAAGATTGTGTTAATTACTGGAAGTTGTGGTGAGGTTGAACCATAGCAAACACCTTAATCCAAGAGCTTTCAGTTTCAATATTGTAATCAGGATTACATGAAGTCAATAGTAGGCCAAGTTGCAGAGCATAATCCAGGTGACAGGAAGTGAACATAGGATTATTAAGGAAAAAATAGAGAGAGTAAGCAGGAGTTGGGAGGAAGAATAGAGAGAGGCCCTGGAAGTAGGAGGAAATTCAGTCATGAGGAGGTTATTTTAGAAGGCCTGGGAAAAAGGGATTAATTCTGGGACATAGGCCTGGGAATGTCAAGTGCATGACTATCTGCCTCTCAGCTAGCAGGCTTTCACCTCACCATCTGGCTTCAGGGTCTTCATTGGTAAAATTGAATGATTTGAGATGTAAAAAAATAACAGACCTCCTACTGCAGCTTTTACCTTTTTGACCTTCTAATTTTCCTATCTTTCTCATTCTCTGAGATATTCCATTTAGGACCGTTTCACTGAGGAGTGACCTGCTGTTTTTATTTAAGAAATAATTCTGGGTATATCTTTGCTGTGCAAATCTCCCAACTGTCTTAGTGGCTAGACAACTTAGTCTCCAGTCCATATTTAAATTGTTCAAAGTACAACCTGGGACCTGAACCTGAAAGTCACTTAGGGTGACAGGATATGTGGAATGTAAAGTCTGTTCTCACCTGGCTCCTTTTGAGGATTATAAAGAGCTGAAAGGATGTTGTCATTAAAGAGAATTTTCTTTATTAATATTTTAATTGTGTGTGCAGTCATTTCTTTTTGGAAAGGCATATTAATTCTAGAACAGCTGCATCTACAGCCTCATAGAAAAATGTTTCCGAGACAAACTATGATGACTCAGGTCACCTTGGTCCCAATTTGTCTCTCCCAAGACATTGACCATGTTTCTTCATCATTAAACTTACTGAATTCTTTAAAGGGCTGTACCACATCACAGTTTTAAAATTACTCATATGGATCATTTAATGAACTCTCCACTTCATAACAAGAAAAGGATTTCCATGTGGAACTTCTGTGTTCAGACCAGAATAGAAGGAACAGTTATTACGTAAACTTCAGGGGGAAACAGGACAGGAAATTGCTAGATCACTGACTAAAGTGTTTTGTTGTTGGCGTTGTTTTATTGTTTTTGTTGTATTTGTTTTTGACACTGGATCTCTCTATGTAGTCCTGGCTATCCTGTACTCATGTTGTAGACCAGGGTGGCCTGGACCTCATGGAGTCCACCTACTTCTGCCTCCAAATTGCTGGGACTAAAGTACACACCCCACACCCTCCTTGATCAGACTAAAGTTTAAGGCAGTCAGCTGGAAGGGGTAGCATTATGAAGAAGGACCGATGTTTTTTTTTTATTTGTAATTTCCTAATACTTATTTATTAATTCATTAATGTGAATGAAAACAGATCACATTGGTGGGTGTATAATTTGGGTCAGGTAGCTTAATCCAGTGAATATTGAATTTCAATTAAGGGACTGTCTTATGCCCACATGTACAATCCTCATTGACACTGTTATGTCAGTTCAAATTTGAGACAAAGGCTATTAGCTAAAACTGTGTCTGTCAAGTTATAGGTCTAAGCAGCTAACATTGTACACAGGGACAAGGTCTAATAGTATCTTATTAATGGATTTGCCTCTACCACAGAATGGCCTATTCTTTTTCAAAGTAAGTATGTTTATGTGTTTTTTTTCAACTCTGAGTTTAAGAACACTAGCTGCTCTTCCAGAGGTCATGATTTCAAATCCCAGAAACCACATGGTGGGGCACAACCATCTATAATGAGATCTGGTGCCCTCTTCTGGCATGCAGGTGTACATGCACACAGAACTTTGAATATATAATAAAGAAATAAAAAAATTTTAAAAGTCAGTTGTTGGTATTGTTAAATTTTATTTTCTTGATGCATCACTGCTCTAGTCTCTTATTAGTTAATATTTTCTGATAATACCCAGTCATTAAGAATTTCATTCATTTTTCTCTAGTGCTTTGATATTTGTTTTTGTTTAAAGCAATGTCTCCTGTAGATCAACCTTTCACATGTTATGTAACTGAGACTTTCTTTGCAGACTAAATGCTGCCCTTACTGCCCAGTGCCTAGAACATAGTCCTGCAGATCTTTTTATGTGGAGCCTGACTGGTGAATGTGAAGTAAAAGAGACCAGTGAATGAATGTCCACTGAGCACTCTGATACTTTTTGGAGGTGGGCAATTACAAATAAAGAGTGACCTGTGTAAGAATTGAGTTCACTGACATACATTGAAGCTGATGTAATCACAACACAGAAATGGAGGGGGAGGAGGGAAGATGGCAATGAGTCAGGTAATCAATTTTAGATGGTCAATAAAAGTGAAAAATGTACATTTGGGAGGAGTTATACACAAAGGGAGTCAAGAATATGGATTAGTTGCTGAACTTGTTTCTGGAAAGCAAATATCTATAGTTGCACGAGTTCAAACAACACAGAAGTTCTGGATAAACTGCTGTGGTAGTGACTAACAGGAACGTTTCTCCTTCCCCCATTTGAAAATGTATGACCTGAGAGAAAAGTTGTAATACTTGGTGTGCTCTAATACATATTATAAGTCCCTGAATAATATTGGACTGTAAAACCATTTTCAACTTTTAAAAATAATTTTTGAGATTATAGTGAAATTGTTTTAACCTTTTCATTCCTATCTACTCTTACATCTCAAATGCTGGGATGAATGGTTAAGGTGGCTACTTAACAATCAAAGAAGATAGGGTTGTCAGGTTCTCCCAGAATTTCTCAGTCCTTACCTGTTACAAGTTATGGGTGTCATACCCAGATTTCTAGCCCAGGAGTTGAACTGCCCTCCTCCCAGCTTTCTTATGTATTCCAACCATTTTGGTTACCTGGTATTTTTCATTTATCATTTACCCTCCTGGCCTTTTGTTCTGGCCCTCCACTTTTCTCTCTCCTCTCTTCTCACATGGCTCAAGGTCATGTCATATCTAGACGGTCCCAGATGTTCCTGTATCTGACTCTGTTCTCCCTTCTATCTGTAATAAACTTTCTATTCCAACATATCAAGGAACAGCCACATCCTTTTGTTTTATTTTTCATTTTCATTGAGCCCCTATTAACTATTCCTTGCTTTCAAAGTCATGGCCATTTGTTTCTTTAGTGGTTGTTACTGTTTGGCTTTGACTGAAGTTTGGCTGAAGGACTTCCCAACTATGAGGTAGAGATGACTGCACTGGACACTGATTCTATAATACAATGTGCAGCATAAATGACCTGTATCTTGGAAGATGAGCTGGTGCCATGGGAAAGTGGAAGACTGTATTTTAAAACACTTCCAAGATGAGGGTGTTGCAGGATATTTGATCCCAGAGTGATCCCTTAGATTGTGAACTGTAAAAACCTGAGCTTTGTTTAGTGTGGTTGATCCCTAACACAAACCTTAATTCCAAGAACTTTCTGTTTATTGTAAACAGGTGGTTCTGGTGTTGTTCCGTCAGCCCTAGAACATACCTTTAATTCAAAAGCTCTCTGTGCACAGGATTTAATTATGTTAACCCTAGGTCAGGAAGCAAAGCAAGAAACCTGCTGACAGGGATTAAAGAGTAAGAGGAACTTTCAGCTGAAATGTATTTAAGACAGAGTGTAAAAGTGGAAGGAGGTTTAGCTTGGTAGCTTTTGGGCTTTTGGAGCTTTGAGACAGAAAGCCTTTGGCCTTGGCTTCCTTTGGCCTATTCCCCCTGAGCTGTCATCTGAACTGGTGAGATTTTGGGGCTTTTTCCTCTTGGTGGTGAGGTGAGTACCAGGGTCTGATGGTGCTTTCTCTGCCTCCCTGTGCTAGCAGGTTTTAAAATTGAATAATTGGGATTTTCATTCTTTTATAACAACACTAGGCTATTAGCTAGTGTTGCCCTAACTGTTCCCAGAGGGGTTAGGGCAAAGCTAGAATGCCTCTGCTATCTGCATCATTTGATCTTTTGATCCACTGGTAGAGGAGCTACTACTCTCCTGAGATTCAACTGTATTGTTCAAGCTAATTGGAAACTCTGGGTAGGCCTAGCTGTGAGGAGCAACAGTGGGTGGTAGTTTATGAGTTTTTTTCTGGGATTTTCCTTTGATGTAGCTCAAAAGAGCTGTGAGTGAGACCAGAGGCCATGTCATGTTGAGTGTGGGGTCATTGTCCCCAGGCCAGGAAGAGCAGGCTGCAGAGCTATTACAGCCTGATCTGCTTTGAACGATATGGACTGTGGTTCAGATTGTGTTTCAGGCTGTGGTTCTGTTGGTCTCCATGTGGTGATCTCAGCAGAGATCCTTGGCCTCCAACCTGTCATGAGTGTTGATTGTCCAGAGAAGTGGAAACTTTGCAGGCTGGGCAGTAGAAAGTTGTGGTGCTTATAATATCACTATCTAGTGTGCACACTCAGGCATTGGTTTTGCAGTGGACAGATTGGAAAACTGAAGGTCTCATTTCTAGAAATAATGAATGTTGTATTCCACACATGGTTTTGTGTAACAAATTTTACAAATAGTTTTGAAACTGGAAGAAAAAAGTTGGTGATGATCATCCTTCAGCAATAATTATTTGTTTTTGATTTTTTTTTTTTTTTACCTTGCATCTACCACCAGGCAAAATGGCATGCTTTAGAGAAATTCAATTCCAGGGTACAAAATGAATTTCTGAGATGCAGAATTTTGTCAGGTGTGCCTGGTTGTAGGTAAGTGGATAGGGCAGATTCCACAACTTGTGGCATAATCAATGCATCAGGAAACATATTAAAATATTCTCCAACATTGTATTGTGTGTGAGTGTTGGCAAGGGCTGGGCTGTGCCTGAACCCACAAGGGGACACGGGGGACTGCAAGCCATAGCCCAGCTTTATGATCACCTCCATTTTCTAAGAGACTTCCAGAGCAAAAGGACTCTCTGTAAAGGAGGTTAGTAGTAGCTGGAGGGTCAGAAATATAACAGTTTAGGTATCACTTTGTTTTTGTCTTGTAGCAGTTGTGAAATCTGTGTTTATTTAATTTGTATTAATTAGAAAATCAAAGGTATCTCTGGTCCAGTGCAAATTTTTCATGCTAGAGTTTACTTACCTCTTTTTATGTAAACTTGGCTATATTTTAGGCTTATTTTTTTGGCTTTTTCTCTCACCCCCTCATTCTTTCACAAACACTGTACACATTCTTAATTATTGAAGTTTGTGGTAAGTATAGAAGTCACATCATGCCAGAAGATTATGAAATTCATGACAATAGAATCATCCCTTATTTTTCTGTTTTCCTCTGTTTCTTACCAGGTGGCTTTTCTGATATGAGATAGAGATTTTGGATTGTTCTTTAGCAATCACATAAAGACAATTTGCACTTATGTCTGTAGAAGACAGAAGAGATAACATGATGGTGAGTGATACCAGTTGGCCAGTTTACTCCTTCTCTTTTGACATTTTCTTTTGGTGATCTGTCATTTTCTTCAGAAGTTTCATGTGTCCAGTGGTCTCCATATTCTTTAGTTGGATGATTTTATTCTCCTGAAAAGATTAAATCAAAACCCTGCCCCATCCCTAATTCAGGGGTGAGGTTCATACCTTTTAGGCATGTTATATCTTTTATAGGGCAAAATGTTTTTTTTAAATTTTTGAAAAAAAATAATATCTCAATTAAAATTAAAAATCTTTGAAAGTTTACAAATATACCTTAAAGTGTATTTATTTCTAGATAATAAAGGTCATTTACTTTGATTTTCAGCCTGCCTTTTATAAGCAGCTTTTAAATAAAATCACTGTAAATCCTATGTGCCTGCCTCTGCCTCCCAGGTGGTATGTAAAGGCACATGCCTCCCAAATGCTGGGATTAAGGCTGTGAACCACCAACACCCTGTCCTTGTAACTCCTAAATTTAGAAAACAACTAATTAATAAAGAAATGCTTGTCTCTGCTGGGATTAAATGCATGGTCTATCAACACGCTGCTCAAATTTTTATATTCACTCCAAATTATTCCAACTCAAACAAGTTTATACCTTTGAATTTATTTAAAACATTTTAAACCTCTTAACTGTTTTTGAATATGAAACAACAAAAGTATCCTTTTTTATTTAAGAAGAAAACTTTAGTCTTTATTAAGTTTGTTTGGACTCAATGACCACGCTGTCTGATGAACAGTTACCTCTGCTTATTCAGAAGATCTCTACTATTCAAATCTAATCATTATCAATTTTGATAGGATCCACCTTTCTTTTCCTGTGGAAACATTCAGTTTTACCAGTGAAGACACATTTCAGTAGTTTCTCACTGTCTACTCCTTTTAGTTATGTTTACTTCTTTTTGTTCTAGAGTATTTTGATGTGCTGTTAAGTTGCTACTAAGAGATATTTCTAATTATTTTTTTCTGAATGTAATTAGTGCTATGTCTTCTTGTCAACACTTACATTGTGTACTATGAATTTTGATATTTTGTATATTCATTTCACTGACTTCTAGAAAGTCTTTAATTTCTTTCTTTATTTCAGTTTTGATCCATTTTTTATTCAGTAGAGAATTGTTCAATTTCTATGAGTTTGTAAGCTTTCTATTGTTTTTGTATTGGTGATGTGCTGCTTTAAACCTTAGTGGTCTGATAGGATGCAGGAGGTTATTGGAAGTTTCTTATATCTTTTGAGACTCCCACTGTTCAAATATATCATCAATTTTGGAGAACAATATATGAGTTGCTGAGAAGAAGGAACAATCTTTTGTGTTTGGGAGGATGTTCTGTAAACATCATTTGGGTATATTTAGTTTTTTGATGTTAGTTAGCTGGAACATTTATCTGTTCAGTTTGGTCAGGAGGACCTGTCCATTGGTGAGAGTGATATATTGAAGTTTTCCCCTATCAGTTTATGAGGGCTAGGATGTGATGCAAGCTGCAGAAGGGTTTCATTTATAACTTGGGTACTCTTAGGTTGGGGGCATAGATGTTAAGTATTGAAATGTTATATTGCTGGATTTTTGAATACATCATGTCCTTTGCCATCTTTTGATTAGTTTTTTTGAAAGCTGTTTCATTAGATATTAAAATTGCTATACAAGCTTGATACTCTAGTCTATTTATTTGGGATATCTTTTCCAAACATTTACCTTGAGATAATGTCTATCTTGATATGAAGCTGTGTTTGATGTGTTTAGAAGAAGGGTGGATTCTGTTTTATCATCCATTTTGTGAGCCTGTGTCTTTTTATTGGTGAATTTGGGTCAATAGTATTAAGTGATATCAATGAACAGTGATTGTTAATCTTGGTATTTTGGTGGTGGAAGTTGTGGTGGTTTTAGCACTTGTGTGGGGGGGGATACTATATTTATAAATAGATACATATTGTTTAAATTTAGATACATAGATATATATTGTTTAAATTTGATGCAACATCTTATTTTCTCCATTTGCTGATTAAAAGGTTCTGGGCATAGTTAGTAATTTTTCTTGGCTTCTCTAGTTTTTTAGAGTCACAAGAACACTGTCTATATCCTTCAATTTCTAGTATCTTTACTGATAATACAGGATTAATTCAATAGATCTGCCTTTAATTTATTTCTTGGTTGGATTTTATTTTATGTTTGTTTTTTATTTATTTATTTGGTTTGTCTGTTTTATTGGTTAGTGTGGTCTTTTTAATTTTTTTTTCTGTTACAGCTTTTAATATTCTTTCTTTGTTCTGTATATTTAGTGTTTTGATTATTCTCTGGTAAGAGGACTTTCTTTTCTGTTCCAGTGTCTTTGGTATTTTGTATGCTTTTTGTGCCTTGATGGACATCTTCTTCTTTAGGTTAAGATATTTTTCTTGTATGATTTTGTTAAAAATATCTTCTGAACCTTGATCTCATCCTCCTTTTGCTAATCTGATTATCATCATGTTTTGTCTTTTCATATTGTCTCAGAGTTCCTGGATGTTTTTTGAAAGGGAACTTTTGGATTTAACATTTTCTTTGACACATGTATCTATTTCATCTTTTTTCTTGTTTGTTGTTGTTTATTTTCAGACTGGATTGCTTTTTATAGCCTTTGCTGCCCTGGAATCACTTTGTAGACCAGGATGGCCTCAAACTCACAACAGTCCAGCTGTTTCTGCATCCCTGACTTCTGGTGTTAAAGGAGTGTATAAACACACCTGTCTTCCATTTCTTCTATTTTGTATTCAGTGCATAAATTTATCTCATTGATCTCTGTTTTCTGTGTGAACCTTGCCTCTGTATTTCTTTGCTGTAGTCTTTAAATTTTTCATTTCCAGGATTCCTTAAATTTCTGCATTTAAAAATTATTTTTTTTGAGCCTAGAATTCTCTGTGTAGCATATGCTGTCCTTGCCTTGCTTTGTAGACCATGCTTGCCTCCAAGTCACAGAGATCTCTCTGCCTCTACCTACCAAAGTGCTGGGATCACAGGTATGTACCACCATGGCCAGCTTGTTTTTGCTTTCTTTATTGATTATATTTCCATGTTTCCAGAATGTGTTTCATTCTGTCATTCTCCATTCAGCAGAGGCCTGGAGCTCAGCTTCCAGATGGAGAACAGTGGTTCCATTTCTCTCAGGGGCAGCTAGAACAGTTTAGGGCAACACCCATGTTCACTAGATGGGGGTGTGGAAAGAATTTTCTATTGACTGTTACAGGTAGATAGCTCTTTTAGAATGAAATCACCAGTGGTAGTGGAAATTTTGGTATTCCAGAGCCTATGGCAATACCAAAGTGTTACCATTCTTGGATAAGCTGCTGTGATTTGCTCTAAGGACTTTCACCTCAGAGGTTCAAGTAAAAGTCCATGCCTGGTTGGCTTGCAACTAAGACATAGGCCTAGTGAGACACAGACCCAGTGAGGCGTAGGCCCGGTGGGCCAGTGAGCCAGCCCAGATCGGGATAAATGATGAATCTCAGAGGCCATGATGGAAGGCTGATGGTATCAGGTGGCATACAACCTACCAGCACATGCACCCCAGCATGGGCTGGATTTCTTAGGAAGAACATTGAATCTGTTGAATGGTTATTATTAATGAGACCTTCAGGACCACAGTGAAAGAAAGAGTCAAGTGGAGCAGAAATAAATGTAGTCTTTGGTTTGTAGAGAAAAGCATCACTAGGTAGTTTCAGATGGCAGTCACATGCTGAAACAGAGACAGGAATTTTTAAGGAGATCATCATCAAAGAGAAGGTCCTAGGTCTGGATTTGAAGCCTAAGATGGTGTCCTTAAATTAACATTCCCTCCTGATAATTCTTCCATTAATCAAAGAAGTAGGCTAAGTGATTCCTAATACCAGGAAAGAACTTCATATAAAAATTGCTCCAAATGTCTTCCAAGTGTTGCACGATCCATCCCATTTTGTCCATCCCAACTTAAAATCCAACTCGACAGTCTCACTCATGTTATGCACATTCTGGAAACAAGAAAGATGCAAAATTTAAGATAATTAACTGTGACAGCCATCTATCTGTGTTTGGCAGAGTTAGATCCCCAGTAAAGATACTGTAAAGGTTCATTGCATGAAGCAGTGAGGGTGAAGCCTGACTTGCGTCTTGACAGTACAAGATGTTGAGGTACCTATGTTAGGAGATACCTCCCATAGAGTGCTGCCTGTAGCAAGTGGAAGTAACCAAACTAAGATGTATGAGACGTTGCAGGGATAGGGCCATCTAAGCCTTTAAAAATAGCAACAGAATTTGTTGTTTTCCTTGCTAATCTTTCCTTGGTCCACACTTTCCACATTCCTATTTAGTGGAACGGGAAGGGGTATTCTGTGCATCTAAGTTGGAATGATATGATTTGTTTCTGATGTTACAAGATGTGGCAGCCAAGAAATTTTATTGTGTGTCAGAAGAAACATCGAATATTTGAACAGTGTATGAGCTATTGAAGAATTTTAGGATCATTGAAGTTAGACTACATTTTCATCATGGGATGACAATAAGCCTATAGGGAATTTGGTCAGAACTTATTTGCTTGAATCAAAAAAGCTTCCAGAGAAGATGATGTTTCTGTTTTTGACATTGAAGAAAAAGTTTCTGTGTAGCACTTGTTGTCCTGAAAGTTGGTATGTAGACCAAGCAGTTTTCGAACTTACAGGTTTAGCTCAAGTCAAGTGTTGGGTTTAAAATTAGGCCAACATGCCTGACATCAACATCATCGTCATTGGCTGCTGATCCTGTTTTTTTTTTTTTTTTTTAAATTTTGTTTTGTTTTGCTTTGTTTTGTATATGCTTTGTTTTGTATATGTAAGTGTAGGTTACTGTGTTGATCTTCATCCATATCTTGTATTTAAAAATTGGCAGAAAGTATATTTAATTCCTTAGGATGACATGTATTCATGACACTAACACTGCCTGAGCTTTCTGAGTCATTGAATTGCAGGTGTGTGACATTCTTCTTACCTGTTGTGTTTTTTAAACTTTATGTATTTATTTAATTCACATTTAATTTAAAATTGTTTTCTGTAATTTATTCTCCATCATGAACTCATGTCTTTGATCACCTCCTCCTGAGGGGTGCAGCCGTGTGAGGCCACAGAGGAAGATGATGCACCCATCCTTGATGAGACCTAATTAACTAGGGTCAGGCAGAAGTGGAGGAGTTCCTCCCCTATTAGGAGACTAGGGAAAGGGCATAGAAGGAGAAGAAGGAGGGTGGATAGGGCTGGGAGGAGATGAGGGAGGGGCTACTATTTGATATCTTTACCTGATCTTGATTCAACTTTAGTAGGTGAACAATTGTATATTTCATTTAGATTTTCAAATTTTGTGGGATATAGCCTTTTGTCATAAGAGTTAAAGTTTCTTTGGATTTTCTCAGTGTCTGTTATATCTGTCTTCCTTTCAGACTTTGTTGTTTTGGGTAGTGTCTCTCTGCCATTTACTTACCTTGGCTAAGAGTTTGTCTATGTTTTTTATTTTCTCAAAGAACTAGCTCTTGGTTTCATTGATTCTTTGAATTATTCTTTTTTTCTAATTTATTGATTTCAGCCCTGACTTTGGTTATTCCTAGTTGGGTGTGTCTGCTACTTGTTTCCAAAGGCTTTCAGGTGTGCCATTAAGTTGCTTGTATGGGATGTCTCCAATAGCTTATGGAGCTTTTAGTGCTATTAAAAGTACTCTTAGGACTGCTTTAATTGAATCCCATGAGTTTGGGTATGATGTGCATTCATTTTCATTGAACTGTAGGAAGTTCTTTCTTTATTTCTTCCCCACCTAGATTTCATTGAGTAGGGAGTTGTTCAGTTCCCACGTGTGTGTAGGCTTTTTGTTATTTCTGTTATTGTTGAGGTCCATCTTTAGCCCATCATGGTCTGATAGAATACAAGATATTATTTCAGTCATGTTGTATCTTTTGAGGCCTGGTTTGTGACCTACTGTATGTTCAGTTTTGGAGAAGGGTCCATGAGGTGCTGAAAGAAGATAGATTCTTTTCTGTTTGGGTTAAAAAAATTCTCTAGATATCTGTTAGGTTCATTTGATTCATGACATCCATTTGTGTCATTTTCTCTCAGTTTAAGTCCTTTTCCATTGCTCTGTCCCTTGATGATAGTGACATGTTGACCTCTCCCACTACTACTGTACGGTGATTGATATGTTCTTTAAGTTTTATTAATATTTCTTTTACAAATGTGGGTGTCCTTGTATTTGGGGCATTGTTGCTCAGAATACAGATGCCATCTTGGTAGAATTTTCCATTGATGAGTATGAAGTATCCTTCCTCATTTTTATTTATTTATTTATTTATCTATTTATCTATCAATTTATTTATTTTTATTTAGGAGCAATAACTAATATCAGGCAATATTTTTAAAGTTTGAAAGTATGTGAAACAGCATAGTTTTTAAAAAATCTTTCAACATTTTATTGTGTTCCTTTTAAATTTTTATTAATAACAGTTTATTCACTTTGTATCCCCTCTATACCTCCCTCCTTCCATCCCTTCCAATCCCACCCTCCATCTTTCCCACCCCTGACCCTTTTCCAGTTCACTGATAAGGGAGGTCCTCCTCCCCTTCACTCTGATCCTAGTCTATCAGGTCTCATTAGGAGTGGCTGCATTGTCTTCTTCTGTGGCCTAGCAAGGCTGATCCCCCCTCAATGGGAGGTGATCAAAGAGCAGGCCAATGAGTTCCTGTCAGAGACAGTCCCTGTACCCATTACTATGAAGCTCACATAGATACTGAACTTCCATAGGCTACCTTTTGTGTAGGGGTTTCAGGCCATCTCCATGAGTGGTCCTTGGCTGGCGTATCAGTTTCAAAAAAGACCCCTGTGCCCATAAATTTTGGAACTGTTACTGTCCTTGTGGAGCTCCTCTCCAGGTTTACTATCTCCCAGTTCTTCCATAAGATTCCTTGCACTCTGCCCAAAGTTTGGCTATGAGTCTCAGCATCTGCCTTGACACCCTGCAGGGTAGGACCTTTCAAAGGCCCTCTTTGGTAGGCTCCTGTCCTGTCCCTGTATTCTCCCTCATCTGATGTCCATCTTCTTTGCCTTTCTGCATGGGGTTTGAGCATCTTAGCCAGCATACTCCTTCCTGATTAACTTCCTTAGGTGTACAGATTTTAGTATTTTTATCCTATATTTTATATACTATATCCACTTATGAGTGAGTATATACCCTGTGAGTCTTTCTGCTTCTGGGATACCTCACTCAGGATGATCTTTTCCACTTCCCACCATTTACCTGCAAATTTCACGTTTTCCTTGTTTTTCATTGCTGAGTAATATTCCATCATATAGATATACCACAATTTCTGTATCCATTCCTCAACTGAGGGGCATATGTCCTGTTTCCAGCTTCTGTCTATTACAAATAAAGGTATTACAAACATAGTTGAGCAGATGTCCTTGTTGTATACTTGAGTGCCTTTTGGATATATGCTTAGGAGTGGTATAGCTGGATCTTGAGGTGGCGCTATTCCTAATTGTCTGAGAAAGTGCCAGGTTGATTTGTAAAGTCGTTGTATAAGTTTACATTCCCACCAGCAATGAAGGAGGATTCCCCTTTCTCCAAATCCTATCCAGCATGGGTTGTCACTTGAGTTATTTGTCTTAGTCATTTTGATGGGTGTAAAGTGAAATCTCAGGGTGGTTTTGATTTGCATTTCCCTGATGACTAAGAATGTTGAACATTTCGTTAAGTGTTTCTCTGCCATTCTATATTCCTCTATTGAAAATTCTCTGTTTAGCTCTGTACCCCATTTTTTTTTTTAATTTGGGTTACTTGATTTGTTGGTGTTTAACTCCTTGAAATCTTTATAAATACTGGATATTAACCTTCTGTCAGATATAGGGTTAGTGAAGATCCTTTCCCAATCTGCAGGCAGTCATTTTGTTTTGACAACAGTTTCCTTTGACTTTCAGAAGTTTTTCAGTTTCATGAGGTCCCATTTATTTATTGTTGTCTCCTGTTCCAATGAGTTCAAGGCTCTTCCTCACTTTTTCTTCTAACAGTGTTAGTATGTCTGGTTTATACTGATGTCTTTGATCCACCTGAACTTTAGTTTTGTGCAGAGTGATAAATATGGATCTATTTGCATTTTTCTACATATAGACATCCATTTAGACCAGCACCTTTTGTTGAAGATGCTATCTTTTTTCCATTGTATGGTTTTGGCATCTTTGTCAAAAATCAGGAGTCCGTAGTGTGTGGCTGTATTTCTGGGACTTCTATCCGATTCCGTTGATCCACTAGTTGGTGTCTATGCAAGTACCATGCAGTTTTTATTACTGTTGCTCTATAGTACAGCTTGAGATCAGGGATGGAGATATCTCCAGAAGATCTTTTATTATGGAAGATTATTTTAGCAATTCTGGGTTTCTTGTTATTCCATATGAAGTTGGCAATTTTTCTTTCAAGGTCTGTAAAGATTTGTGTTGGTAATTTGATGGGAATTACATTAAATATGTAGATTGCACTTGGTAAGGGGACCATTTTTACTATGTTAATTCTGCCAAGCCATGAGCATGAGAGATCTTTCCATCTTCTGATACCTTCTTCTATTTCTTTCTTTAGAGACTTGAATTTTTTTCAAACAAGTCTTTGACTTGCTTGGTTAGGGTCACACGAAGGTACTTTATGTCCTTTTTCACTATTGTGAAGGTTGTTATTTACCTAATTTCTTTCTCAGCACTTTTGTCTTTTGTATACAGGAGGGCTACTTATTTTTTGAGTTAATTTTGTATCCAGCCATATTGCTGAAAGTTTTTGTAAGATTTAGGGGTTCCCTCGTAGAATTTTGGGGGTCACTCAGGTATATTATTATATCATCTGCAAATAGTGATATTTTGACTTCTTCCTTTCCCATTTTTATCCCCTTGATCTTCTTTAATTATCTTATTACTCTAACTAGCAAGGACTTCTGAGAACTATGTTGAAGAGATATGGAGGGAGGGGGCAGCCTTGCCTTGTCACTGAATTCAGTGGGATTGCTTTATGTTTCTCTCCATTTATATCGCTGTATATCGCCTTTAGTATGTTTAGGTATGTGCCCTTTATCCCTGATCTCTCCAATACTTTAAACATGAATGGATGCTGGATTTTTTTTTTTTCAAATGCTTTTTCAGCAACTAAGGAGATTATAATGTGTTTATTTGTCTTTCAATTTGTTAACATGGTGGATCATATTGATGGATTTTTGCATATTGAACCACCCCTGCATACCGCGCCTGAAACCTACTTGGTTGTAGTGGATGACATCTTTGATGTGTTTTTGTATTGGGTTTGCAAAGTATTTTGTTGAGAATTTTTGCATCAAATTGCAAAGTATTTTGTTGAGAATTTTTGCATCAATTGGCCTGAAATTGTCTTTATGATGGGGTATCCAGGGCTGCTTGCTCCTGAATAACTGGGTTCTGGAGATGCCATATTGCTTTGTCTTTTGTTGATTGAGCTTTTACACTGGCCTCTACCCATTGGGATATCTTAGGTGTTGGGTGTTAGTTTCTGGTACTTCCTGGAATTCTGTGGTGGGTCTAATCCCCTTGGCAGGAAGATGATTTTTCCCAAAGGAGCTCTCCTCCATTTTTTAGGTATGGTCACTGAATGACAGGTGTTTTTCAGGAATTGCCACAGCTCATCTCTGGCATACAGACCTGAGTAGTAATTGTTGCCTTTGTTAGTAAATGGGGCTATCCTCTTACCCAGAGAAGTCCTGGAGACAGCTGTCCTGCTGCTGGGTTTCTTGCTGTAAATTTAGTGAGCTGCAGCTGTAATCTGGGTGCCTTGTGGTTTGGTCAGTTTAGTTAGGGAAAATTGGTTGTCCTTTGGATCAGTATCTGGGGGTTGATCTCAGGGATCCCAGGCTTCTGTAGGTTTGGGTTTGGAGCTTTGTGCCCCAGTACCCAAGAGGTAATCAGTGGTAGGTGAGCACCACTCTCATGTGTAAAGCAGGAGGCTAGAGTATGGATCCTGTGGATAACCAGAAACTTTTCTGGAGCTAGGTGTCCTGAGGTAGGGCCAGACATTTCCCCCACCTTTGGGTTTTCTTCCAATAGGAAGACTTAGTCTGTGGTGTTTGACGTGGTGTGTAGAATGCATAGGCACTTGCCAATGATGGTCCAAGCAGGTGACTGGGAAAGGAGCTGAGAACTTTTCCAAGAATGTTTCTGTGTATGGTAGTTGTAGTGTGTGTGGGGGGGAGTTGGCTGAGTTCTGTAATCTGGGACCTGCTGTTTCCCTGCCTATGGGGTTTTCTCCAGACAGGGAAACCCAGCCTCTAGTGTCCTGTGGCACACAGTTCTGTGATGGAGAGTAGGGCATGCAGGACTAGCAGCTGGAGGCACACTTAGGCCTGACAGCTGTACACCCACCGGTCTGCAGGACCTTTCCAGGTATAGACTGGGTGACCTGAGGTCAGTCCTGCTTTCTTCTTCCCTTTTGCTTTTCTAGACTGGGCTCCCAGTCTCTGAGCCCTGGAGAACATAATTTAGTCTGGAAAGGTTATCAGGACACAAAGGTGTATCCTGCAACCCGGGATATCTTCCGGGTTCTCGCTGAGTGACCTGAGAGTGGACCTGACTGACTCCCACACCGTGGAGTTTCCTCTCACCTGAGAAACAGGATCACTGTTGTTTTAGGGCTCAGAGTTCAGTCTTTTAGTTGCTGTACCAACATTGCTGTCCTACTCCTCAGACACAATGTCCTCCTGGCACCGCCATCTTGGATTCCCCCCTTCCTCATCCCTTTCAATTAATTTTGGTTGAAAGTCTATTTTATTAGATATTAGAATAGCTACTCCTGCTTGCTTCTTGGGTTCATTTGTCTGAAAACCTCATTCCTACTGCAACATCCCAGGAACTTTCCCAGAGATTAGCTAGGTGCTCTGAGGTTGGACCCAGTTTTTTCCCTCATCATTGGTTTTCTTCTTACATTGGAAACGCAGTCAGTGGTGTTTGGGGGCCCACAGATCCAACTATTGGTCACTGTGCAGTCTCTTCTACCCAGCTTATCAGACACAGTGTGCAATCGGCCCAACTGGGATCTATTTTTAATTTTTACTGAATATGAGTATTTTGATTGTATGCATGAATATGCATCTCTTGTGTGCCTAATCCTCACAGTAGTCTGAACATTTCTTCAGAACTCATGAACTTATAGAAATTGATAGTAGTGGGTCCCAGGTAATCACTGACAATTGAGCCCAATTATTTGAAAGAGCAGCAAGAACTCCTCACTGCTGAGCCATCTGTCCTGTTTTATGTTGCTTAGTTATGATCATTATTTACACTGCTAATATTTTCATCTTTCTATTTTTAGCTGTTTAAACATGCATTCCCTTTTAGTAAGATATCATTCATGTTGCAGTTTAAGCTGGAGCAGTGCAGATTTCTGGAAAATAAATATACAACAGGAGTGAATGTATAATTCCTTGTAAAAGCTTCAGTAAAGACCTCTGAGTTCTTTCAATATTTTGTGTTTGATTGACTATTAGGGGAGGCTCTGTCTTACTATATAGATCTGGCTGTCCTAGAACTCTTTGAATAGATAATGCTGACATCCAGTTCAATAAGATACACCTGCATCTGCCTCCTGAGTGATGGAATTGAAGGCATGACAGAATACACCCAGCTTGTCCACCATTTTTTGTAGTTAGTAACTGTTAATAAATTTCTCTGATCTGTACTTAGTATTGTTCATCTGTTCATTTCTCTCTCTGTGTGTCTCTGTCTCTATGTCTCTGTCTCTCTATTTCACACTCTTCTCTCTGTTTGTCTTTGTCCACATTAATTGCCATGTCTATTCCAAAGCTATATCTTCTTCAAGAAGTTCAGATATTATACAGTTAAAACTTGTTAATCCGTTTTCTTCTAAAATGACTTAGTGATAACATTAACACTTCTTTTTTTAATAGAAAAGTTTTAATCTTCATTTTTAATCTATAGACAATATTATTTAGTAAGGAGGATATACAAAACAATGATCAAAGAATAATCATGTGTTCTATTCCTTTTCTTTTGTCTGGTCACTCAGAAATATGATATTATTGGCTATGATTGTTGTTGCTTCCACTCACATTATTTTTATCCATGTATTCACTGTAGTCCACTTTCCCTTCCACAAATATATGAGCCCCCCTCTTCACATACTGATATGTCACATCCCTGAGCCCTGGTCAAAACATAATATTCAGTACCATGTTGTCTTTTGACTGATGCTACCCATCTGTTCAGTGTCCCCTGATCAACACATCTCATTTGTTGCTATATAAAATATCATGACTGTGTTTTGTCCTTCCACCTGTCTCATGACAGGGCCCTGACCTACTCACCCAAGTAACTGAAGATGATTCATAGATTGATCAAGAACCCAACTAATGGCTACTTTATATTCATGTCTTACAAACTGATGAAACACAGGTTTTTGAAGCATGCCTACGTTTTTTTTTTCTTTTTTTTCAATCTAACCTTTAGGCTTTTTCATCTCCCCTAATTCACATCATGCACAGCACCCAACTGTATAACATTCGCACTTCTGTGTCAGAAAATAAATTGAAGAAGCAGTAGAATTATATGATTATATTGACAATGAAGTATAAATTATATTGTTGCCACTGTTTCTGTTGTACAAATGTATGGCATATTTTAGAATTCGGTGACCTTCAATGATGTGCATGTGAAATTCAGCCAAGAAGAGTGGGCCTTGCTGGAACCTTCCCAGAAGCAACTCTACAAAGATGTGATGCTAGAGACCTGTGAAAACCTCACTGCTATAGGTAAGACTGCAATTTTTCTTTCACTTTTAAAATAAAGAGACAATAAAGAGGAATGAGGTAAATAAATCAGGCATGGTTCTAAGGGTCACAGAAGATAGTGATTTAAGTTTTGCCTTAATAATAACATGATATTTCCAATAATATATATTTTCTCGTACTATATTTTAGGCTACAATTGGGATGACCATAATATTGAAGAACATTTTCAAAGTTCTACAAGTAATAAAAGGTAACTTTATGTGCATGTTGATACAGATATAAATATTAAATTTTAATGTGTCCTGGAAGTTTGTTGTTTTTTTTGTTTGTTTGTTTGTTTGTTTGTTTATTGGCTGCTTTTTATTTTCTGTTTTTGAAATAGATTTTTTTTCTGAGTATCTGTGACTTACTTAGACTTGCTTGTTAGACCAGCCTGACCTCAAAATCACACATATCTGCCTGCTTCTTCCTCCACAAGTGCTGGAATTGAAGGCATGTACCAGCACAGATGGCTGTGTCCTGGAAGTTTAAAGAAAACCAACAGTGTATAAACAGCACTGCTTTAAGTGTACTGATGATCATTAAATTCTAATAATTCCATGTACTTCAATATCAGGTATCTGATTTGTGTTTACAAGGCACCTAAGATAGAAGAAAATAAAATAATATTGTAACAAAAATACCATTTGAATCATATGGACATTACACGTACTGACTTAAACTGCCAATCTATTTAGTATCATTCTATCTACTCACATATTGTAAAAGATGTACACACTGAATTGGTGATTAGTATGTGTCCAAAACCTTCTAATAAGCAAAAATTACATAGTAGAACCAGTGTTACTAATTTTCGTGCAGTAACATTGTAAAGTTTAGTGAAAGGAGCAGCTTATGAGAATCAAGAATATTGTTGTGGAGAAATCTTAATCCCCATATGACATGTCTATGATGAACAAAAACAAACTGTGTTAATTCAATAGGGAATCTTTATTATTTTTGTAAATTAAACTGGTATATCATATGTCAAAATGATTCTAAGACACATGAGCATAGGGTTATTGAAAGAAGCAGTGTCCCTGTCTTTCTCCAAGAACAATTGATTTGGTAGTAGTCCCACTGTGAGTACATTTTCTGAATGTGATAAATGGTTAGTGTTAATGGGTTTTGCAACTTCACTGAGAATTCATCAGCAAACTCATTTTGCTGAAAATACCTATGGATACTAGGAATTTGGAACTTCTGCTTGTCTTGGGTCACTTTGAAAATGAAGTATCATTCATACAGTACAAAAATTTATGAATGGGATTGCTGTGGTAAAACTCTGAATTCTTACAATACTCTTCATATATAGGAGAAAAACTCTTATAGAAAAATGATGCTATAAAAGTGATCCACATAACAAATGCTCTTACCATCCCAGGGATCTTCAAAAATACCCATAATGAAGGGGAATACCGTGAATGTGAATAAAGTGATAAAACTTTAAAATTTGATTCTTCTTTACCATTAGACCAAATTATGAAATTAATTCATATAGATAAATATATTTATTAGTGTAATGAAATGACTGTGGTAAATCTTTCACATGTGCCAATTTTCTTTGCAGGCATGAAAGCAGTCATAGTGGAGAGAAACCCTTTAAATGCACTCTATGTGGTAAAGCCTTCAGCTATATCACTGTTCTCATGCAGCATAAAAGAACACACACAGGAGAGAAGTCTGACAAATGTAATCAATGTGGTAAAGCCTTTGCAAAAAACAGTCATCTCATGCGGCATAAAAGAACACATACTGGAGAGAAACTTTATGAATGTAACCAGTGTGGTAAAGCCTTTGCAGAAAACAGTATTCTCTTAAACCATAAAAGAACACACACTGGAGAGAAACCTTATGAATGTAACCAGTGTGGTAAAGCCTTTGCAGCGAAGAATAATCTCATACGGCATAAAAGAACACACACTGGAGAGAAACCTCATGAATGTAACCAGTGTGGTAAAGCCTTTGCACAAAACAGTCATCTCATAAGCCATAAAAGAACACACACTGGAGAGAAACCTTATGAATGTAACCAGTGTGGTAAAGCCTTTGCAGAAAACAGTACTCTCTTAAGCCATAAAAGAACACACACTGGAGAGAAACCTTATGAATGTAACCAGTGTGGTAAAGCCTTTGCACGAAACAGTAATCTCATAAGCCATAAAAGAACACACACTGGAGAGAAACCTTATGAATGTAATGAGTGTGGCAAAGCCTTTGCAGAAAACAGTCATCTCATAAGCCATAAAAGAACACACACTGGAGAGAAACCTTATGAATGTAACCAGTGTGGTAAAGCCTTTGCACAAAAAAACAGTCATCTCATAAGCCATAAAAGAACACACACTGGAGAGAAACCTTATGAATGTAACCAGTGTGGTAAAGCCTTTGCACAAAACAGTCATCTCATAAGACATAAAAGAGCACATACTGGAAAGAAACCTTATGAATATACCCAATGGGATAAAGCCTTTGCACAGCAGAGTAGTCTCCGAAAACAGGAAAAGACACACAGTGGAAAGAAGCCTTGTGAGGGTAATTAGTGTGATAAATCCTTTGCATGTAACAATCATCTCCTAAGACAACAACACATTCTGGAGGGAAACCATATGAATATAACTATTTGGCAAATCCTTTGCACATAACATCTCGTAATACATAAAATAACACATACTGGAAAGATGTCTGACTGTAACCAATGTGAACAAACTTTTGGACTTCAGAATAATCTCCACACTCATGAAAGAAATCCTAATGGACAGAAAGCTTCTGAGTGTTTTTAACATGGTGAAACCATTCCACATTTGTATAATCTTCATCATCATGAAAGGATTCATAATAGAGGAAAAACTTATGAATGTGTTAAAATGGTGAGGCCTTGCACAAATCCAGAGTCATCATCAACATAAAAGTATCCTTACTGGAGAGGATATAAGTGAGTATAAGCAAGGTGGAAAGGCCATTGTGTACTTTGGTCCACTGAGATGCAACAGAACTGAAAAACTAGCTCAATGGAAATGACCTCCCTTTTCTGAAGGGGAAAGGGGATAGGGGCAATAGGAACGGAGGGTAGTGCTGGGGCAGAGAAGGGAGGGGGACTACGATTGGAATTTAAAGTAAATAAACTTATTTTTAAAAAGAATACAATGAATGGTCAATATCAATTATATGCAACAGTATTATATAATAAGGTGTTTAGGGAAGACTTATTGATAATCCTGTTTCTCAACATTTACTGTTTTCAGTTGCCTCACTTTACACAAGAAACTTTTAGTCCAGTGGATGAATATGTAGTTAATGGTGAACTAACACCAGTCAGGAAAGTTCTCTGAGAGTATCACAACAGCGGTAGCCTGTAGAAGTTTCTTTGTGTACACATACCTATTTTTCCAAGGGTACTATTGAAAAACATCACAACCAACACTGAATTTTGAGATATGAGGGAAGAGGCTTTCTTTTCCATGTATGACCCTGCTTCTGGCCTAGATGTGTAACCCTGTCAAGAGTGAGTTTTCTCTGCCTGACTTCATCTGGAGAGTGTCTTTAGACACAGACACCACCAATCAAATTTGATAGATGGCCTTTGACACAGATCCCTGATAACTCTCCCCTCCCTTCAAATATAGGATAATTTGGTTCTGTGTTCTTGCTCTTCTTATTCATATAATAGGAATGTGCTGTTTCATGGAAACTGAGCATCCTTGAATTACCTAGTATTAAACAATTATCTACACCTATACTTGGAGCATTGCAGGCACTCCCCAAGGAATATAAGCCTCTGTTTTATGTTTTTTAGAATTAAAGTTGAACTTACTTTCTGAGGTGGTTCGCAGAGTGGCTGAACACTGTTATGCTTGTGGGCTTTCCAAGCTTTATACCTCATCTTCTGCCCCTCATGCCTTTTTGGGTTGGTGGTAAACAGCCCTCCAGGCAGCAAGAGAATCACATTCTCTGAAATACCTGTGATAAAATGTTTCAGACATCATAGCATTTCCAATTTCACATGTTTCTGGATGTAAAATGGTCAATCAAACAGTGTCTTGGGGTGGGACTCTTTAAAATGAGTTATATTTAGTGTTTAGTTCACGGTAAGGTTGCAGGCAAGCTTCATGATATGAAATCTTCTGAGGTGAGTACAGTGGCCCATGGAAAAGAAATAAGAGAAGAAATTATATTTCCCTGTTTTTAATAGCTGAGTACTGTTCTGATAATGTATGGGTGGATGGCAGAGGAGAGGAACTCCCCTTTTGAGTGGTCTAGGGAAAGGGGATAGGGGAAGATGGAGGGAGGGTGGGATCAGTAGATGTTGAGGGAGTAACCTTCAATCAGCATATATATTGAATAAATTGTGAAAAATAAAAAAAATTAATAAAATAAAATATAGTAAGAAAAACAAAATAAAGCAAAAATCTGAGTCTAGTTTCGGTAACTGCCCTCCCTCAAAGAGAAGAAAACAGATATATAGAAAGAAAAAAAAAAAAACAGAATCTATGTCTTTGCCACCTTTCTTCCCTGTGGGCTCACTTGATAATCATTATCCAATGGAGAACATGCTTCTCTCTCTGAAGTTTATGTTATCATAGGAGTAGGATTCAAACCTGGAACTAATAGCAGAGGTTCGTAGTTAATATATCAAATCAAAACTACCTGCCATTTACCTCCCAGCAATCCTTCAGTCCTTCCATGTTATCTGGTCCTCCAGGCTGGTACAGCCCATGCAATACCCTGAATTCTTCTTCCCAGGGCCTGAGCTAACCTCACTTCCCCCTCACCCATCTATAGGCAAACTATTTTGGCTACCTGGTCCTGTCAAGAGCCATGCAGGAGCAACAGCAAAACAGCTGTAGAACTCATGGAATGTGGCTTCCCTGTTAGCATAGTCATGATGAGTTTCTCTTGGAGAAGCATAATCCCAAGAACAACTTGTCCTGAGTACTTTGTACTCTTATGTAGTATACTTCTGCTCATATTCCTCATAACAAGAGCTGTATGAAAACTCTAAGGAGGCTTCTAGCCCTTCACTGGGCAATATCACTGGCATTTAAAATTAACAATGTTAGATCTCTTTCCACCTGTTTACCCGAGCAGATTAATGAATTAACCACTGCCCTTGAAAGGAGCCATAGATGTAGATTGTTAGCAATGACCATACTTAGAAAGACTTTGGAAAAATAGATTGTTTAACAAGGTCAGGGAAGATGTTTTTGCTAATGGCTCTGATGTAAAAAATCTTAAAGAACAATTTAAAGTTAAGAAAAATACACCGTTAATAAAAAAGCCAGGGATGTTTTAAGGTTGATGAGCCAAAAAAATAGCCCAAGGTCGCATTGGCTGTCTGGACTCCCTCAAACTGGGTCTAAAACTGAGACAGCAGTTGATTCCCATATATTTGTTTTTCCCCTCAGTTTCTTGATATGATTATATAAAAATGATTAATGAGTAGATGCACACCCCTTTAAGATTTAAAGTACAGGTTCCAGTACCATGCCATTTTTTATTACTGTTGTGCTATAGTTCTACTTGAGATCTCAGATGAAGATACCTCCAGAAAATCTTTTATTGTGCAGGCATTTTTTAAAATCAATTCTGGGTTTTTTTTTTGTTTTGTTTTTCCATATGAAACTGAAAATTGTTCTTTCAAAGTCTGCAATTAGTTGTGCTGGTATTTTGATTGGAATTTCATTGACTCTTTAGATTTCTTTTGGAGGAGTGGCCATTTTTACTATGTTAATCCTACCAATCCTGGAGCATGAGAGATCTTCTGATATCTTCCTTCAAGTTCTTTTTTTTTTTTTTTTTCATACAAGTCATTCACTTGCTTGATTAGAGTCACACCAAGATACTTTATGTTATTTGTGGCTTTTGCGAAGGGGTTTTGTTTCCCTAACTTCCTTCTGAGCCCATTTGTTTTCTGTATATAGGAGGGCTTCATTTTTTTAAATTTAATTTTGTATCCAGTCATTTTGATGAAGCTGTAGGAGTTCCCTGGTTGGATTTTTAGTGTTATTCATGTGTACTATCACATCATCTACAACACAAGCTGGACTGGATGTGGAGAAAAATGAACCCTCCTCCATTGCTGGTGGGAATATAAACTTGTACAACCACTTTGGAAATCAATCTGGTGCTTTCTCAGAAAATTGTGAATAGTGCTACTAGAATATTCAGTTATTCCAACCCTGGGCATATATTCAGAAGATTATCAACCATACAACAAGGACATTTGCTCAACTATACTCATAACAGCTTTATTGACAATAGCCAGAATCTGGAAACAACTTAGATGTCCCCAAACTGAGGAACAGACACAGAAATTGTGGCACATTTATACAATGCAATACTATTTAGCAATTAAAAACAAGTAAATCAGCAGGCAAATGGATGCAACTAGAAAAGATCACTCTGAGTGAGGTATCCAGAAGCAGAAAGACACTCATGGTATATACTCACTTATATGTGGATATTAGCCATATAATATATGATTAAAAATACTAAAAGCTAGAGTCCTAAAGGATCTAAACAACAGGAAGAACCCTAAGGAAGATGCTTAATCCTCATTCAGAAGGGCAAATGGAATAGACATCAGTAATGGGGGAAGATAGGGAACAGGGCAGGAAACTACCACAGAGGGCCTCTGAAAGAATCTACATAGCAGGGTATTGAAGCAGATGGTTAAACTCATAGCCAAATTTTGTGCAGAAAGCATGGATTTATATGGAAGATTTAGGAGGTAGAAAGACCTGGATGTGAGAGGCCCTCCACAAGGAGGCCAATTGAGCTCAAAAATATGGGCCTGGGGGGTCCTGTTCCAACCAAGGACCATGAATGAAGAACACCTAGAATCCCTGCTCAGACGTAGGTCATAAGTATCTCAGTTTCCATGTGAGTTAAGGGTGACAGGTGCTGTCTCTGACATGAATTCAGTGAAAGGCTCCTTGATCAGCTACTCCTGGAAGATGCAGCCTTGCCAGGTCACAGAGGAAGAAAGTGCAGCCATTCTTGCTAAGACTTGATAAGATAGTAGGGAAGGAGGAGTTTCCCTATCAGTGGACTAGGAGAGGGGCATAGGGGTAGAAAAGGGAGGTAGGTTGTAACTGGTGGAAGATGAGGGAGGGGCTTACAGCCAGAAAACAAGGTGAATAAATTGTAATAATCAATAAAAAGAAAAAAAAATGAGCTTTTTTTTTTTTGAGAGATGGCTGGAGTCAGGCAATTGTCTCTTAAAACAACTAGAAAGAATAGTATTTCATCTCTACTCAGTTTCCTTTTTCCTGTAATACTATATATAATAAATACCCTTAATAAAATTCAGTGGTTTGTCATATATTCCTAGTATTATAATATTGTAAAATATTGTACAAATCAAATTTTGGTATGTTAAGTGTGTAAAAATAGTTTATGAAAAAGTGGCTTGAATTTTCAAAAGAGCAAAGAATGATTACTCAAAACTCAGGAGGGTGAAAATGGAAGGAAATTTGATGGAAGAGTAAATAATATATAAGTAAATTAATATCTCTTACACAGTAATTATAACATTTTGGTTATTGAGATTTAAAAATATACAGAGAATATTTCTCAAGTAAACAATGTAAGCTATTATTAATAGCTCTTATGCATGCACCCCGAAGTATTTCTTTATATTATTTCTCTTGTCACTGAAATGTGTTCTTTGACAAGTCATGCCACCACACCCTGATGTTCAGGCTCTAATACTAACTATTCAGTTCTTATTTCAGAGCACTGAGTGCTTATAACCCAGTTAGGACTGAAGTCAGACAATGTTTCATTTCTGTGTCTAGCTCAGGTCATAACTTTTGATGATACATTTTGAGTTCATCCACAATTTCAAAGTAAAATGATTGCCTTTCTTGAAATGTTAAATGTTCTCTCTCACTCTTGCACACACACACACACACACACACACACACACACACACACATGATACATGTAATAGCAGTTATTGGCAACCCAAGACTTGAAATTGAAAGAACCAAAAGAGGGATATATGAGAGATTTTTGTAGGGAGGACAGAGAAATGAGAAATAATGTGATTATATTAAAAATCTCAAAAACAAAAGTACATGTTTTCCATGAATAAAATTTGAATAATATTATATTTTGCACTCATGTGATTCAGGACAATCAAGTCCATTCTCTCTTAGCATACAGTAAGCTTTGCTTCAGTAAACATGAGTGTAGATGTGTGCTGGACCAGTCCAAGTCATCTGTTGCATATCCTCATTCAGTGTGTACAGTACATACTCTCTTTTAAATTGACTCAAGAATTTTAGTATTTGTTTGTGTGAACTTTATAAAATAAAGTTCCACTAAACTTCTTTTTTGGTCCATTTTCTTCTACTGTCTCCTTTCATCCTTTTACACAGAGATGCTGTCCAACCTGGTTGGTAAAGAGTGTTCTGTAGATGCAGCAGAAAAATGGACATTGTTGTCTAGTCCATTCTGTTAGTTCCTGTCTTTCTGTTCAAGAATTGAACATCCAAGTTTAGAGTTTTCAATGAGCAATGTTTATTATTTCCCTTTATTTTGTAGTTATGGTGTGGGGTTTTTGCCTTCTGATTTGATGCTTGGGATTATTCATTCTTTCTGTTGTCTTGGGTATGGTTAACACTTTAGATTGGAGTGTTCCATTGATTGGCTTCTGTAGTGAAGATTTACAGAGATATTACTCATATTTGGTTTTATTATGCAATATATCTTTATTCATCATTTATTATTTAAAGTTTACTGGATATAGGAATAAGGGTCCCTTAAAGATTATATATAATTTTTCTCAGCCATTCTAGGTTTAGAATCTCTCTTGAGAGATTAAGAGTTACTCTAAAGAGTCTGAATTTATATGCAACTTAGTATTTTCAACTTGCAACTTTTAATATCCCTTCTTTGTTTAATATACTTTTCTTTACATTTAATGTTTTGATTTTATGTGCTGAGCACAATTTATTTTCTGGTATACTTTAATTGTTGTTCTATATACTTTTTTTGTACTTTTATAGGCTACCCCTTTTCATTAGGTTAAGGATACATTCTTCTATTATTTTGCTGAAAATATTTTCTAGGATTTTGATGTGAGTTTTGTCTTCTTTTTCTATTTTTATTATTTATAAATTACTTTTTGCACTTTTTAGATTTTCTGGATCTTTTGTGCATAGCTATTTAACATTTCTTTTGACACAATTTCTTCTTCTTCTTCTTCTTCTTCTTCTTCTTCTTCTTCTTCTTCTTCTTTTTTTCTTCTTCTTCTTTTTCTTCTTCTTCTTCTCATCTTCTCCTCCTCCTGCTTTTCTTCTCTCTCCGAATCTTCCTTCTTCTTTTTCTTTCTCTTCATTCTCCTCCTTCTCCTTTTTTTGTTTTAAAAATAGTCACTTTACTTATATGTTCATCTGGATTAAAGTTTTCCCTTCCTCTAATCTTGACAACTCTTTCCCATCTCCCATTCTATCCTGTCTAAATTCACCCTCATATTAAAAAAGGATGGGTATAATGTATAATAAGAAAATAAAATAGCAAAAAGACAAAAGCAAACACATCTGAGTAGGAAAAAAAATAGAAAAAGAGCCCAAGTTGGGAAATGATGCAGACTTGTTCATATATGCAGGAATCTCATAGAATATTAAACTTGAAACAATAGAAGGTGGGCTAAAAAAGATAGAATTGAAGGGGATTGGGAAAGCAAGGAAGAGGGCAATGAAAAGTGAAAAGGTAACATGAGGAAAGACAGGTAAAATTAAGAGTCATTTGTTTGGTATAGTGGAAACCTAATGCAATAGAAACTTTCTAAAATATATACATATAAGAAGCCAATATAAATGAAATCACCACACAAGACTTGAATACACACAGAGGACATGTAGCTTTAAAAACAGAAAAAAAAATCTTCAGCAAATTAAAATGAGAACTATGATAAAAAAAAATTTAAATGCATGCCAGAATTCTAGGACATGAGAATCCAAACTTGCCAGTGAGGGAAATTTTTGGCCATCTACCTATTGGAATGTACTCTTAAAAATACAATTAACAGTAGTCCCTTGGATAAAATGAGTGTCCCTTGGAGAAAACTACATTTTCATTTGCAAGCACTTATCACTTAGAGATAGGGCTAGGGAGAGAACACTAAAGGCCTTGTGCATGCTGCCTCAGTCTATCACAGTTTATCTATTCTTCAGTCCTCTTAATTTATAGTGCTTTGTTCTTTGATATGCTCTATCCTTTCTGGCTCTTACACTCTTCTGGCTGAATTACTGAAGAGCCTGGAGGGCATATTCTGAGGTCTCTGACTAACTGTCTACTTTCTCTATGGGTCTCTGAATTTGTTTCCATCAGCTGCAGGAGGAAGCTTCTTTGATGAGGGATGAACAAGATGCTGGTCTGTGAGTATAGCAGAATTTTGGCAAGGGTCATTTTATTATTTTTAGTAGAGCATAGTATTTGCTTTTTCCCTACAACCCTGAGCTATGTAATTTCTTTTTCTTGATCAATAATCCAGTGTCAGGTGTGGATTGCATCATGTGAAGTGGGCCTCAATTCAAACTATAGATTGGTTATTTACTCCTATAACTCTTGCACTAATATGTCTTACAGGTAGGACATTGTTATAGTTCAAAAGTTTGGTAGCTAGGTTAGTCTTTATATTTCTCCTCTTGTAGTTGCAGAGTACTTCCCATATCAAAGTTGCTAGAATGTAAATGTGAAGGTTCTATGTAGGCACAAGCTCTATTTATCTATGCTCCATGTAAGTGTAAGTGTTGTCTCCAGCAAGAGGGCATTGTAGTCAATTCATGGAGAGCAGCCTATAGTCTTGGCAAAAGCCTGTATTGTTTTGGCATTACGATCACACTACTTTGGCCAATACCTCAATTAAATATAAACTATTACCATTACTGGATGCTTTCTTTAGTGACAAGAGATTTCCAGTTGGGGCTTTCTTCTTGTGTGGTGATTTCATTTATATTGGCTTCTTATATGTATATATTTTAGAAAGTTTCTATTGCATTAGGTTTCCAATGTACCAAACAAATGACCCTTAATTTTACCTGTCTTTTTTCATGTTACCTTTTCATCGCCCTCTTCCTTTCCCAATCCCCTTCAATTCTATCTTTTTAGCCCACCTTCCACTTGTACCAAGTATTTCCCTTTCCTATGGAGAAATCTCTGCCTCCCCTAAGCTCCAGTTCTTAATCTGTATGTATCCCCTGTGGTATTATGTTCAGTTGCTTCCATATCATACATCTTGCAACTAATATATATGTAAAGCAAATACATAGCCTATTTCTCTTTTGGGGTCTAGGTTCTCTCACTCTCAGTTACCTGCAAATCTGCATTTACCTTCATGTTTCATGATTTGATTTTATAAATGTCTGAGTAATATTTGATTATGTAAATGCACTAGTACTATAACAAAAAATAGAAATGCACACTGGAAAGCAAGAAATACACATTGGAAAAACAGATAAATTCTTCATAAATGGTGCTGACCAAACTAGATGTCTATATGTAGAAGCATAGAAATAGGTGCTTATTTTCACTCAATGTCACCTCCAAATGGATTAAAACCTCACCAAAGTTCATATACAGTTAAAGCCATGAAGTCAGCACAGCTATTTGACAAAGATCCAGCACAGCTGAGCTGAATGTTACAGTAGCCTTCATGCTATCTTTCAGGCTTGGTCTTGATCTCCACTTGCTACATGCTTAGAGGGCTTTCAGTACATGTAAGACCTGGGGACATTGGAGCAATGGGAAATACTTCAATGAATCATTTATGCCTTCACTCTGTGGTACTGCTTCTAAGCTTCCCCAGAAAAATTCTGAGCCTACTGCACCTCTCAGAAATATCAATTATCTGGTCCTACATGAATGTCTTCCTTGTGGAAGTTGTAACTCACATAAAAATGGCAGAGAACTCCTTATGAGACTTCAGCTCCAAGATAGTCTTGCAAAATCTACCCCTGTGCTTCCTCAAGAAGAAAATAATCAGAACAACATACTCTTACAAAGGCAAACAAAGTCTTATAGTGCTAGGAGAGTTGATAGCATTTGAGATTAAATACCTCATACTCCTCTATCCTCAGGGTATTACTTGGCCTATAAGATTAGTAGTTACATATGATATGCCCCCCAATGACTAGATGGAGCTGCAAATGAATGGCTGGAGACATCTTCACCTTAAACAATGATCTATAATGATGGACAAAGAATGTTTTGTAAAAATGATGTTAAAAATGAGGTATTATGACCTCCTTTCCTAGAAATATCAGCTTTCACAGTATCACTATAGTGTTGTATTACCAAAATAATGAAAGAATACTTAGATTTAGCACACAAATAAATTCGACAAAGATATGAGGTATAGACATTGCATTATGCCAGGAATTGAATAATAATTGTTGCTGCTTTGGCCTAAATTGTTTTTATTTTTCTTCTTTTTTTTTCTTTTATTATTATTATTATTAATATTATTATTATTATTATTATTGATTACACTTTATTCATGTTGTATCCCCATAAGCCCCTCCCTCCTCCCCTCCCAATCCCACCCTTCCTCCCTTTTTTCTGCATGCATGCCCCCCTAGTCCACTGATAGGGGAAGTCTTCCTCTCCTTCTTTCTGATCTTACACTGTCAGTTCTCATCAGAAGTGGCTGCATTGTCATATTCTGTGGCCTGGTATGGCTGCTCCCCCCTCAGGGGGAGGTGATCAAAGAGCAGGCCAATCAGATTGTGTCAGAGGCAGTCCCTCTTCCCATTACTATGTAACCCACTTGGACATTGAACTGCCAAGGGCTACATCTGTGCAGGGGTTCCAGGTTATCTCCATGAATAGACCTTGGTTGGGAGTATGAGTCTCTGGGAAGTTCCTGTGTTCAAATTTTCTGGTTCTGTTGCTCTCCTTGTAGAGTTCCTGTCCTCTCCAGCTCTTGCTATTTCCCACTTCTTACATAAAATTCCATTCACACTGTCCGACAGTTGGCCATCAGGCTCAGTTTCTGCTTTGATGGTCTGCAGGGCAGAGGCCTTCAGAGGCCCTCTGTGGTAGGTTCCTCAGTTGTTTCCTCTTTTCTTCTGGTTTTCAGAGGCCCTCTGTAGCAGGTTCCTACCATGCAGGCCAGGGCCAAGCCCAGAGGATCCTCAAAGGATAGGAAGGTCACTGCCATGGGCAGGCACTGGTTTCTCTCAAGGTTTGGGTACTCTTGAACTCAGCAAGAGATACACTTCTGCTGATCTGTGGGGATAAAGTAAATCAACATCACAACTCCTACAAGTCACTCCATGTTCAGTCCATGAAGAAAGATTTCCAATGATACTGTGTGCATCCTATCACATTTTCTTTTACTATAGTACCAAGAAGGACACTAAACGTACATTATTTGTCATTTGAGGTAATGGTTGCCTAGGTTTTGATTTTTCTTGCTAGATCTATGATTAAAGATGGTGAGTATTTTTGTGTGTTTCTCAGTAAATTGTGTCTTATTTATGTTTCATTCTGTCACCTATGTTTATCATTAATTTTTACAATATATTCACCTTATATCCCAATTGTAGCCCCCCCCCCTCATCTACTCTATGTCCCACTATTCCTCCCCCTCTTCCCTATCCTTCTCCTGTAGTCCTCTGATAGGAAGGTC
>JAEOAE010003598.1:0-44447 GCA_036365155.1 Meriones psammophilus | reverse complement strand
TAGGACTGGGGCTAGGGGGGCTAGGACTAGGGCTGAGGGGCTAGGGCAAATGGGATAGGGGACTAGGGGCTAGGGCTAGGCTAGGGCTAGCGGGCTAAGGCTGGGGCTAGGGGATGGGGCTACGGGGGTTAGGGCTTGGGCTAGGGGCTAGGTCTGGGGCTAGGGGCTTAGTGCTAGGGGGCTAGAAATAGGGCTAGGACTAGGAGGCTAGGGCTAGGGGGGCTAGAAGGCTAGGGGGCTAGGAGGCTAGGGCTAGGGGGCTGGGGCTAGGCCTAGGGGCTAGGGCAAGGGGGCTAAGGCTAGCGGGCTAGGGCTAGGGTTAGTGTAACTGGTTAGTGTTATGGTTATTGGGTCAAAGGTTAGGGTCAAGGTTCAGGCCAGGGCCGGGTCAAGGCCAGGACCAGGGCTGCCAGGCCAGGGCCAGGGCTGTCAGGCCAGGTCCAGGGCTGTCAGGTCAGGCCAGGGCTGTCAGGGTCAGTTTCAGTGCTGTCAGAGTCAGGTCAGGCTGTCAGGTTTAGGTTAGGGTTCGGGGTTAGGTTTAGAGTTAGGGTTAGGAGGTTAGGGTTAGGGTTAGGGTTAGGGTTTAGGGTTAGGTTAGGGTTAGGTTAGGGTTAGGGTTAGGGTTAGGGTTAGGTTAGGGTTAGGCTTAGGGTTAAGGTTAGGGTTAAGTTAGGGTTAGGGGTTAAGGTTAGGATAGGGGTTAGGGTTAGGCCAGGCCAGGGTTAGGGGTTAGGGTTAGGCTTAGGGTCAGGTCAGGTCAAGGTCAGGTCAGGTTTAGGTTAGGGTTAGGGCTAGGGCTAGGGCTAGGGATGGGGCTGTGTGGCTAGGGCCAGGGGCTAGGCCTCGGGGCTAGGAGGCTAGGGCTGGGGCTAGGGGGCTATGGTGCTAGGGGTAGGGCTGAGGCTATGGGCTGGGGGCTAGGATGGGGCTAGGACCAAGACTAGAGCTAGGGCTAGGACTAGGGCTAGGGGGCTAGGGCTAGGGGGATAGGGGACTAGGGGGCTAGGGCTAGGGCTAGGGTAGGGGGCTAGGGCTGGGCCTAGGGGGATGGGGCTACGGGGTTTAGGGCTTGGGCTACGGGCTAGGGCTGGGGCTAGGAGCTTAGTGCTAGGGGGCTAGGACTAGGGCTAGGACTAGGGGCTAGGGGCTGGGGGGCTAGAAGGCTAGGGGCCAGGAGGCTGGGGCTAGGGGCTAGGCAAGGGGGCTAAGGCTAGCGGGCTAGGGCTAGGGTTAATGTAAGGGGTTAGTGTTATGGTTATTGGGTCAAGGGTTAGGGTCAAGGTTCAGGGCCAGGGCCGGGTTCAAGGCCAGGACCAGGGCCTCCAGGGCCAGGGCCAGGGCTGCCAAGGCCAGGGCCAGGGGGCTGTCAGGCCAGGGCCAGGGCTGTCAGGGTCAGGCCAGGGCTGTCAGGGTCAGTTCAGTGCTGTGAGAGTCAGGGTCAGGGGCTGTCAGGTTTAGTGTTAGGGTTAGGGGTTAGGTTTAGGGTTAGGGTTCGGTTTAGGGTTAGGGTTAGAGGTTAGGTTAGGGTTAGAGGGTTAGGTTAGGTTAGGGTTAGGGTTAGGGGGTAGGGTTAAGGGTTAGGGGTTAGGGGTTAGGGGCTAGGGTTAGGTTAGGCTAGGTTTAGAGGGTTAGGGTTAGGGTTAGGGTTAGGGTTAGGGGGTAGGGTTAGGGGTTAGGGGTTAGGCCAGGGTTAGGCTTAGGGTTAGGGTTAGAGGGTTAGGGTAGGGTTGGGGCTGGGGTTGGGGTTAGTGTTAGTGTTAGGGTTAGGCCAGGCCAGGGTTAGGGGTTAGGCCAGGATTAGGCCAGGCACGGGTTAGGGTTAGGTGTGGGAATAGTGTTGGGGCTGGGGTTGGTGTTGGGGCTGGGGTTGCGGTTATGGTTATGGTTATGGTTATGGTTATGGTTAGGGTTAGGGTTAGGGGGTAGGGTTAGGGGTTAGGGGTTAGGGCTAGGGTTAAGTTAGGGGTTAGGGTTAGGGGGGCTAGGGGGCTAGGGGGCTAGGAGGCTATGGCTAGGGGGCTAGGGCTAGGGCTAGGGGGCTAGGGCAAGGGTGTTGGGCTATTGGGCTAGGGTTTTGGGGTAGGGCTAGGGTTAGGTTTACGGGTTAGGGTTCGGGTTAGGGGTTCAAGGGTTAGGGTCAAGGGTCAGGGCCATGGTCAGGGTCAGGGCCAGGACCAGGGCTGCCAGGGCCAGGGCCAGGGCCAGGGCTGCCAGGGCCAGGAGCAGGGCTGCCAGGGCCAGGGCCAGGGCTGCCAGGACCAGGGCCAGGGCCGTCAGGGCTATCAGGGCCAAGGCCAGGTTTGCCAGGGCCAGGGCTGTCAGAATCAGGGCCAGGGCTGTCAAGGTCAGGGTCAGTGCTGTCAGGGTCAGGGTCAGGGCTGTCAGGGTTAGGGTTAGGGTTAGGGGTTAGGATTATGGGTTAGGGTTAGGGGGTCAAGGGTTAGGGTCAATGGTCAGGCCAGGCCAGGGTCAAAACCAGGACCATGGCCGCCAGGCCAGGCCAGGGGCCAGGGCTGCCAGGGCCAGGACTGTCAGGCCCGGTCCAGGGCTGTCAGGCCAGGGCCAGGGCTGTCTGGGTCAGGGCCAGGGCTGTCAGGTCCGGGTCAGTGCTGTCAGGCCAGGGTCAGGGCTGTCAGTGTGAGGGTTAGGTTAGAGGGTTAGGTTAGGGTTAGCGTTAGGGTTAGGGTTGGGTTTGGGGTTAGGGTTAGGGTTAGGTTAGAGTTATGTTTAGTGTTAGGTAAGGGTTAGAGGGTTAGGGTTAGGGTTGGGGTTGGGGTTGGGGTTGGGGCCAGGGGTTAGGTTTAGGGTTAGGCTTATGGTTGCGGTTAGGGGTTAGGGGTTAGGGTTAGGCTTAGGATAGGCTAGGGTTAGGGTTCACGGGTCACGGTTAGGGTTAGGTGCCAGAGCAGTGTTAGGGTCAGGTCAGGGTCAGGGTCACGGTCAGCGCTAGGTTATGGGTGGTTAGGGTTAGGGCCAAATTCAGGTTAGGTTAGGGTTAGGGTTAGGTATAGGCTTTAGGGTTAGGTTAGGGGGTTAGTGTTAGGGTTAGGCTTAGGGGTTATGGTTAGGCCTTTGAGTTAGGGTCAGGTCAGGGTCAGCCAGGTCAGGGTTAAGTTTAAGGCTAGGCCTAGGCTAGGCTGGGGCTGGGGCTGGGGCTGGAGGCTAAGGCTGGAGCTAGGGGGCTAGGGGGCTAGGTGGCTAGGGCTAGGAGGCTAGGGCTAGGGGCAAGAGGGCTAGGGCTGGGGCTAGGACTAGGACTAGGGCTAGGTGGCTAGGGCTATTGCTAGGGGGCTAGGGCTATTGCTAGGGGGCTAGGGGCTAGGGGCTAGGGCTGGGGCTAGGGGATAGGGCTGGGGGTTAGGGCTAGGCCTGAGGCTAAGGGGCTTAGGGGTTAGGGCTGGGGCTGGGGCAAGGACTAGGGCTAGGGGATAGGGGATAGGGGTTAGGGCTGGGGGGCTGCCAGTGCTGGGGCTAGGGGGCTAGTGCTAGGGCGCTAGGACTAGGCCTAGGACTAGGGGGCTAGGGCTAGGGGGGCTAGAGGGCTAGGGGGCTAGGAGGCTATGGCTAGGGGGCTAGGGCTGGGGCTAGGAGGATAGGGCTAGGTGGCTAGGGCTAGGGCTGAGGCGAGGGGCTAGGGGCTGGGGCTAGGGCTAGGGCTAGGAGGCTAGGGCTAGGGCTGGGGGCCTGGGCTGGGGCTGGGGCCAGTGCTAGCGGGCTAGGACTAGGGCTAGGTGGCTAGGGCTAGGGGGCTAGGGCTAGGGGGCTAGGGCTAGGGATATGGTTAGGGGTTAGGGTTAGTGTAAGGGGGTCAAGGGTTAGGGTCAAGGGTCAGATCCAGGGTCAGGGTCAGGGCCATGACCAGGGCCGCCAGGCCCAGGGCCAGGGCTGCCATTACCAGGACCAGGGCTGCCAGGGCCAGGGCCAGGGCTGTCAGGGCCAAGGCCAGGGCTGACAGGGTCAGGGTCAGTGCTGTCAGGGTCAGGGTCAGGGCTGTCAGGGTTAGGGTTAGGGTTATGGGTTAGGGTTAGGGGGTCAAAGTTTAAGGTCAAGGGTCAAGGGCCAGGGCCTGGGCCAGGGCTGCCAGTGCCAGGCCAGGGCCAGGAGAGGGCCTCAAGGGCTGCCAGGGCCAGGGCCGTCAGGGCTATCAGGACATGGCCAGGGCTACCAGGGCCAGGGCTGTCAGGCCAGGCCAGGGCTGTCAGGGTTAGAGGTTTGGGGTTAGGGGTTAAGGTTAGGGTTAGGGTTAGGGTTAGGGTTAGGGGTTAGTGTTAGGGGTTAGTGTTAGTGTTAGGGTTAGGTTAGGGTTAGGGTCAAGGTCAGGTTCAGGTTCAGGTTCAGGGTTAGGGTTAGGGGTAGGGCTAGGGCTAGGGCTGTGGCTGGGGCTGGGGCTGGAGGCTAGGGCTGGAGCTAGGGGGGTAGGGGGGTAGGGCTATGGCTAGGGGGCTAGGAGGCTAGGGCTAGGGGACTAGGGCTATGGGCTAGGGGGCTAGGGCTGGGGCTAGGGATAGGGCTAGGGCTAGGAGGCTAGGGCTGGTGCTAGGGGGCTAGGGGGCTAGGGCCAGGGGACTAGGACTAGAGTTAGGTGCCTAGGGCTGGGGCTAGGGATAGGGCTAGGGCTAGGGGGTTAGGGCTAGGGCTAGGGAGCTAGGGCTGGGGCTAGGGGGCTAGTGCTAGGGGGCTAGAACTAGGGCTAGGACTAGGGGGCAAGGGCTAGGGTGGCTAGAAGGCTAGGGGGCTAGGTGGCTAGGGCTAAGGGGCTATGGCTCGGGCTAGGGGGCTTGGGAAAGGGGGCTAAGGCTAGCGGGATAGGGCTAGGGTTAGGGTTAGGGGTTAGGGTTAGGTTTAGGGGGGCAAAGGTTAGGGTCAAGGGTCAGGGCCAGGGCCAGGGTCAAGGCCAGGACCAGGGCCGCCAGGGCTAGGGCCAGGGCTGCCAGGGCCAGCGCTGTCAGGGCCAGGGCCAGGGCTGTCAGGGTCAGGTTCAGTGCTGTCAGGTTAAGGGTCAGGGCTGTCAGGGTTAGGGTTAGGGGTTAGGGGTTAGGGTTAGGGGTTAGTGTTAGTTGGTCAAAGGTTAGGGTCAAGGATCAAGGGCTAGGCCAGGGCCAGGGCTGCCAGGGCCAGGGCCAGGGCCAGGGAGAGGGCTGCAAGTGCTGTCAGGGCCAGGGCCGTCAGGGCTATCAGGGCCACGGCCAGGGCTGCCAGGGCCAGGGCTGTCAGAGTCAGGGCCTGGGCTGTCAGGATCAGGGCCAGGGCTGTCACGGCCAGGACCAGGGCTTGTCAGGGCAAGGGCCAGGGCTGTCAGGGCCAGGGCCAGGGCTGTCAGGGCTAGGGCCAGGGCTTTCAGGGCCAAGGCCAGTGCTGTCAGCGTCAGGGCCAGGTCTGTCAGGGTGTTGGAAGCAGCATGAATGTCTCGCCGGCAGAAACCCATGCGGGCACAAGGGTCCTTCCACAACAAGCCTTTATTCCAGTCAATCGATAAAAGGAGGAGAGGAGAATGGGCCCGGACACCTCGCGGGCAAAGGTGGTGCTCGCATAGGCCAACGGACACCATGGGGTCCCGCAGGCCTCGGCCAGGGCGGGCAAGCCCCGGGCAGGGAGAGGGGGAGGAGGAGAGGAAGGAGAACGCCAGGGCCCAGAAGTGGTGCTGTTTATATAAGCCCTGGTCGCACCTAAGTGACGTGTCAATACCCTGATTGGCTGCTCACACTTTTCCCCGCCTGATGACTCGGGCCCAGCGTACTTAGTGTGCTTATGCAATTTGTGCAATCCGCGCATGTGTACTGGAGGGTTTTTTTTTTTTTTACAGTTTTGAGGGCAAAATGTCAGCGCCACCTAGTGGAATCAGAGTCTCAGCTCTCCACATCCCCCTTTTGTTTTAATGAATGAAAACTGCCTTAAAGCCTATAAGCGTGGCACAAGAGAGCCCTAAGCTCGATCAAGCGAGATCCTTCTTTGGGGAGTAAGCGATCAAGAGCTTTAGATTACTTCCTTACCCCACCAGGTGCAATGGAGACAAGTCCTCTGGGTGCAGGGGCTAGAGGAGAAGATTAAAAAAGGAGGTGACACCCATTCCCGTGCAATGGAATAAAATTCCAGGCAGTGCAAGGGCTGTCATCCTCCTATCTAGGTACCATAGCCGCTTAGGCAAAGGCAACATTGACTTGGATCACTCATTGACTCAGGGCAATTGGTAAAACCCCTGAGGTGCACTGACTGAGTGTCACAGTCTGTTTTAATTTTTTAACATGGATAACCAAATTTTGGGAGATGATCCTTGTTTCAAGGCCACAAGAGTTTGCGCGATTGCGACCTAGTCACGTTTATGTTGGGTATTGAGTTTGCAGAACAACCAGAGTAAAAACACTAAGCCACAACATAGTGTTGCACCAAACATTCCAACCCCCACCCAATCTTAAAGTAAGAAAAGGCAGAAGAAACCCAGGGTAATAAGCCATCTGTGGGTGATGAATCCACTCGAGTAGAATTAGTGGTCATCCTTGCCGCCCTTGACTCTTCACGTGGTAGCAGGTGTATCTGTTGAAAGATCATCTTCAGCTTTCACCAGCTTTCGCGTGTTCTTTTTCGTGTTCTTTTAATGGAAACTTGTTTCTGTGCTTTTGTGCCATACAGTGCGAGATGACACAGTTTTACTGTATTCCTAATTGAACAGGCGACACAGATGTGATTTATTTTCCAAAGCTCTGCTTTGTGTTTATGTTCTTTCATTGGAAAATTCTTTCTGTGCTCTAAAGTGGGAGATATCACTTTTCAGTTTTCCTGTATTCCTATTTGAACGGACAACACACATGTTACTTAGTTTACAAAGTTGTGTTTTACATTTCTGTACTTTCGTTGGAAACTTCTTTCTGTGCTCTAAAGTGGGAGATATCACTTTTCAGTTTTCCTGTATTCCTAATTGAACAGACGACACACATGTTACCTAGTTTACAAAATTGTGCTTTACATTTGTGTTCTTTTGTTGGAAACTTCTTTCTGTGCACTACAGTGGGAGATATCACTTTTCAGTTTTCCTGTATTCCTAAGTCAATGGGCAACACACATGTGATTTAGTTTCCAAAGTTGTGTTTTGCCTTTCTGTTCTTTCATTGGAAACTTCTTTCTTTGCTCTAAAGTGGGAGATATCACTTTTTAGTTTTCCTGTATTCCTAATTGAACGGACGACACACATGTTACCTATTTTACAAAATTGTGCTTTACATTTGTGTTCTTTCGTTGGAAACTTCTTTCTGTTCACTACAGTGGGAGATATCACGTTTCTGTTCTTTCATTGGAAACTTCTTTCTGTGCTCTAAAGTGGCAGATATCACTATTCAGTTTTCCTGTATTCCTAAATCAGCAGGGAACACAAATGTTATTTAGTTTACAAAGTTGTGTTTTGCCTTTCTGTTGTATTGTTGGAAACATGTTTCTGTGTACTAGAGTGGGAGATATCAATTTTCAGTATTCCTGTATTCCTAATTGAGTGGGTGACACACATGTGATTTAGTTTACATAGTTGTGCTTTGCCTTTCTGTTCTTTTGTTGGAAACTTGTTTCTGTGAACTACAGTGGAAGATATCACTTTTCAGTATTCCTATATTCCTAATTGAGCGGGCGACACAAATGTGATTTAGTTTCCAAAGTTGTGCTTTGCCTTGCTTTTCTTTAGTTGGATACTTCTTTCTGTACTCTAAAGTGGAAGATATCACTTTTCAGTTTTCCTGTATTCCTAATTGTGCAGGTGATACACATGTTACTTAGTTTACAAAGTTGTGTTTTGCCTTTCTATTCTTTTTTTGGAAATGTTTTTCTGTGAACTACATTGGGACATATCACTTTTCAGTTCTCCTGTATTCCTAATTGACCAGGTGACACATATGTTACTTCGTTTACAATGTTGTGCTTAACATTTCTGTTCTTTAGTTGGAAACTTGTTTCTGTGAGGTACAGTGCAAGATATCACTTTTTAGTTTTCCTGTATTCCTAATTGTGCAGGTGACACACTTGTGATTGAGTTTCCAAAGTTGTGCTTTGCGTTTCTGATCTTTCATTGGAAACTTCTTTCTGTGCTCTAAAATGGGAGATATCACTTTTCAGTTTTCCTGTATTCCTAATTGTGCAGGTGACACACCTGTGGTATAGTTTCGAATGTTTTGCTTTGCGTTTCTGTACTTTCATTGGGAACTCCTTTCTGTGCTCTAAAGTGGGAGGGTTAGGGTTAGGGGTTAGGGTTAGGGTTAGGGTGAGGGTGAGGGTTAGGGTTAGGGGGTTAGGGTTAGGGTTAGGGTTAGGATATACTTAGGGGTTAGGGTTAGGGTTAGGGTTAGGGGGTTAGGGTTAGGGTTAGGGTTACGGTTAGGGTCAGGGTCAGGGTCAGGGTCAGGTTTAGGTTTAAGGCTAGGGCTAGGGCTAGGGCTGGGGCTGGGGCTGTTTCTTTAGGCTAGGGCTGGAGCTAGGGGGCTAGGGGGCTAGGGCTAGGGGGCTAGGGCTAGGGGCTAGGGGGTTAGGGCTGGGGCTAGGACTAGGACTAGGGCTAGCTGGCTAGGGCAAGGGCTAGTGGGCTAGGGGCATAGGGGGGTAGGGCTAGTGCCAGTTGGCTAGGGCTGAGGCTAGGGGGCTAGGGGGTTAGGGCTGGGGCTAGGGCTAGGGCTAGGGCTCGGGGGGCTAGGAGGCTAGGGGTCTAGGAGGCTAGGGCTAGGGGGCTAGGGCTAGGGCTAGGGGGCTAGGGTAAGGGGGCAAGGGCTAGCGGGCTAGGGCTAGGGCTAGGGGGCTAGGGCTTGGGCTAGGGGCTAAGGCTGGGGCTAGGGGCCTAGTGCTAGGGGGCTAGGAATAGGGCTAGGACTAGGGGGCTAGGGCTAGGGGGGCTAGAAGGCTAGGGGTCTAGGAGGCTAGGGCCCAGGGGCTAGGGCTAGGTGGCTAGGGGAAGGGGGCCAAGGCTAGCGGGCTAGGGCTAGGGGGCTAGGGCTAGGGTTAGGGAAAGGGGATAGGGTTAGGGTTAGGGTTAGGGGGTCAAGGGTTAGGGTCAAGGGTCAGGGCCAGGGTCGGGGTCAAGGCCAGGACCAGGGCCGCCAGGGCCAGGGCCAGGGCTGACAGGGCCAGGGCTGTCAGGGTCAGGGCCAGGGCTCTCAGGGTCAGTTTCAGTGATGTCTGAGTAAGGGTCAGGGCTGTCAGGGTTAGGGTTAGGGTTAGAGGGTTAGGGTTAGGGTTAGAGGGTTAGGGTTAGGGTTAGGGTTAGGGGGGGTAGGGTTAGGGATTAGGGGTTAGGGGTGAGGGCTAGTTTTACGGTTAGGGTTAGGGTTAGAGGGTTTGGGGTTAGGTTAGGGTTGGGGTTGGGGTTGGGATTGGGGTTGGGGTTAGGGTTAGGGTTAGGTTTAGGGTTAGGGTTAGTGTTGGGAATAGGGTTGGGGTTGGGGTTGAGGTTGGGTTTCGGGTTGGGGCTAGGGTTAGGGTTAGGGTTATGGTTAGGGTTAGGCCAGGATTAGGGGTTAGGGGTTAATGTTAGGGGTTACTGGTTAGGGTTAGGTTTAGGGATAGGGTTAGGATTAGGGGTTAGGTGTTAGGGTTAGGGTTAGAGTTAGGGGGGTTACAGTTAGGGTTATTGTTAGTGTTAGGGGTCAGGTTCAGGGTCAGGGTCAGAGTCAGGGTTAGTGTTAGGCAGGTTAGGGTTAGGGTTAGGGATTAGGGTAAGGGTTAGGGTTAGGGGTTAAAGTCAGGGTTAGGGTTAGGGTTAGGTTAGGGATTTAGGGGTTAGGTTTAGGGTTAGGGTTAGGGGTTAGGGTTAGGGTTAGGAGGTTAGGGTTAGGGTTAGGGTTAGGGTTTAAGGTTAGGGTTAGGGTTATGGTCAGGGTCAGGGTCAGGGTCAGGGTTAGGGTTAGGGCTAGGGCTAGGGCTAGGGCTGGGGCTGGGGTTGGGGATGGAGGCTATGGCTGGAGCTAGGGGGCTATGGGTCTAGGGGGCTAGGAGGCTAGGGCTAGCGGGCTAGGGCTGGGGCTAGGGGTTTAGGGCAAGGGGGTTGGGCTAGCTGGCTAGGGATAGTGGGCTAGGGCTAGGGTAATGGTTAGGGGTTAGGGTTAGGGTTAGGGGGTCAAGGGTTAGGGTCAAGGTCAGGGCCAGGGTCAGTGTGCAATGGCCAGGACCAGGGCCTCCAGGGCCAGGGCCAGTGCTGTCAGGGTCAGGGTCAGGGCTGTCAGGGTTAAGGTTAGAGTTAGGGGATAGGAGTTAGGGTTAGGGGGTCAAAGGTTACGGTCAAGGGTCAAGGTCTAGGGCCAGGGTCAGGGCTGCCAGGGCCAGGGCCAGGGTCAGGGAGATGGATCACTCATTGACTCAGGGCAATGGGTAAAACCCCTGAGGTGCATCGACTGAGTGTCACAGTCTGTTTTAAATTGTTTAACATGGGTAACCAAATTTTGGGAGATGATCCTTGTTTCAAGGCCACAAGAGTTTGCGCAATCGCGACCTAGTCACGTTTATGTTGGGTATTGAGTTTGCAGAACAACCAGAGTAAAAACACTAAGCCACAACATAGTGCTGCACCAAACATTCCAACCCCCACCCAATCTTAAAGTAAGAAAAGGCAGAAGAAACCCAGGGTAATAAGCCATCTGTGGGCGATGAATCCACTCGAGTGAAATTAGTGGTCATCCTCGCCGCCCTTGACTCTTCAAGTGGTAGCAGGTGTATCTGTGGAAAGATCATCTTCAGCTGTCACCAGCTTTCGCGTGAGGCGCTCTGGTATCCAGGATGGATGGTTTTCTTCCTGTGGGAAAACACAGACAGCTCCCCTGGATCTTATTAAGATAGGATCTGAGCCTTTCCATTGACCAGTTAAGACATCCTTCAATTTGAATATTTCCTTGGGCCTATTAGGCCCTAAGCAGTGGCGATCAGCCGCCGAATGGCCTTGACTGTCCAAATTCAAAAAATTGAGTGTGAAGAGTGCCAAGGAAACAGACACTCGTGGCACTGAGGGCAGAGCCTCCTGGACTCTCCCTTTTGTTTTATTAAGTAGGATTTTAGGGTGCGGTGAGCATGTTTAATAATACCCTGACTTTGAGGGTTATATGGGAGACCCGTTAGATGGGTCACTTTTATTGGATGACAAAACTGTCCAAATTTTTGAGAAGTATAGGCCGGCCCATTGGCAGTTTTTAGAATTTTGGGCTTTCCCCAGGCACTCCATGCCTCTAGGCAATGTTGAATAACATGGGCTGCCTTTTCTCCAGTCAGGGGAGAAGCAAACACAACTCCAGAGCAAGTATCAACAGAAACATGCAAATATTGAAGTTTACCAAAAAATGAAATGTGAGTAACATCCATCTGCCACACTTGTAGTGGACGGATTCCTCTGGGATTGATCCAACATGAGGCATAGGTAAGAACTGACAACAATTTTGACATTGGGTAACAATATCTCTAGCTTCTTTTCTAGTTATGTCAAATCGAGGACGCAATTTCTCAGCTGTATCATGAAAACTTTTATGAAACTCCTTAGCCAATTCTAAATTTGAATTAATGTTAGGGTTACGGTTAGGGTTAGGGTTAGGGTTAGAGTGAGGTGTTAGGGGTTAGGGTTAGGGTTAGAGGGTTCGGGTTAGGGTTAGAGGTTTATGGTTAGGGTTAGAGGGTTAGGTTAGGTTTAGGTTTAGGGTTAGGGTTAGGCTTAGGGTTAGGGTTTATGGTTTATGGTTTATGTTTTTTATGGTTTAGGGTTTAGTGTTAGGGTTAGGGGTCAGGTTCAGGTCAGGTCAGGGTCAGGGTCAGGGTCAGGGTTAGGGTTAGGGTTAGGGTGGGTTAGGGTTAGGGTTTATGGTTTAGGGTTTATGGTTTAGGGTTTAGGTTAGGGTTAGGTTAGGGTTAGTGTTAGGGTCAGGGTCAGGTTTAGGGTTAGGGCTAGGGCTAGGGCTAGGACTGGGGCTGGGGCTGGGGCTGGAGGCTAGGGCTGGAGCTAGGGGGCTAGAGGGTTAAGGCTAGGGCTGGGGGCTAGGGGGCTAGGGATAGGGGCTAGGGGGCTAGGGCTGTGGCTAGGCCTAGGACTAGGGCTAGGGGGCGAGGAGGGTAGGGCTAGGTGGCTAGGGGACTAGGGGCCTAGGGCTAGGGCTGGGGCTATGGGGGATAGGGCTAGGGGGATAGGGCTCTGGCTGAGGCTAGGGGGCTAGGGGGCTAGGGCTGGGGCTAGGGCTAAGGCTAGGGCTAGGGGGCTAGGGCAAGGGCTAGGGGGCTAGGTCTGGGGCTAGGGGGCTAGGACTAGGGCTAGGACCAGGGGGCTAGGTCTGGAGGGGCTAGGGGGCTAGGGGGCTAGGGGGCTAGGAGGCTAGGGCTAGGGGGCTAGGTTTAGGGCTAGGCGGATATGGCATGGGGGTTGGGCTTTCCGGCTAGGACTTGGGGGCTAGGGCTAGGGTTAGGATTAGGGGTTAGGTTTAGGGTTATCGGGTCAAGGGTTAGGGTCAAGGGTCAGGGCCAGGACCAGGGTCTCCAGGGCCTGGGCCAGGGCTGCCAGGGCCAGGACCAGTGCTGCCAGGGCCAGGGCCAGGGCTGTCAGGTCCAGGGCCAGGGCTGTCAGGGTCAGGGCCAGGGTTGTCACGGTTAGGGTTAGGGTTAGGGGTTAGGGATTAGGGTTAGGGGTTGGGGGTAGGGGGTGAAAGGTTAGGGTCAAGGGTCAAGGGCCAGGGCCAGGGCCGCAAGGGCTGCCAGGGCCAGGGCCGTCAGGGCTATCAGGGCCACGGCCAGGGCTTTCAGGGCCAGGGCCAGGGCTGTCAGTGTCAGGTCCAGGTCTGTCAGGGTTAGGGTTACTGTTAGGGTCCGGGTCAGGGTCAGGATCAGGGTCAGGGTTAGGGTTAGGGCTAGGGCTAACGCTAGGGCTTGGGCTGGGGCTGGGGCTGCGGGCTAGGGCTGGAGCTAGGTTTCTAGGGGCTAGGGCTAGCGCTAGGAGGCTAGGAGGCTATGGCTGTGGCTAGGGGGCTAGGGGGCTAGGGCTAAGGGCTAGTGGGCTAGGGCTGGGGTTAGGACTAGGACTAGGGCTAGGGCTAGGGCTAGTGGGCTGGGGCTATGGGGGCTAGTGCTGGGGCTGCTAGGACTAGGGCTGGGACTAGTGGGCTAGGGATAGGGCTGGGGCTAGGGCTGGGGCTAGGCTAGGGGGCTAGGGCTGGGGCTAGGGGCTTAGGCTAGGGTGCTAGGGCAAGGGGCTGGGCTTGGGGCTAGGCTTAGGGCTAGGGTGCTAGGAGGCGCAAGGGGGTGGGCTTGCAGGCTAGGGCTAGGGCTAGGGCCAGGGTTAGGGTTAGGGTTAGGGTTAGGGGGTCAAGGGTTAGGGTCAAGGGTCAGGGCCAGGGTCAGCGTAGGGCCAGGAACAGGGCTGTAAGGGCCAGGGCCAGGGCCGTCAGGGCTATCAGGGCCACAGCCAGGGCTGTCAGGGCCAGGGCTCTCAGAGTCAGGGCCAGGGCTATCAGGGCCAGGGCCAGGGCTGTCAGGGCCAGGGCCAGGGCTGTCAGGGTCAGGGCCAGATCTGTCAGGGTGTTGGAAGCCGCGTTATTCCTCTCGCCAGCAGAAACTCACGCGGGCACAATGGTCCTTCCGCAACAAGCCTTTATTACAGTCAATCGATGAAAAGAGGAGAGGAGAGCGGGCCCGGACACCTCATGGGCTCAGGAGGTGCTCACATTGGCCGAAGGACACCGAGGCCTCCCGCTGGCCGAGGTCAGGGCGGGCAAGCCCCGGGTGGGGAGAGGTGGAAGAGCAGAGGGAGGAGAGCACCAGGGCCCAGAAGTGGCGCTGTTTATATAAAACCTGGTCGCACCTAAGTGACGTGTCAATACCCTGATTGGCTGCTCACTCTTTACCCCGCCTGATGACTCGGGCCCAGCGTGCTTAGCGTGCTTATGCAATTCGCGCAACCTGTGCATGCGTACTGGAGGTTTTTTTTTTTTTTTTACAGTTTTGAGGGCAAAATGAAAACTGCCTTAAAGCCTATAAGCGTGCCACAAGAGAGCCCTAAGCTCGATCAAGCGAGATCCTTCTTTGGGGAGTAAGCGATCAAGAGCTTTAGATTACTTCCTTACCCCACCAGGTGCAATGGAGACAAGTCCTCTGGGTGCAGGGGCTAAGGGAGAAGATTAAAAAAGGAGGTGACACCCATTCCCGTGCAATGGAATAAAATTCCAGGGAGTGCAAGGGCTGTCATCCTCCTATCTAGGTACCATAGCCGCATAGGCAAAGGCAACATTGACTTGGATCACTCATCGACTCAGGGCAATGGGTAAAACCCCTGAGGTGCATCGACTGAGTGTCACAGTCTGTTTTAATTTTTTAACATGGGTAACCAAATTTTGGGAGATGATCCTTGTTTCAAGGCCACAAGTGTTTGCGCGATCGTGACCTAGTCACATTTATTTTGGGTATTGAGTTTACAGAACAACCAGAGTAAAAACACTAAGCCACAACATAGTGCTGCACCAAACATTCCAACCGCCACCCAATCTTAAAGTAAGAAAAGGCAGAAGAAACCAAGGGTAATAAGCCATCTTTGGGCGATGAATCCACTCGAGTAGAATTAGTGGTCATCCTCGCCGCCCTTGACTCTTCAAGTGGTAGCAGGTGTATCTGTTGAAAGATCATCTTCAGCTGTCACCAGCTTTCGTGTGTTCTTTTTCGTGTTCTTTCCATGGAAACTTGTTTCTGTGCTTTTGTGCCATACAGTGCGAGATGACACTTTTCAGTTTTCTTGTATTCCTAATTGAGCGAGCGACACAAATGTGATTCTGTTTAAATGTAGTGCTTTGCTTTTCTGTTTTTTTTCGTTCAAAACTTGTTCCTTTGCTGTACAACACGATATATCACTTTTCAGTTTTCCTGTATTCCTCATTGAGCAAGTGATACACATGTGATTTAGTTTACAAAGTAGTGCTTTATGCTTCTGTTCTTTCGATGGAAACTTGTTTCTGTGCATTAAAGTGTGAGATAACACTTTTCAGTTTTCCTTTATTCCTAGTGGAGCAAGCAACACACATGTGATTCCATTTAAAAGTAGTGCTTTGCTTTTCTGTTCTTTCACTGGAAACTTCTTCCTGTGCTGTACACTGCGATATATCACTTTTCAGTTTTCCTGTATTCCTGATTGAGCTAGCAACACACATGTGACTTAGTTTACTGAAATAGTGCTTTATGCTTTCTGTTCTTCTGTTGGAAACTTGTTTTTGTGCTGTACAGTGTGATATATCACTTTTCAGTTTTCCTGTATTCCTAATTGAGCGAGTGACACACATGTGATTTAGTTTACAAAGTAGTGCTTTATGTTTATATTCTTTTTGTTTGTGCTGTTGGAAACTTGTTCCTGTTTGGGAACAAGTTAGGTTTAGGTTAGCGTTTATATTCTTTAGTGTTAGGTTAGAATAGGTTAGGGTTAGGTTAGGGTTACGGGTTAGGGTTAGGGTTATGGTTATGGTTAAGGTTAGGGTTACAGGGTTAGGGTTATGGTTAGGGTTATATCACTTTTCAGTTTTCCTGTTATAATAACTGAACAGGCGACATGTATGTGAATTAGTTTACAATGTTGTGCTTTGCGTTTCTGTTCTTTGGATGGAAACTTGTTCCTGTGCTGTACAGTGCAAAAATAACACTTTTCAGTTTTCCTGTATTCCTAATTGAGTGAGCGACACACATGTGATTTAGTTTACTAAGTAGTGCTTTGCTTTTCTCTTCTTTTGTTGGAAACTTGCTCCTGTGCTGTAAAGTCGATATATCACTTTTCAGTTTTCCTGTATTCCTAATTGAGCGAGTGACACATGTGATTTAGTTTACTAAGTAGTGCTTTGCTTTTCTCTTCTTTCATTGGAAACTTGTTCCTGTGCTGTCCAGTGCATTATATCACCTTTCAGTTTTCTTGTTATAATAATAGAACGGGCAACACGTATGTGAATTAGTTTACAAAGTTGTGCTTTGTGTTTCTTTTCTTTCGATGAAAACTTGTTTCTTTGCCATTACAATTCGATATATCACTTTTCAGTTTTGCTGTATTCCTAACTGAGCAAGCAACACACATGTGATTTAGTTTACAATGTAGTCCTTTGATTTTCTGTTCTTTCGTGCGAAACCTGTTCCTCTGCTGTACAGTGCGATATATCACTTTTCAGTTTTCCTGTATTCCTAATTGAGCGAGCAACACACATGTAATTTTATTTACAAAGTAGTACTTTGTAGGAACAAGTTACGTTTAGGGTTAGGGTTAGGGTTAGGTAGGGTTAGGGTTAGGGTTAGGGTTAGTGTTAGGGGGGTAGGGTTAGTGTTAGGTTATGGTTAGGGTTAGGGTTATATCACATTTCAGTTTTCCTGCAATAATAATTGAACTGGCAACACGAAGGTGAATTAGTTTACAAAGTTTTGTTTTGTGTTTCTGTACTTTCGATGGAAACTTGTTTTTGTGCTGTAAAGTGCGAGATAACACTTTTCAGTTTCCCTGTATTACTAATTGAGCAAGCGACACACATGTGATTCCATTTAAAAGTAGTGCTTTCTTTTCTGTTCTTTCGCTCAAACTTGTTCCTCTGCTGTAGAGTGCGATATATCACTTATCAGTTTTCCTGTATTCCTAAATGAGCTAGTGACACACATGTGATTTAGTTTACAAAGTAGTGCTTTTCTTTATGTTCTTTCATTGGAAACTTATTCTTGGAACACGTTAGGGTTAGGGTTAGGGTTAGGTTAGGGTTAGAGGTTAGGGGCTTTGGGTTAGGGGCTTAGGGTTAGGTTTAGGTTTAGGTTAGGTTTAGGTTAGGCTTAGGGTTAGGGGCTTAGGTTTAGGGTTAGGGTTATAGCACTTTTTTCAGTTTTCCTGTTATAATAATTGAACAGGCTACACGAATGTGAATTAGTTTACAAAGTTGTGCTTTATGCTTCTGTTCTTTCAATGAAAAGTTGTTTCTTTGCCATACATTTCGATATATCGCTTTTTCAGTTTTCCTGTATTCCTAATAGAGCAAGCGACACACTTGTGATTTATGTTACAAAGTACTGCTTTGCGTTTCTGTTCTTCTGTTGGAAACTTGATTCTCTGCTGCACAGTCACGATATATCACTTTTCACTTTTCCTGTTATAATAAAAGAACGGACAACACGTATGTGAATTAGTTTACAAAGTTGTGCTTTGCGTTTCTGTTCTTTCGAAGGAAATTTGTTCCTTTAAGGAACAAGTTAGTGTTAGGGTTAGGGTTAGGTTAGGGTTAGGTTTAGGGTTAGGCTTAGGCACTCAGGGTTTGGTTAGGGTTAGGTTAAGGGGTTAGGGTTATGGTTAGGTTAGGGGCTTAGGTTAGGGTGAGGTTTATATCACATTTCAGTTTTCCTGTTATAATAATTGAACAGGCAACACGAATGTGAATTAGTTTACAAAGTTGTGCTTTCCGTTTCTGTTCTTTCGATGAAAAATTGTTTCTTTGCCGTACATTTCGATTTATTGCTTTTTAGTTTCCCTGTATTCCTAATTGAGTGAGCGACACACATGGGATTTAGTTCACAAAGTAGTGCTTTGTGTTTCTGTTCTTCTGTTGGAAATTTGGTTCTGTGCTGTACAGTGCGAGATAACACTTTTCAGTTTCCTGTATTCCTAATTCTTGCGAGCTACACACATGTGATTCCGTTTAAAATTAGTGCTTTCCTTTTCTGTTCTTTATTCCAAAACTTGTTCTTGTGCTGTACAGTGCGTTATATCTCTTTTCAGTTTTCCTGTATTCCTAATTGAGCGAGTGCACACATGTGATTTAGTTTACAAAGTAGTGCTTTGTGTTTATGTTCTTTCGGTGGAAACTTGTTGTTGTTAGGAACAAGTTAGGGTTAGGGTTAGGTTAGGTTAGGTTTAGGTTAGGGTTAGGGTTAGGGTTAGGGCTAGTGTTAGGGTTAGGGCTTAGGGTTAGGGTTAGTGTTAGTGTAGGGGGTTAGGGTTATATCACTTTTCACTTTTCCTGTTATAATAATTGAACAGGCGACACGAATGTGAATTAGTTTACAAAGTTGTGCTTTGCATTTCTGTTGTTTCGATGAAAAATTGTTTCTTTGCCATACATTTCGATATATCGCTTCTCAGTTTTCCTGTATTCCTAATTGAGCAAGTGACACACGTGTGATTTATTTAACAAAGTATTGCTTTACATTTCTGTTCTTCTGTTGGAAACTTGTTTCTGTGCTGTACAGTGTGATATATCACTTTTCAGTTTTCCTGTTAGAATAATTGAACACGCAACATGTATGTGAATTAGTTTACAAAGTTGTGCTTTGCGTTTCTGTTCTTTCGATGAAAACTTGTTTCTTTGCCGTACATTTCTATTTATCGCTTTTCAGTTTTCCTGTTATAATAAATGTACGGGCGACACGTATGTGAATTAGAATACAAAGTTGTGCATTGCGTTTCTCTTCTTTCGATGGAAACTTGTTTCTGTGCCGAATAGTGCGAGATAACACTTTTCAGTTTTTCTATATTCCTAATTGAGCGAGCAACACACATGTGATTCCGTTTAAAAGTAGTGCTTTGCTTTTCTGTTCTTTCGTTCAAAACGTGTTCCTGTGCTGTACAGTGTGTTATATGATTTTCAGTTTTCCTGTATTCCTAATTGAGCGAGGAGCACACATGTGATTTAGTTTACAAAGTAGTGCTTTGCGTTTATGTTCTTTCATTGGAAACTTGTTCCTGTTTGGAACAAGTTAGGGTTAGGTTAGGTTAGGGTTATTGTTAGGTTAGGGTTCTTGTTAGGGTTAGGGTTAGGCTTAGGGTTATGTTTAGGTTATATCACTTTTTAGTTTTCCTGTTATAATAACTGAACGGGCGGCACGTATGTGAATTAGTTTACAAAGTTGTGCTTTTATGCTTTCTCTTCATTCGATGGAAAATATTTTCTGTGCAGTACAGTGCAAGATAACAGTTTTCAGTTTTCCTGTATTCCTAATTGAGCAAGCGACAAACATGTGATTCCGCTTAAAAGTAGTGCTTTGCTTTTCTGTTGTTTTGTTCCAAACTTGTTCCTATGCTGTACAGTGCGTTATACCACTTTTCAGTTTTCCTGTATTCCTAATTGAGCAAGTGGCACACATGTGATTTAGTTTACAAAGTAGGGCTTTGTGTTTATGTTCTTTGGTTGGAAACTTGCTCCTGTTAGGAACAAGTTAGGTTAGGATTAGCGTTAGGTTTAGGTTTAGTGTTCGGTTAGAGTTAGGTTAGTGTTATGATTAGGGTTTAGGGTTAGGTTAGTATTAGGTTTAGGGTTAGCGGGTTAGGGCTTAGGTTTAGGGTTAGGGTTGTATCAATTTTCATTTTTCCTGTTATAATAATTGAACAAGCAACACGAATGTGAATTAGTTTACAAAGTTTGTGCTTTGTGTTTCTGTTCTTTCGTTGTAAACTTCTTTCTTTGCCGAACATTTCGATATATCGCTTTTCAATTTTTTGTATTCCTAATTGAGCGAGCGACACACATGTGATTTAGTTTACAAAGTAGTGCTTTGTGTTTCAGTTCTTCTGTTGGAAACTTGTTCCTGTGCTGTACAGTGTGATATATCTCTTTTCAGTTTTCCTGTTATAATAATTGAACGGGCGACACGTATGTGAAGTAGTTTACAAAGTTGTGCTTTGCCTTTCTGTTCCTTCGATGGAAACTTCTTCCTGTGCTGTACTGTTTGATATATCACTTTTCAGTTTTCCTGTTATAATAATTGAACGGGCGACAAGTATGTGAATTAGTTTACAGAGTTGTGCTTTTATGCTTCTGTTCCTTCGATGGAAACTTGTTTCTGTGCCGTACAGTCACTTTTCAGTGATAACACTTTTCAGTTTCCCTGTATTCCTAATTGAGCGAGCGACACACATGTGATTCCGTTTAAAAGTAGTGCTTTGCTTTTCTGTTCTTTCGTTGGAACCTTGATCCTGTGCTTTACAGTGCGTTATATCACTTTTCAGTTTTCCTGTGTTCCTAATTGAGCGAGTGGCACACATGTGATTTAGTTTACAAGATAGTGCTATGGGTTTATGTTCTTTCGTTGGATACTTGTTCCTGTTAGTAACAAGTTAAGGTTATTGTTAGGTTAGTATTAGGTAAGGTTTAGAGTTAGGTTAGGTTAGGTAGGGTTAGGGTTAGAGTTAGGGTTAGGGTTAGGGTTAGGGTTAGGGTTAGGGTTAGGGTTAGGGGGGCTTAGGTTAGGTTTAGGTTATATCACTTTCAGTTTTCCTGTTATAATAATTGAATGGGCAACACGTGTATGTGAATTAGTTTACAAAGTTGTGCTTTATGCTTTCTGTTCTTTCGATGAAATCTTGTTTCTTTGCTCCACATTTCAATATATCGCTTTTTTTTTTCCTGTATTCCTAATTGAGCCAGGAACACACATGTGATTTAGTTTACAAAGTAGTGCTTTGTGTTTCTGTTCTTCTGATGGAAACATTTTTCTGTGCTGTACAGTGTGATATATCACTTTTCTGTTTTCCTGTTATAATAATTGAACGGGCGAAACGTATGTGAAGTAGTTTAAAAAATTGTGCTTTGCGTTTCAGTTATTTTGATGGAAACTTGTTCCTGTGCTGTACAGTTCGATATATCACTTTTCAGTTTTCTGGTATTCCTAATTGAGCGAGCGACACACATGTGAATCCGTGTAAACCAGTGCTTTGTTTTTATGTTCTTTCATTCGAAACACTTTCCTGTGCTGTACAGTGCGTTATATCACTTTTCAGTTTTCCTATATTCCTAATTGAGCGAGTGGCACACATGTGATTTAGTTTACAAAGTAGTGCTTTGCGTTTATGTTATTTCATTCGAAACTTGGTTAGGGTTATGTTTAGGGTTAGGGTTAGGTTTAGGTTTAGGGTAGGGTTAGGGTTAGGTTAGGGTTAGGAGTTAGGGTTAGGTTTTGAGTTAGGCGAGGTTTAGGGCTTAAGGTCAGTGTTAGGGTTATATCACTTTTCAGTTTTACTGTTATAATAATTGAACAGGCGACACGAATGTGAATTAGTTTACAAAGTAGTGCTTTGCGTTTCTGTTCTTTCGATGGAAACTTGTTTCTGTGCCATACAGTGCGAGATAACACTTTTCAGTTTCCCTGTATTCCTAACTGAGCGAGCGACACACATGTGATTCCGTTTAAATGTAGTGCTTTGCTTTTCTGTTCTTTCGTTGGAACCTTCATCCTGTGCTGTACAGTGCGTTATATCACCTTTCAGTTTTCCTGTATTCCTAATTGTGCGAGTGGCACACATGTGATTTAGTTTAAAAAGTAGTGATTTGCGTTTATATTCTTTTCGTGGAAACTTCTTCCTGTTAGGAACAAGTTAAGGTTAGGTTAGGGTTAGGGTTAGGGTTAGGGAGGTTAGTGTTAGGGTTAGTGTTAGGGGGTTGGGTTAGGGTTAGGTTTCTGTTTAGGGATAGGGTTAGGGGCTTAGGGTTATGGTTAGGGTAATATCACTTTTCAGCTTTCCTGTTATAATAATTGAACAGGTGACACATATGTGAATTAGTTTACAAAGTTGTGCTTTGTGTTTCTGTTCATTCGATGGAAACGTGTACCTCTGCTCTACAGTTCGATATATGACTTTTCAGTTTTCCTGTTATAATTATTGAACAGGCGACACGTTTGTGAATTAGTTTACAAAGTTGTTCTTTGCGTTTCTGTTCTTTCGATGGAAACTCTTTTCTGTGCCGTACAGTGCGAGATAACACTTTTCAGTTTTCCTGTATTCCTAATTGAGCGAACGACACACATGTGATTCCGCTTTAAAAGTAGTGCTTTGCTTTCCTGTTCTTTCTTCGTTGGAAACTTGTTCCTGTGCTGTACAGAGCGATATATAACTTTTCAGTTATCCTATATTCCTAATTGAGCGAGTGGCACACATGTAATTTAGTTTACAAAGTAGTGCTTTGTGTTTATGTTCTTTGTTGGAAAGTTGTTCCTGTTAGGAACAAGTTAGCTTTAGGTTAGGGTTACTGTTAGCGTTAGGTAGGGTAAGGGTTAGGGTTAGGGTTAGGGTTACGGGTTAGGTTAGGGTTAGGTTAGGGTTAGGGTTAGGATTAGTGTTACGTTAAGGGGTTAGTGTTAGGGATAGGGTTAGGGTTAGTGTTACGGTTAGGAGTTAGGGTTAGGGTTAGGGTTAGGGGTTAGGGTTAGGGTTAGGTTAGGGTTAGGGGCTTAGGTTAGGGTTATGGTTAGGTTAAGGTTATATCAGTTTTCAGTTTTCCTGTTATACTAATTGAACAGGCAACACGTATGTGAATTAGTTTACAAAGTTGTGCTTTATGCTTCTGTTCTTTCGATGGAAACTTGTTTCTGTGCAGTACAGTCTTGAGATAACACTTTTCAGTTTTCCTGTATTCCTAATGGAGCAAGCGACACAAATGTGATTTCGTTTAAATGTAGTGCTTTGCTTTTCTGTTCTTTCTTTGGAAACTTGTTCCTGTGCCGTCCAGTGAATTATATCACTTTTCAGTTTTCCTGTTATAATAATTGAACGGGCAACATGTATGTGAATTAGTTTACAAAGTTGTGCTTTGTGCTTTCTGTTCTTTCAATGAAAACTTGTTTCTTTGCCATACATTTCGATATATCACATTTCAGTTTTGCTGTATTCCTAATTGAGCGAGCAACACACATATGATTTAGTTTACAAAGTATTGTTTTGCTTTTCTCTTCTTTCGTTCAAACTTGTTCCTGTGCTGTACAGTGCGATATATCACTTTTCAGTTTCCTGTTATAATAATTGAAGGGGCGACACGTGATGAAAATTAGTTTACAAAGTGGTGCTTTGTGTTTCTGTTCTTTCGATGGAAACTTGTTTCTGTGCAGTACAGTGCAAGATAATGCTTTTCAGTTTTCTTGTATTCCTAATGGAGCAAGGGACACACATATGATTCCATTTAAAAGTAGTGCTTTGCTTTTCTGTTCTTTCCTTGGAAACTTGTTCCTGTGCTGTTTGGTGTGATATATCACTTTTCAGTTTTCCTGTATTCCTAATTGAGCGAGAGACAGAGATGTGAATTAGTTTAAAAGTTGTGCTATGCTCTTCTGTTCTTTCGTTGGAAACTTTTTCCTGTGGTGTACAGTGCATTATATCACTTTTCAGTTTTCCTGTTATATTAATTGAACAGGCGACACGTATGTGAATTAGTTTACAAAGTAGTGCTTTGCTCTTCTGTTCTTTCATTGGAAACTTGTTCCTGTGCGGTACAGTGCGATATATTACTTTTCAGTTTTCCTGTATTCCTAGTTGAACGAGTGACACACATGTGATAGAGTTTACAATGTAGTTCTTTGCATTTATGTTCTTTCGTTGGAAATTTTTCCTGTTAGGAACAAGTTGGGGTTAGGGTTAGGTTTAGGTTAGGTTAGGGTTAGGTAGGGTTAAGGTTTGGGTTAGGGTTAAGGTTAGGGTTAGGTTAATCTTAGGGTTAGGTTAGGTGTTAGGGTTAGTATTAGGTTTAGGGTTAGCGGGTTAGGGTTAGAGTTAGGGTTAGGGTTATATCTCTTTTCAGTTTTACTGTTATAATAATTGAACAGGCGAAATGTATGTGAATTAGTTTACAATGTTGTGATTTATGCTTTCTGTTCTTTCGATGGAAACTTGTTTCTGTGCAGTACAGTCTTAGATAACACTTTTCAGTTTTCCTGTATTCCTAATGGAGCAAGCGAAACACATGTGATTCCGCTTAAAAGTAGTGCTTTGCTTTTCTGTTCTTTCTTTCAAACTTGTTCCTGTGCTGCACAGTGCGATATAACACTTTTCAGTTTTCCTGTATTTCTGATTGAGCGAGCGACACACATGTGATTTAGTTTACTAAGTAGTGCTTTGCTTTTCTGTTCTTTCCTTGAAACTTGTTCCTCTGCTGTACAGTGAGATATATCACTTTTCAGGTTTCCTGTGTTCCTTATTGAGTGAGTGACACACATGTGATTTAGTTTACAAAGTAGTGCTTTGCGTTTATGTTCTTTTTCGTTGGAAACTTGTTCCTGTTAGGAACAAGTTAGCATTAGGTTAGGGTTAGGTTAGGGTTAGGGTTAGGGTTATATCCCTTTTCAGTTTTCCTGTTATAATAATTGAACAGGAGACACGAATGTGAATTAATTTACAAAGTTGTGCTTTATGCTTCTGTTCTTTCCATGGAAACTAGTTTCTGTGCCTTACAGTGTGAGATAACCCTTTTCATTTTTCCTGTATTCCTCATTTAGCGAGCGATACACATGTGATTCTGTTTAAAAGTAGTGCTTTACTTTTCTGTTTTTTTGTTTGAATCTTGTTCCTGTGCTGTACAGTGCGATATATCACTTTTAATTTTTCCTATATTCCTAATTGAGCGAGCCACACACATGTGATTCAGTTTACAAAGTAGTGCTTTGTGTTTCTCTTCTTCTGTTGTAAACTTTTTTCTGTTCTGTACAGTGTGATATATCACTTTTCAGTTTTCCTGTTATAATAATTGAACGGGCGACATGGATGTGAATTAGTTTACAAAGTTGTGCTTTGCGTTTCTGTTCTTTCGATGGAAACATGTTTCTGTGCCGTACAGTGCGAGATAACACTTTTCAGTTTATCTGTATTCCTAATTGAGCGAGTGACACACATGTGATTTAGTTTACAAAGTAGAGATTTGCGTTTATGTTTTTTTCATTGGAAACTTGTGCCTGTTAGGAGCAAGTTAGGGTTAGCGTTAGGTTAGGTTTTAGGTTAGGTTAGGTAGGGTTAGGGTTAGGTTAGGTTAGGTTAAATTAATGTTTAGGTTAGGGTTAGTGATTAGGTTTAATGTTAGGTCATGGTTAGAGCTTGGGGTTAGGGTTAGGTTTAGGTTAGGTTCATATTACATTTCAGTTTTCCTGTTATAATAATTGAACAGGCGACACGTATGTGAATTAGTTTTACAATGTTGTGCTTTGTGTTTCTGTTCTTTCGATGAAAACTTGTTTCTTTGCCGCACATTTCAATAAATCACTTTTCAGTTTTTCTCTATTCCTCATTGAGCGAGCGACACACATGTGATTCCGTTTAAAACTAGTGCTTTGCTCTTCTGTTCTTTTGTTGGAAATTTGTTCCTGTGCTGTACACTGCGATATATCACTATTCAGTTTTCCTGTATTCCTAATTGTGCGAGCGACACACATGTGATTTACTTTACAAAGTAGTGCTTTATGCTTCTGTTCTTCTGTTGCAAACTTGTTTCTGTGCTGTACAGTGTGATATATCACTGTTTAGTTTTCCTGTTATAATAACTGAAAGGGCAACACGTATGTGTATTAGTTTACAAAGTTCTGCTTTATGCTTCTGTTCTTTCTTTTTTTTTTTTTTTTAACCATGTTTATAGCAGCTTTATTTGTAATAGCCAGAACCTGGAAACAACCCAGATGTCCTTCAACGTAGGAGTGGGTATAGAAATTGTGGTATTTTTATACAAGTTAGGTTAGGCTTTTTGTTAGGGTTAGGTTACGGTTAGTGTTAGGTTAGGTTAGGGTTACAGGGTTAGTGTTACAGGGTTAGGGTTAGGGTTAGGGTTAGGGTTAGGGTTAGTGTTAGGTTAGGGTTAGGGTTACAGGGTTAGGGTTACAGGATTAGGTTAGGGTTAGGGTTAGGTTAGGGTTACAGGGTTAGGGTTACAGGGTTAGGTTGAGGGTTATATCACTTTTCAGTTTTCCTGTTATAATAATTGAGCAGGCTTGTTACGTATGTGAATTAGTTTACAAAGTTGTGCTTTATGCTTTCTGTTCTTTTCGATGGAAACTTGTTTCTGTGCCGTACAGTCAAGAGATAACACTTTTCAGTTTTTATGTATTCTTTCGTTGGAAACATGTTCCTGTGCTGTATGGTGCGATATATCACTTTTCAGTTTTCCTGTATTCCTAATGGAACGGGAAACACACATGTGATTTAGTTTCCAAAGTTGTGCTTTGCCTTTCTGTTCTTTCATTGCAAACTTCTTTCTTTGCTCTAAAGTGGGAGATATCACTTTTCAGTTTTCCCGTATTCCTAATTGTACAGGCGACACACATGTTAATTAGTTTACAAAGTTGTGCTTTACATTTCTGTTCTTTCATTGGAAACTTGTTTCTTTGAGGTACAGTGCGAGATATCATTTTTCAGTTTTCATGTAATCCTAATTGAACTGGCGACACACATGTGATTTAGTTACCAAAGTTGTGTTTTGTGTTTGTTTTTTTCATTGAAACTTCTTTCTGTGCTCTAAAGTGGGAGATATCACTATTCAGTTTTCCTGTATTCCTAATTGAGCGGGCGACACAAATGTGATTTAGTTTAAAAAGTCGTTCTTTGCCTTTCTATTCTTTTGTTGGAAACTTGTTTCTATGCAATACAGTGGGAGATATCACTTTTCAGTTTTCTTGTATTTCTAATTGAACGGGCTACATACATGTTACTTAGTTTACAAACTTGTGATTTACATTTCTGTTCTTTTTTTGGAATCATCTTTCTGTGCACTACAGTGGGAGATATCACTTTTCAGTTTTCCTGTATTCCTAATTGAGCGGGCAACACACATGTTAAGTATTTTGCAAAGTTGTTCTTTATATTTCTTTTCTTTCATTGGAAACTTGTTTCTCTGAGGTACAATGTGAGATATCACTTTTCAGTTTTCCTGGATTCCTAATTGAACAGGTGACCCACATGTGATTTAGTTTTCAATGTTGTGCTTTGCTTTTCTGTTCATTCATTGCAAACTTCTTTCTGTGCTCTAAAGTGGAAGATATCACTTTTCAGTTTTCTTGTATTCCTAATTGTGCAAGGGACACACAGGTTGCCTAGTTTACAAACTTGTGCTTTACATTTCTGTTCTTTCGTTGGAAACTTGTTAGTGTGAGGTACAATGCGAGATATCACTTCTCAGTTTTCCTGTATTGCTAATTGAACGGGTGACACACATGTGATTTAGTTTCCAAAGTTGTGCTTTGTGTTTCTGTTTTTTATTGGAAACTTCTTTCTCTGCTCTAAAGTGGGAGATATCACTTTTCAGGTTTCCTGTATTCCTAATAGTGCAGGCGACACACATGTTACTTAGTTTACAAAGTTGTTCTTTACATTTCTGTACTTTCGTTGGAAATTTCTTTCTGTGCTCTCAAGTGGGAGATCTCACGTTTCAGTTTTCCTGTATTCCTAATTGAGCAGGTGACACAAATGTGATTTAGTTTACAAAGTTTTGCTTTGCCTTTCTATTCTTTTGTTGGAAACTTGTTTCTGTGCACTACTGTGGAGATATCACATTTCAGTTTTCCTGTATTCCTAATTGAGAGGGCTATACACATGTTACTGAGCATACAAAGTTGTGCTTTACATTTCTGTTCTTTCATTGGAAACTTGTTTCTGTGAGGTACAGTGCGAGATATAACTTTTCAGTTTTACTGTATTCCTAATTGTGCAGGCAACACACATGTTACTTAGTTTACAAAGTTGTGCTTTTCCTTTCTGTTCTTTTGTGGGAAACTTGTTTCTGTGAGATAAAGTGCGAGATATCACTTTTCAGTTTTCCTGTATTCCTAATTGAACGGGCGACACAGATGTGATTTATTTTCCAAAGCTCTGCTTTGTGTTTATGTTCTTTCATTGGAAACTTCTTTCTGTGCTCTAAAGTGGAAGATATCACTTTTCACTTTTCCTGTATTCCTAATTGAACGGACGACACACATGTTACCTAGTTTACAAAATTGTGCTTTACATTTGTGTTCTTTGTTGAAACTTCTTTCTGTGCACTACAGTGGGAGATATCACTTTTCAGTTTTCCTGTATTCCTAAGTCAATGGGAGACACACGTGTGATTTAGGTTCCAAAGATGTGCTTTTCCTTTCTGTTCTTTCATAGAAAACTTCTTTCTTTGCTCTAAAGTGGGAGATATCACTTTTCAGTTTTCCCGTATTCCTAATTGTACAGGCGACACACATGTTAATTAGTTTACAAAGTTGTGCTTTACATTTCTGTTCTTTCGTTGGAAACTTGTTTCTTTGAGGTACAGTGCGAGATATCATTTTTCAGTTTTCATGTAATCTTAATTGAACTGGCGACACACATGTGATTTGGTTACCAAAGTTGTGCTTTATGCTTGTTCTTTCATTGGAAATTCTTTCTGTGCTCTAAAGTGGGAGATATCACTATTCAGTTTTCCTGTATTCCTAATTGAGCGGGTGACACACATGTGATTTAGTTTCCAAAGTTTTGCTTTGCGTTTCTGTTTTTTATTGGAATCTTCTTTCTCTGCTCTAAAGTGGGAGATATCACTTTTCAGTTTTCCTGTATTCCTAATAGTGCAGGCAACACACATGTTACTTAGTTTACAAAGTTGTTTTTTACATTTCTGTACTTTCGTTGGAATTTTCTTTCTGTGCTCTCAAGTGGGAGATCTCACGTTTCAGTTTTTCTGTGTTCCTAATGGAACAGGCGACACAAATGTGATTTAGTTTACAAAATTTTGCTTAGCCTTTCTATTCTTTTTGTGGAAACTTGTTTCTATGCACTAGAGTTGGAAATATCACTTTTCAGTTTTCATGTATTCCTAATTGAACGGGCGACAGACATGTGATTTAGTTTCAATGTTGTGCTTTATGCTTCTGTACTTTCATTGGGATCTACTTTCTGTGCACCAAAGTGGGAGGGTTAGGTTAGGGGTTAGGTTAGGGTTAGGTTAGGGTTAGGTTAGGGTTAGGGTTAGGGTTAGTGTGAGGGTTAGGGTTAGGGGTTAGGGTTAGGTTAGGGATATATAACTTTTCAGTTTTCCTGTTATAAGAATTGAACAGGCGACACATATGTGAATTAGTTTACAAAGTTGTGCTTTGCGTTTCTGTTCTTTCGATGGAAACTTGTTTCTTTGCCATACAGCACGAGATAACAATTTTCAGTTTTCCTGTATTACCAATTGAGCTAGCGACACACATGTGATTTAGTTTACAAAGTAGTGCTTTGCTTTTCTGTTCTTTCGTCAAACTTGTTCCTGTGCTGTACAGTGCAATATATCACTTTTCAGTTTTCCTGTTATATTAATTGAACGGGCGACACATATGGGAATTAGGTTAGAAAGTTGTGCTTTGTATTTCTGTTCTTTCGATGGAAACTTGTTTCCATGCCATACAGTGCAAGATAACACTTGTCAGTTTTCCTGTATTCCTAAGTGAACGAGCAACTCTCATGTGATTCTGTTTAAAAGTAGTCCTTTGCTTTTCTTCTTTTGTTCAAAATTGTTCCTGTGTTGTACAGTGCGATATATCACATTTCAGCTTTCCTGTATTGCTAATTGAGCGAGTGACACACAAGTGATTTAGTTTACAAAGTAGTGCTTTGCTTTTATGTTCATTTGGTGTTAGGAACAAGTTAGGGTTAGGTTAGGGTTAGGAATAGGGTTAGGTTAGGGTTATATCACTTTTCAGTTTTCCTGTTATAATAATTGAACAGGCGACAGGTATGTGAATTAGTTTACAAAGTTGTGCTTTATGCTTCTGTTCTTCGATGAAAACTTGTTTCTTTGCTGTAAAGTTTGACATATCACTTTTCAGCTTTCCTGTACCCTAATTGAGCGAAAGACACACATGTGATTTAGTTTACAAACTAGTGCTTTGCGTTTATATTCTTTAGTTGGATACTTGTTACTGTTAGGAACAAGTTAGTGTTATGGTAAGGGTTAAGGTTAGGGTTAGGTAGGGTTAGGGGTAGGGTTAGGGTTACGGGTTAGGTTAGGATTAGGTTAGGGTTAGGTGACGGGGTTAGGTTAGGTTAGGTTAGGTTAGGGTTATATCACTTTTCAGTTTTCCTGTTAAAATAATTGAACAAGTGACACATATGTGAATTAGTTTACAAAGTTGTGCTTTATGCTTCTGTTCTTTCGATGAAAAATTGTTTCTTTGCTGTAAAGTTCGATATATCACTTCTCAGTTTTCCTGTAGTCCTAATTGAGCAAGCCACAAACATGTGATCTAGTTTACAAAGTACTGCTTTGTGTTTCTGTTCTTCTGTTGGAAATTTGTTCCTGTGCTGTACAGTGTGATATATCACTTTTCAGTTTTCCTGTATTCCTAATTGAGCGAAAGTGACTCACATGTGATTTAGTTTACAAAGTAGTGCTTTGAGTTTATGTTCCTTCTTTGGAAAATTTTTCCTGTTAGGTATAAGTTAGCGTTAGGGTTAGGGTTAGAGTTAGGGTAGGGTTACGCTTTTTAGGGTTAGGGCTAGGGTTAGATGGTTAGGGTTAGGGTTAGTGTTAGTGTTAGGGTAGGGTTAGGGTTAGGGTTAGGGTTAGAGGTTGAGGGTGAGGGTTAGGGTTAGGGTTAGGGTTAGGGTCAGGTCAGGTCAGGTCAGGATCGGGGTCAGGGTCAGGGACAGGGTTAGCGTTATGGGGATAAGTGTTAGGTTAGGGTTAGGTTAGGGGGTTATGGTTAGGAGTTAAAGTCATAGTTAGGGTTAGGGTTAGGGGTTAGGGTTAGGGTTAGGTTAGGGTTAGGAGGTTAGGGTTAGGGTTAGGGTTAGGGTTAGGGTTAGGGGTTACGGGTTAGGTTAGGGGTTAGGGTTAGGGTTAGGTTAGGAGGTTAGGTTAGGGTTAGGGGTTAGGGTTAGAGTAAGGGTCAGGGTCAGGGTCAGGGTCAGGGTCAGGTTTAGGTTAGGCTAGTGCTAGGGCTAGGCTGAGGCTGGGGCTGGGGCTGGAGGCTAGGGCTGGCGCTAGGGGGCTAGGGGGCTAGGGCTAGGGCTAGGGGGGCCAGGAGGCTAGAGCTGGGGTTGGGGGCTATTGGGCTGGGACTAGGACTATGGCTAGGGGGGCTAGGGCTAGGCTAGGGGCTAGGGCTGTGGCTAGGGGATGGGGCTATGGGGCTAGGCTAGGGGCTGAGGCTAGGGGGGCTAGGGGCTAGGGCTGGGGCTAGAGTTAGGGCTAGGGCTAGGGGGCTAGGGCTTGGGCTAGGGGCTAGGGCTGGGGCTAGGGGCTTAGTGCTAGGGGGCTAGGACTAGGGCTAGGACTAGGGGGCTAGGGCTAGGGGGGCTAGAATGCTAGGGGGCTAGGAGGCTAGGGCTAGGGGGCTAGGGCTAGGGCTAGGGAGCTAGGGCAAGGGGGCTAAGGATAGCGGCTAGGGGCTAGGGTTAGGGTAAGGGGTTAGGGTTATGGTTAGGGGGTCAAGGGTTAGGGTCAAGGGTCCTGGCCAGGGCCGGTGTCAAGGCCAGGACCAGAGCCACCAGGGCCAGGGCCAGGGCTGCCAGGGCCAGGGCCAGGGCCAGGGCTGTCAGGGTCAGGCCAGGGCTGTCATGGTCAGTTTCAGTGCTGTCAGAGTCAGGGTCAGGGCTGTCAGGGTTAGGGTTAGGTGTTAGGGGTTAGGTTTAGGGTTAGTGTTAGTGTTAGGGTTAGGGTTAGAGGTTAGGTTTAGGGTTAGAGGGTTATGGTTAGGCTTAGGGTTAGGGTTAGGGTTAGGGGTAGGGTTAGGGGTTAGGGGTTAGGGGTTAGGCCTAGGTTAGGGTTAGGGTTAGGTTAGGGTTAGGATTATATCACTTTTCAGTTTTTCTGTTAAAATAATTGAACAAGCGACACATATGTGAATTAGTTTACAAAGTTTTGCTTTGCATTTCTGTGCTTTGATGAAAAATTGTTTCTTTGATGTAAAGTTCGATATATCACTTTTCAGTTTTCCTGTAGTCCAAATTGAGCGAGCCACAAAAATGTGATCCAGTTTACAAAGTATTGCTTTGCATTTCTGTTCTTCTGTTGGAAATTTGTTCCTGTCCTGTACAGTGTGATATATCACTTTTCAGTTTTCCTGTATTCCTAATTGAGCGCGAGTGACACACATGTGATTTAGTTTACAAAGTAGTGCTTTATGCTTATGTTCCTTCTTTGGAAAATTTTTCCTGTTAGGAATAAGTTAGCGTTATGGTTAGGGTTATGGTGAGGGTTAGGGTTAGGGTTAGGTAGGGTTACGCTTAGGGTTAGGGTTAGGGTTAGATGGTTAGGGTTAGGTTTAGGTTAGGGTTAGGGTTAGGGTTAGAGGGTTAGGGTTAGGATTAGGGTTAGTGTTAGGAGTCAGGTCAGGGTCAGGATCGGGGTCAGGGTCAGGGTTAGGGTTAGGGGGCTAGGGTTAGGATTAGGGGGTTAAGGTTAGGGTTAGGATTAGGAGTTAAAGTCATGGTTAGGGTTAGCGTTAGGGGGTTAGGGTTAGGGTTAGGGGTTAGGGTTAGTGTTATGGTTAGGAGTTAAAGTCATGGTTAGGGTTAGGGTTAGGGGCTTAGGTTTAGGGTTAGGGTTAGCGTTAGGGTTAGGGTTAGGGGGTTAGAATTAGGGTGTTAGGGTTAGGGTTAGGGTTAGGGGGTTAGGGTTAGAGTAAGGGTCAGGGTCAGGGTCAGGGTCAGGTTTAGGGTTACGGCTAGGGCTACGGCTAGGGCTGAGGCTGGGGCTGGGGCTGGAGGCTAGGGCTGGAGAAAGGGGCCTAGGGGGCTAGGGCTAGGGCTAGGGGGCTAGGAGGCTAGGGCTGGGGCTAGGGGCTTAGTGCTAGGGGGCTAGAACTAGGGCTAGGACTCGGGGGCTAGGGCTAGGGGGCTAGAAGGCTAGGTGGCTAGGAGGCTAGGGCTAGGGGGCTAGGGCTAGGGCTAGGGGGCTAGGGCAAGGTGGCTAATGCTAGCGGGCTAGGGCTAGGTTTAGGGTAAGGGGTTAGTGTTATGGTTAGGGGGTCAAGGGTTAGGGTCAAAGGTCAGGGCCAGGGTCGCCAGAGCCAGGGCCAGGGCTGCCAAGGCCAGGGCCAGGGCTGTCAGGGCCAGGGCCAGGGCAGTCAGGGTCAGGGCCAGGGCAGTCAGGGTCAGTTTCAGTGCTGTCAGAGTCAGGGTCAGGGCTGTCAGGGTGAGGGTTAGGGGTTAGGGGTTAGGTTTAGTGTTATTGTTAGGGTTAGGGTTAGGGTTAGAGGGTAAGGTTTAGGGTTACATGGTTATGGTTAGGTTAGGGTTAGTTAGGGTTAGGTTAGGGTTAGGGGGTAGGGTAGGGTTAGGGGTTAGGATTAGGGCTAGGTTAGGGTTAGGGTTAGGTTAGGGTTAGGGTTAGGGTTAGGATTATATCACTTTTCAGTTTTCCTGTTATAATAATTGAACAGGCGACACATGTGAATTAGTTTACAAAGTTGAGCTTTGCGCTTCTGTTCTTTCGATGGACACTTGTTTCTGTGCTGTACAGTGCGAGATAACACGCTTTCAGTGTTCCTATATTCCTAATGGAGCAAGCGACACACATGTGATTCCGTTTAAAGGTAGTGCTTTGCTCTTCTGTTTTTTTTCTTGGAAAATTATTCCTGTACTGTACAGTCGACATATCACATTTCAGTTTTCCTATATTCCTAATTTAGCAAGCAACACACATGTGATTTAGTTTTCAAAGTAGTGGTTTGCGTTTCTGTTCTACTGTTGGAAACTTGTTTCTGTGCTGTACAGTGTGATATATCACTTTTTAGTTTTCCTATTATAATAATTGAAAAGGCAACACGTATGTGAATTAGTTTACAAAGTTGTGCTTTATGCTTCTGTTCTTTCGATGGAAACTTGTTTCTGTGCCGTCCAGTGTGAGATAACACTTTTCAGTTTTCCTATATTCCTAATGGAGCAAGCGACACACATGTGATTCCGTTTAAATGTAGTGCTTTGCTCTTCTGTTTTTTTTGTTGGAAACTTGTTCCTGTACTGTACAGTGCGATATATCACTTTTCAGTTTTCCTGTATTCCCAATTGAGCGAGCGACACACATGTAATTTTATTTACAAAGTAGTACTTTGTAGGAACAAGTTACGTTTAGGGTTAGGGTTAGGGTTAGGTAGGGTTAGGGTTAGGGTTAGTGTTAGTGTTAGGGGGGTAGGGTTAGGGTTATATCACTTTTAAGTTTTCATGTTATAATAATTGAACAGGCAACACGTATGTGAATTAGTTTACAAAGTTGTGCTTTAAGTTTCTGTTCTTTCATAGAAACATGTTCCTGTGCTCTACAGTGCGATATATCTCTTTTCGGTTTTCCTGTATTCCATAATGAGCGAGAGACACACATGTGATTTAGTTTACAAAGTACTGCTTTGCTTTTCTGTTCTTTCGTTCGAAACTTATTCCTGTGCTGTACTGTGCAATATATCACTTTTCATTTTTCCTGTATTCCTAATTGAGCGAGTGACACACATATGATTTAGTTTACAACGTAGTGTTTTGCTTTTCTGTTCATTCTTTGGAAACTTGTTCCTGTGCTATACAGTGCGTTATATCACATTTCAGTGTTCCAGTATTCCTAATTGAGCAAGCGACACACATGTGATTTAGTTTACAAAGTAGTGCTTTGCTTTTATGTTCTTCGCTTGGAATCTTGTTCCTATTAGGAACAAGTTAGGGTTATGGTTTGGGTTAGGGTAGGGTTAGGTTAGGCTAGGGTTAGGTTTATGGTTATGGTTAGGTTAGGGGTTAGGGTTAGTGTTAGGGTTATAGTTATTGTTAGGGGTTAGGGTTAGGGTTAGGTTAGGTTAGGGTTATGTCACTTCTCAGTTTTCCTGTTATAATAATTGAACAGTCTACACGTATGTGAATTAGTTTAAAAAGTTGTGCTTTGCATTTCTGTTCTTTCGATGAAAACTTGTTTCTTTGATGTACAGTTTGATATATCACTTTTCAGTTTTCCTGTATTCCTAATTAAACAAGTGACACAAATGTGATTTATTTTACAAAGTAGTGCTTTGCTTTTCTTTTCTTTTGTTTGAAACTTGTTCCTGTGCTGTACAGTGTGATATATCACTTTTCAGTTTTTCTGTTTTCCTAATTGAGTGAGCGACACACATGTACTGTAGTTTATAAAGTTGTGCTGTGCTTTTCTGTTCATTTGTTGGAAACTTGTTCCTGTTAGGAACAAGTTAGCGTTAGGTTATGGTTAGAGTTACTGTTAGGTTAGGTTAGGTTAGGGTTAGGTTAGGGTTAGGGTTAGGCTTAGGGTCAGGGTTAGGGGTTAGGGTTAGGGTTAGGTTAGGTAGGGTTAGGTTAGGCTGGGTTAGGCTTAGGGTCAGGTTGCGGGTTAGGTTTAGGTTAGGGTTAGGTTAGGGTTATATCCCTTTCAGTTTACCTGTTATAATAATTGAACAGGCGACACGTATGTGAATTACTTTACAAAGTAGTGCTTTGCGTTTCTGTTCTTCTGTTGGAAACTTGTTTCTGTGCTGTACAGTGTGATATATCACTTTTCAGTTATCCTGTAATAATAATTAAAAGGGCAACACGTATGTGAAATAGTTTGCAAAGTTGTGCTTTTCGTTTCTGGTCTTTCGATGGAAAGTTTTTTCTGTGCCATACAGTGCGAGATAACACTTTTCAGTTATCCTGTATTCCTAACTGTGCAAGCGACACACATGTTATTCCGTTTAAAAGTAGTGCTTTCCTTTTCTGTTCTTTCGTTGGAAACTTGTTCCTGTGCTGTACAGTGTGTTATATCACTTTTCAGTTTTCCTGTATTCCTAAATGAGTGAGCAACACACATGTGATTTAGTTTACAAAGTAGTGCTTTGCTTTTCTGTTCTATCTTTCGAAAATTGTTCCTGTGCTGTACAGTGCGATATATCACTTTTCGGTTTTCCAGTATTCCTAATTGTGCCAGAGGCACACATGTGACTTAGTTTACAAAGTAGTGCTTTGCGATTCTGTTCTGTTGGAAACTTTTTCTGTGCTGTACAGTGTGATATAGCACTTTTCAGTTTTCCTGTTATAATTATTGAACGAGCGACATGTATGTGAATTAGATTTCAAATTTGTGCTTTGCTTTTCTGTTCTTTCAATGGAAAATTTTTTCTGTGCCGTACAGTGCGAGATGACACTTTTCAGTTTTCCTTTATTCCTAATTGTGCGAGCGACACACATGTGATTCCGTTTAAATGTAGTGCTTCGCTTTTCTGTTCTTTCATTCGAAAATTGTTACTGTGCTGTACAGTGCGTTATATCACTTTCCAGTTTTCCTGTATTCCTAATTGAGCAAGTGACACACATGTGACTTAGTTTACAAAGTAGTGCTTTGCGTTTATGTTCTTTCATTGGAAACTTGTTCCTGTTAGGAACAAGTTAGCGTTAGGGTTAGAGTTAGGTTTAAGGTTAGGGTTAGGTTTAGGTTAAGGGTTAGGGTTAGGGGTTAGGATTAGGGTTATGGTTAGGGTTAGGGGTTAGGGTTATGGTTATGGTTATGGTTATGGTTAAGGTTAGGTTTATATCACTTTTCAGTTTTCCTGTTATAATAATTGAACAGACCACAGGTATGTGAATTAGTTTACAAAGTTGTGCTTTTCGTTTCTGTTTTTTCGCTGGAAACTGTTTAGGTTATGGTTAGGTAGGGTTAGGGTTAGGTTAGGTTAGGGTTATGGTTAGGGTTAGGGTTAGATGTTAGGTTAGGGTTAGTGTTAGGGTTAGTGTTAGGGTTAGGGTTAGGGTTACGGGGTTAGGGTTAGTGTTAGGGTAAGGGTTAGTCTTATATCACTTTTCAGTTTTCCTGTTATAATAATTGAACAGGCGACACGTATGTGAATTAGTTTACAAAGTTGTGCTTTATGCTTTCTGTTCTTTCACAAAACTTGTTTCTGTGCCATACAGGAGAGATGACACTTTTCAGTTTTCCTGTATTCCTAATTGAGCGAGCGACACACATGTGATTCTGTTTAAAAATAGTTCTTTGCTTTTCTGTTCTTTCGTTGGAAACTTTTTTTTTTGTGCTGTAGGGTGCGATATATCACTTTTCAGTTTTCCTGTATTCCTAATATTTGAGCGACACACATGTTCTTTAGTTTACAAAATAGTGCTTTACTTTTCTTTCCTTCGCTTCGAAACTTGTTCCTGTGCTGAACAATTTGATATATCACTTTTCAGTTTTTCTGTATTCCTAATTGAGCGAGCGACACACATGTGACTTAGTTTACACCATAGTGTTTTGCGTTTCTGTTCTTCTGTTGGAAACTTGTTTCTGTGCTGTACAGTGTGATATATCACTTTTCAGTTTTCCTGTTATAATAATTGAACAGGCGACATGTATGTGAATTAGTTTACAAAGTTGTGCTTTGCGTTTCTGTTCTTTCGATTGAAACTTGTTTCTGTGCCATACAGTGCGAGATAACACTTTTCAGTTTTCCTGTATTCCTAATTGAGCGAGCGACACACATGTGATTCCGTTTAAAAGTAGTGCTTTGCTTTTCTCTTCTTTCGTTGGAAACTTGTTCCTGTGCTGTACAGTGTGTTATATCACTTTTCAGTTTTCCTGTATTCCTAATTGAACGAGTGACACAAATGTGATTTAGTTTACAAAGTAGTGCTTTGCGTTAATGTTCGTTCATTGGAAACTTGTTAGGGTTAGTTTTAGGTTAAGGTTAGGTTTAGGTTAGGTTAGGGTTAGTGTTAGGGTTAGGGTTAGGTTACGGGGTTAGCGTTAGGGTTTGGGTTAGGGTTAGTCTTATATCACTTTTCAGTTTTCCTGTTATAATAATTGAACAGGCGACACATGTGTGAATTAGTTTACAAAGTTGAGCTTTGCGTTTCTGTTCTTTCGATGGACACTTGTTTCTGTGCTGTACAGTGCGAGATAACACGTTTCAGTGTTCCTATATTCCTAATGGAGCAAGCGACACACATGTGATTCCGCTAAAGGTAGTGCTTTGCTCTTCTGTTTTTTCTTGGAAAATTATTCCTGTACTGTACAGTCGACATATCACATTTCAGTTTTCCTATATTCCTAATTTAGCAAGCAACACACATGTGATTTAGTTTTCAAAGTAGTGGTTTGCGTTTCTGTTCTACTGTTGGAAACTTGTTTCTGTGCTGTACAGTGTGATATATCACTTTTTAGTTTTCCTATTATAATAATTGAAAGGGCAACACGTATGTGAATTAGTTTACAAAAAGTTGTGCTTTGCGCTTTCTGTTCTTTCGATGGAAACTTGTTTCTGTGCCGTCCAGTGTGAGATAACACTTTTCAGTTTTCCTATATTCCTAATGGAGCAAGTGACACATGTGATTCCGTTTAAATGTAGTGCTTTGCTCTTCTGTTTTTTTGTTGGAAACTTGTTCCTGTACTGTACAGTGCGACATATCACTTTTCAGTTTTCCTATATTCCTAATTGAGCGAGCGACACACATGTGATTTAGTTCACAAAATAGTGCTTTGCGTTTCTGTTCTTCTGTTGGAAACTTGTTTCTGTGCTGTACAGTGGGATATATCACTTTTCAGTTTTCCTGTTATAATAATTGAACGGGCATCACCTATGTGAATTAGTTTACAATGTTGTGCTTTGCGTTTCTGTTCTTTCTTTTTTTTTTTTTTAAACCACGATTATAGCAGCTTTATTTGTAATAGCCGGAACCTGGAAACAACCCAGATGTCCATCAATGGAGGAATGGGTACAGAAATTGTGGTATTTTTATACAATGGAATACTACTCAGCAATCAAAAAGGAGGAAATCATGAAATTTGCAGGCAAATGGTGGGATCTAGAAAAGATCATTCTCAGGGAAATAACTCATATTTTTTAATGTTTCATATTTTTAAAAATTAATCTACCTTATGCAGTCACTGGCTACAACCATTCAATAATTTTGAGATGTGTTCTCATTTTCACTTTTCATTCTCTAATTTATCCCTTAAATGAATCCAATTTACAAGTCAGATTGAAAACAATTTCCTGAAGCCTGCCTCTAGCATTCTTATCTCATTATCATACCTATTTTACATGCTGTCACTACAATTTTCTCAAAGCCTAACTCTGTCATGTTAATATTTATTAATACATGCAGATCATCATGAAAATCTGAGTAGGTGAAATACATATTTTCATATTCCACTAATAATATTGTTTTACTTCATATATATTTACTGAAATATAGATACACATGTTTGCATGATATATATATATATATCTTGTCACAATGCCATGTAATTATGAGTATACTGGGCAGTGATCTAAAGTACTCAAATTTTAAGTTCTGAAACTAAGTTGGATATAACTTTACCATCCTGTGTAACAACTCCAAATATGAAATTATTGTATTGAGTATCCATGGCTCACTGTAAGAGGGTCAGAGCATAGTTGTATTATCTATGTGTTTGATATCAACATCTAAAAATGGAAAGCTATGCTTCTGATTGGTTGTGTTTCTATTCATTCACTTAACTCACATTTATTAAAATTTCACAGTGAATAATGTCAATATTTTAACCTTACCAAATAAAATATTTTTAAAATCTTCTGGAACTTATTAGAAGATCATAATATGCTACATAGAAAATTTTAGATGACAATGTGGGTTTTGCATTTTAGTCTGTTATATGATGGTTTATATTTATTGAATTATATACATTGAATTATCCCTAAATTTCTCAGATGAAGCCTAGTTGATCATGATGGTTGATGTTTTTGATGTGTTTCTGAATTTTATTTTATCTTTTATCTTTTTTTTTTCAATGCAGTTTATTCAGGAACCTTGAACAATCATCTGACCCTGGGGAATGCCAGCCCACTTTAAATAGCCTCTGGGTAGCCAACCCCAGCATGCCACGTGGGGAATGCAGATAGGTCCACATACATGGAAACAAGCCAGATCCTCAGCCTTAGCCAAATGTGGAGTTGTTTGTGACAGAGAGCACTCACCATCCGGAAGGTGGAAGGCGGAAACCAGCTCCATCTTTCAGGCACGGCATTACGCAGCTCTCTACAGTTCCCTCCTTTTGATTTGGACGCATCAGGCAAGAGTAGAGGTCTGATCTCTGATATTAGAAATAAATTGGGACTTTGTACTGGTGTTCTTTTAGGTGTCATCCACCCAAAGAGCATCAGACCAGTCCGATACCTTTTTCTCAGAGGCAGGACCTGGGGCATCAACCCGCATGCAATCAGCTATGCTCTTCTCTGGGTCCAAGGCGGCTGACCCTGAGTGCAGTGCTTAGCCTCGCATCCTCAGCATAACATTTTAGCTTTCTATGGTAGCCAACCATGCTTGGGGAAACTGTCCTGCTTCAATGGCTGTAAAGGCCTGAATGGTCATGGCTGCATTACGCTGTTGTGAGACTCTAATCTTGCATATATACCACAGGCAAACCAAGGTGACCAACACCAGAAGGCCTGCTAGCGCTTCCATGCCCGCCCATTCCTTCAGATGCTTCATGGCTGCAGCAATCCATGATGATAATCCTGTGGCTAGTCCTGCGTCCACTCTGGTAGAATTTACCATGACAATGGCCACTCTCAGCTGGTCCATCATAGTATCAAATTCTCCAGTCCATTTAACTAAAATATAGCTTGACAATTGTTTAGACAGATTTTCCCTGTGTTTTGCAGCACAGGGAAAATTCTCATGTTGTATGTTAGTGACACAAAGTCCAGCATACTTTCATTGACAGCCAAGTTGAATAATTTGCCATAAGGTATCAATTTGCTCCTGCACGAGATCAAACCTCTGATTGAATATCATCAAACCTCCTTTTAGTTGAGCATTAATTCCTTTTTGTACATCTAAGGCATGAGCTACCTTGGCTAAAAGGTTATTCAGGGTCTGAGCAGTCTGCCCAGTATGACTCATGGCTAATGCCGTGGTGGTAGCTCCAACAGCTGCCAATGAGATGGCAGTAACAATGGCAGCTGTAATTCCAAAATCCCTTTTCTGTCTGAAGATAGTCATAGCGTGAGGGCATCAATGGGCACAGGCACCCAGCGAGGCTTGCTTTTTTTGCCCAATGCTGTAATGCTAGTAAATTTACTAGCTGGTTACTCACATGTGTTATATCTCTTTTCAGTTTTCTGTATTCCTAATTGAGCGAGTGGCACACATGTGATTTAGTTTACAAACTAGTGCTTTGCATTTCTGTTCTTTTCGTTGGAAACTTGTTCCTGTTAGGAACAAGTTAGGTTAGGTTTAGGGTTAGGTTAGGGTTAGGGTTAGGGAGGTTAGGTTTAGGTAGGGTTAGGGTTAGGGTTAGGGTTAGGGTTAGGGGGCTTAGGGTTAGGTTAGGGTTATATCACTTTTCAGTATTCCTGTTATAATAATTGAACAAATGACAGGAATGTGAATTAGTTTACAAAGTTGTGGTTTGCGTTTTTGTTCTTTCGATGAAAAATCGTTTCTATGCCATACATTTCAATTTATCACTTTTCAGTTTCCCTGTATTCCTAATTGAGTGAGCGACACACATGTGATTTAGTTTACAAAGTAGTGCTTTACATTTCTGTTCTTCTGTTGGAAACTTGTTTCTGTGCTGTAGAGTGTGATATATCACTTTTCAGTTTTCCTGTTATAATAATTGAATGGGCGATACATATGTGAATTAGTTTCCAAAAGTTTAGCTTTTATGTTTCTGTTCTTTCTTTGACAGAAACTTGTTCCTGAGCTGTACAGTTGGATATATCACCTTTAAGTTTTCCTGTATTCCTAATTGAGTGAGTGGCACACATTTGATTTAGTTTACAAAGTAGTGCTTTATGTTTATGTTCTTTCCTTGGAAATTTGTTCCTGTTAGGAACAAGTTATGGTTATGGTTATGGTTATGGTTCACTGTTAGGGTTAGGGTTAGGGTTAGGGTTAGGGTTAGGGGCTTAGGGTTAGGTTAGGTTAGGGTTTTGGTTAGGGTTAGGGGTTTAGGATTAGGTTAGGGTTATATCACTTTTCAGTTTTCCTGTTATAATAATTGAAGGGGCGACACATGTGTGAATTAGTTTACAATGTTGTGCTTTATGTTTCTGTTCTTTTACGTTGGAAACTTGTTTCTGTGCCTTACGGTGCGAGATAACACTTTTCAGTTTTCCTGTATTCCTAATTAAGTGAGTGGCACACATGTGATTTAGTTTACAAAGTAGTGCTTTGCGTTTTTGTTCTTTCCTTAGGAACAAGTTAGGGTTAGGATTAGGGTTAGGGTTAGGGTTAGGGTGAGGGTTAGGGTTAGGGTATGGTTAGGATGAGGTTAGGGTTAGGGTTAGGGCTTAGGGTTAGGGTTAGCGTTATAACACTTTTCAGTTTTCCTGTTATAAGAATTGAACAGGCTTAAACGAATGTGAATTAGTTTACAAAGTTGTGCTTTATGCTTTCTGTTCTTTCGATGAAAACTTGTTTCTTTGCCGTACATTTGAGTTTTAAGCTTTTTCAGTTTCCCTGTATTCCTAATTGAGTGAGCGACACACATGTGATTTACTTTACAAAGTAGTGCTTATGCGTTTCTGATCTTCTGTTGGAAACTTGTTCCTGTGCTGTACAGTTCGATATATAACTTTTCAGTTTTCATGTTATGATAATTGAACGGGTGACACGTATGTGAATTAGTTCCCAAAGTTGTGCTTTGCCTTTCTGTTCTTTTGATGAAAACTTGTTTCTTTTGCCATAATTTCCATATATCGCTTTTTTTTTTCCTGTATTCCTAATTGAGTGAGCGACACACATGTGATTTAGTTTAGAAAGTAGTGCTTTGAGTTTCTGCTCTTCTGTTGGAAACTTGTTTCTGTGCTGTACAGTGTGATATATCACTTTTCAGTTTTCCTGTTATAATAACTGAATGGGGACCCATATGTGAATTAGTTTACAAAGTTGTGCTTTATGCTTCTGTTCTTTCGATGAAAACTTGTTTCTTTGCCATACATTTCGATATATCGCTTTTTAGTTTTCCTGTATTCCTAATGGAACGGGAAACACACATGTGATTTAGTTTCCAAAGTTGTGCTTTGCCTTTCTGTTCTTTCATTGGTAACTTCTTTCTTTACTCTAAAGTGGGAGATATCACTTTTCAGTTTTCTGTATTTCTAATTGAACGGGCTACATACATGTTACTTAGTTTACAAACTTGTGATTTACATTTCTGTTCTTTTTTTGGAATCATCTTTCTGTGCACTACAGTGGGAGATATCACTTTTCAGTTTTCCTGTATTCCTAATTGAGCGGGCGACACACATGTTAAGTAGTTTGCAAAGTTGTGCTTTATATTTCTTTTCTTTCATTGGAAACTTGTTTCTCTGAGGTACAATGTGAGATATCACTTTTCAGTTTTCCTGGATTCCTAATTGAACAGGCGACACACATGTGATTTAGTTTTCAATGTTGTGCTTTTCTTTTCTGTTCATTCATTGCAAACTTCTTTCTGTGCTCTAAAGTGGAAGATATCACTTTTCAGTTTTCTAGTATTCCTAATTGTGCAGGGGACACACAGGTTGCCTAGTTTACAAAGTTGTGCTTTACATTTCTGTTCTTTCGTTGAAAACTTGTTAGTGTGAGGTACAATGCGAGATATCACTTCTCAGTTTTCCTGTATTCCTAATTGAACGGGTGACACACATGTGATTTAGTTTCCAAAGTTGTGCTTTGCGTTTCTGTTTTTTTATTGGAAACTTCTTTCTCTGCTCTAAAGTGTGAGATATCACGTTTCAGTTTTCCTGTATTCCTAATAGTGCAGGCGAAACACGTTACTTAGTTTACAAAGTTGTTCTTTACATTTCTGTACTTTCGTTGGAAATTTCTTTCTGTGCTCTCAAGTGGGAGATCTCACGTTTCAGTTTTTCTGTATTCCTAATGGAACGGGCGACACAAATGTGATTTAGTTTACAAAGTTTTGCTTTGCCTTTCTATTCTTTTGTTGGAAACTTGTTTCTGTGCACTACTGTGGAGATATCACATTTCAGTTTTCCTGTATTCCTAATTGAGAGGGCTATACACATGTTACTGAGCATACAAATTTGTGCTTTACATTTCTGTTCTTTCATTGGAAACTTGTTTCTGTGAGGTACAGTGCGAGATATAACTTTTCAGTTTTACTGTATTCCTAATTGTGCAGGCGACACACACATGTTACTTAGTTTACAAAGTTGTGCTTTTCCTTTCTGTTCTTTTGTGGGAAACTTGTTTCTGTGAGGTACAGTGCGAGATATCACTTTTCAGTTTTCCTGTATTCCTAAGTCAATGGGAGACACACATGTGATTTAGGTTCCAAAGTTGTGCTTTGCCTTTCTGTTGTTTCATTGGAAACTTCTTTCTGTGCTTTAAAGTGGGAGATATCACTTTTCAGTTTACCCGTATTCCTAATTGTACAGGCGACACACATGTTAATTAGTTTACAAAGTTGTGCTTTGCGCTTCTGTTCTTTCGTTGGAAACTTGTTTCTTTGAGGTACAGTGCGAGATATCATTTTTCAGTTTTCATGTAATCCTAATTGAACTGGCGACACACATGTGATTTAGTTACCAAAGTTGTGCTTTGCGTTTCTGTTCTTTCATTGTAAACCTCTTTCTGTGCTCTAAAGTGGGAGATATCACTACTTAGTTTTCCTGTATTCCTAATTGAGCGGGCGACACAAATGTGATTTAGTTTAAAAAGTTGTGCTTTGCCTTTCTATTCTTTTGTTGGAAACTTGTTTGTATGCACTACAGTGGGAGATATCACTTTTCAGTTTTCATGTATTCCTAATTGAATGGGCGACAAACATGTGATTTAGTTTCAAATGTTTTGCTTTAAGCTTCTGTACTTTCATTGGGAACTACTTTCT
>JAEOAE010002252.1:0-43257 GCA_036365155.1 Meriones psammophilus | reverse complement strand
TCCTGTTCTTTTGTTCGAAACTTGTTCCTGTGCTGTACAGTCGTTATATCACTTTTCCGTTTTCCTGTATTCCTAATTGAGCGAGTGGCACACATGTGACGAAGTTTACAAAGTAGTGCTTTGCGTTTCTGTTCTTTCGTTGGAACAAGTTAGGGTTAGGGTTAGAGTTAGGCTTAGGGTTAGAGTTAGTGTTAGTGTTAGGGCTTAGGGTTAGGATTAGGGTTATATCACTTTTTAATTTTCCTGTTATAATAATTGAACAGGCAACACGAATGTGAATTAGTTCACATAGTTGTGCTTTCATGCGTTTCTGTTCTTTCTGGAAACTTGTTCCTTTTAGGAACAAGTTAGGGTTTGGGTTAGGGATAGGGTTAGTGTTAGGGTTAGGGTTAGGGTTAGGGGCTTAGGGTTAAGATTAGGGCTATCGTTAGGTTAGGGTTAGGGTTAGGGTTAGGGGTTAGGATTAGGATTAGGTTAGGGTTATATCACTTTTCAGTTTTCCTGTTATAATAATTGAACAGGCGACACAAATGTGAATTAGTTTACAAAGTAGTGCTTTGCGTTTTTGTTCTTCTATTGGAAACTTATTTCTGTGCTGCAGAGGGTGATATATCACTTTTCAGTTTTCCTGTTATAATAGTGGAACGGGAAAAACATATGTGAATTAGTTAACAAAGTAGTGCTTTGCGTTTCTGTTCTTTCTATGGAAACTTGTTTCTGTGCCTTAAAGTGCGAGATAACACTTTTCAGTTTTCCTGTATTCCTAATTGAGTGAGTGACACACATGTGATTCCGTTTAAAAGTAGTGCTTTGCTTTTCTGTTCTTTCGTTCGAAACTTGTTCCTGTGCTGTACAGTGCGTTATATCTCTTTTCAGTTTTCCTGTATTCCTAATTGAGAGAGTGGTCCACATGTGACTTAGTTTACAAAGAAGTGTATTGCGTTTATACTCTTTCGTTGGAAACTTGTTCCTGTTAGGAACAAGGTAGGGTTAGGGTTAGGGTTAGGGTTTGGTTTAGGTTTAGGGGTTAGGGTTAGGCTTAGGTTTAGAGTTAGGGGCTTAGGGTGAGGATTAGGGTTATATCACTTTTCAGTTTCCTGTTATAATAATTGGACAGGCGACACTAATGTGAATTAGTTTACAAAGTAGTGCTTTGCGTTTCTGTTCTTCTGTTGGAAACTTGTTTCTGTGCTGTACAGTGTGATATATCACTGTTCAGTTTTCCTGTTATAATAATTGAACGGATGACTCGTATGTGAATTAGTTTACAAAGTTGTGCTTTTCGTTTCTGATCTTTTGATGGAAGCAGGTTCCTGTGTTGTACAGGTCGATATATCACTTTTCAGTTTTCCTGTTATAATAATGGAACGGGCGACACATATGTGAATTAGTTTACAAAGTTGTGCTTTGCGTTTCTGTTCTTTCGATGGAAACTTGTTTCTGTGCTGTAAAGTGCGAGATAACACTTTTCAGTTTTCCTGTATTCCCAAAAGAGCGAGGGACACACATTTGATTCCGTTTAAAAGTAGTGCTTTCCTTTTCTGTTCTTTCTTTCGAAACTTGTTCCTGTGCTGTACAGTGCGTTATATCTCTTTTCAGTTTTCCTGTATTCCTAATTGAGACAGGGGCCCACATGTGACTTAGTTTACAAAGAAGTGCTTTGCGTTTTTACTCTTTTGTTGGAAACTTGTTCCTGTTAGGAACATGTTAGGGTTAGGGTTAGGCTTAGGGTTAGGGTTAGGGTTAGGGGTTAGGGTTAGGCTTAGGTTTAGAGTTAGGGGTTTAAGGTGAGGATTAGGGTTATATCACTTTTCAATTTTCCTGTTATAATAATTGAACAGGGGACACGAATGTGAATTAGTTTACAAAGTAGTGCTTTGCGTTTCTGTTCTTCTGTTGGAAACTTGTTTCTGTGCTGTAGAGTGTGATATATCACTTTTCAGTTATCCTGTTATAATAATTGAACGGATGACTCGTATGTGAATTAGTTTACAAAGTTGTGTGTTTCGTTTCTGTTCTTTCGATGGAAGCAGGTTCCTGTGTTGTACAGTTTAATATATCACTTTTCAGTTTTCCTGTTATAATAATTAAACGGGCGACACATATGTGAATTAGTTTACAAAGTTGTGCTTTGCGTTTCTGTTCTTTCGATGGAAACTCGTTTCTGTGCCTTACAGTGCGAGATAACACTTTTCAGTTTTCCTGTATTCCTAATTGAGCGAGTGACACACATGTGATTCCGTTTAAAAGTAGTGCTTTGCTTTTCTGTTCTTTCGTTCGAAACTTGTTCCTGTGCTGTACAGTGCGTTATATCACTTTTTTTTGTGTTTTTAAAATTTTCTTTTATTTATTTATTTATTTATTTTAGGTTTAATACCTATTGTTTCTTTTTTTTTTCAATGCAGTTTATTCAGGAACCTTGAACAATCATCTGACCCTGGGGAAAGCCAGCCAACAGCTTAAATAGCCTCTGGGTAGCCAGCCCAGGCATGCCACGTGGGCAATGCAGATAGATCCACATACATGGAAACAAGCCAGATCCTCAGCCTTAGCCAAATGTGGAATTGTTCGTGACAGAGAGCACTCACCATCTGGAAGGTGGAAGGCGGAAACCAGCTCCATCTTTAAGGCATAGCATTCCGCAGCTCTCTACAGTTCCCCCTTTTTGTTTTCGATGCATCAGGCAAGAGTAGAGGTCTGATCTCTGATGTTAGAAATAAATTGGGGACTTTGTACCGATGTTCATTTAGGTGTCATCCACCCAAAGAGCATCAGACCCGTCCGATAACTTTTTCTCAGAGGCGGGACCTGGGGCATCAACCCGCATGCAATCAGACATGCTCTTCTGTGGGTCCAAAGCGGCTGACCCTGAGTGCAGTGCTTCGCCTCGCATCCTGAGCGTAACATTTTAGCTTTTTATGGTATCCAACCATGCTTGGGGAGAATGTCCTGTTTCAATGGCTGTAAAGGCCTGAATGATCATGGCTGCATCACACTGTTGTGAGACTCTAATCTTGCATATATACAACAGGCAAACCAAGGAGACCAACACCAGAAGGCCTGCTAACGCTCCCATGCCCGCCCATTCCTTCAGATGATTCATGGCTGCAGCAATCCATGATGATAATCCTGTGGCTAGTCCTGTGTCCACTCTGGTAGAATTTACTGTGACAATGGCCACTCTCAGCTGCTCCATCGTAGTATCGAATTCTCCAGTCCACTTACCTAAAATATAGCTCGACAATTGTTTAGACAGATTTGCAGCACAGGAAAAATTCTCATGTTATATGCTAGTGACTCCAAGTCCAGCATATTTTCATTGACACCCGAGTTGAGTGTTTTGGCATAGGGTATCAATTTGCTCCTGCATGAGGTCAATCCTCTGATTGAACACCATCAAGCTTCCTTTTAGATATATCACTTTTAAGTTTTCTTTGTATTCCTAATTGAGAGATTGGTGGCACATGTGATTTAGTTTACAAAGTTGTGCTTTATGCTTATGTTCTTTCGCTGGAAACTTGTTAGGGTTATTGTTAGGTTAGGGTTAGGGTTAGAGTTAGAGTTAGGGGCTTAGGGTTGTGGTTAGGGTTAGGGTTAGGGTTAGGGTTAGGGCTTAGGTAAAGGTTAGGGCTATCATTAGGTTAGGTTAGGCCAGGTTAGGGTTAGGTTAGGGTTAGGTTAGGTTATATCACTTTTCAGTTTTCCTGTTATAATAATTGAACAGGCGACACAATTTGAATTAGTTGACAAAGCAGTTGTGCTGTCTGCTTCTTTCTTTCGATGAAAAATTGTTTCTTTGCCTTACATTTCGATTTATCGCTTTTGAGTTTCCCTGTATTACTTATTGAGTGAGCGACACACATGTGATTTAGTTTACAAAGTAGTGCTTTGCGTTTCTGTTCTTTCTTTGGAACCTTGTTCCTTTTAGGAACAAGTTCTGGTTAGGCTTAGGTTAGGGTTAAGGTTAGGGTTAGAGTTAGGGACTTAGGGTTAGGTTAGGGTTATATCACTTTTCAGTTTTATTGTTATAATAATTGAACAGGCGACACGAATGTGAATTAGTTTACAAAGTTGTGCTTTCCGTTTCTGTTCTTTCAATGAAAACTTGTTTCTGTGCCGTAAAGTGCGAGATAACACTTTTCAGTTTTCCTGTATTCCTAATTGAGTGAGCGACACACATCTGATTCTGTTTAATAGTAGTGCTCTGCTTTTTTGTTCTTTCGTTCAAAACTTGTTCCTGTGCTGTACAGTGCATTATATCTCTTCAGTTTTCCTGTATTCCTAATTGAGAGAGTGGCACACATGTGATTTAGTTTACAAAGTAGTGCTTTGTGTTTATGTTCTTTTGTTGGAAACTTGTTCCTGTTAGGCACAAGTTCCTGTTAGGAACAAGTTAGGGTTAGGTTAGGGTTAGGGTTAGGGTTAGGGGCTTAGGGTTAGCGTTAGGGTTATATCACTTTTCAGTTTTCCTGTTATAATTATTGAACAGGCAACACACATGTGATTTAGTTTACAAAGTAGTGCTTTGCGTTTCTGTTCTTTATTTGGAAACTTGTTCCTTTTAGGAACAAGTTAAGGTTTTGGTTAGGGTTAGGGTTAGCATTAGGGTTAGGGACTTAGGGTTAGGGTTAGGATTATATCACTTTTCAGTTTTCCTGTATTCCTAATTGAGCAAGTGACACACATGTGATTTAGGTTACAAATTACTGCTTTGCGTTTCTGTTCTTCTGTAGGAAACTTGATTCTCTGCTGTACAGTGTGATATATCACATTTCAGTTTTCCTTTTCTAATAATTGAATGGTCGATACATATGTGAAATAGTTTACAAAATTGTGCTTTGCGTTTCTCTTCTTTCGATGGAAACTCGTTTCTGTGCCGTACAGTGCGAGATAACACTTTTCAGTTTTCCTGTATTCCTAATTTACAGAGTGGCACACATGTGATTTAGTTTACAAAGTAGTGCTTTGCGTTTATGTTCTTTTGTTGGAAACAGGTTCCTGTTAGGAACAAGTTAGGTTAGGGTTAGGGTTAGGTTTAGGGTTAGGTTAGGGTTAGGGGGCTTAGGGTTAGTGTTAGGTTATATCACTTTTCAGTTTTCCTGTTATAATAATTGAATAGGCGACACGAATGTGAATTAGTTTACAAAGTTGTGCTTTGCATTTCTGTTCTTTCAATGAAAACTTGTTTCTTTGCCATACATTTCGGTATATCGCTTTTCAGTTTTCCTGTATTCCTAATTGAGCGAGCGACACACATGTGAGTTAGTTTATAAAATAGTGCTTTAAGTTTCTGTTCTTCTGTTGGAAACTTGTTTCTGTTCTGTACAGTGTGATATATCACTTTTCAGTTTTCATATTATAATAATTGAACGGACGATAGATATGTGAATTATTTTTTAAAGTTGTGCTTTTCGTTTCTCTTCTTTCGATAGAAGCAGGTTCCTGTGCTGTACAGTTCGATATATCACTTTTCAGCTTTCCTGTTATAATAATTGAACGGGCGACACATATGTGAATTAGTTTACAGAGTTGTGCTTTGCGTTTCTGTTCTTTCGATGGAAACTCGTTTCTGTGCCGTACAGTGCGAGATAACACTTTTCAGTTTTCCTGTATTCCTAATTGAGCGAGTGACACACATGTGATTCCGTTTAAAAGTAGTGCTTTGCTTTTCTGTTCTTTCGCTCAAACTTGTTCCTGTGCTGTACAGTGCGTTATACCACTTTTTTTTTTTTGTATTTTTAAAATTTTCTTTTTATTTATTTATTTATTTTTTAGGTTTAATACCTATTCTTTCTATTTTTTTTTTTTCAATTCAGTTTATTCAGGAACCTTGAACAATCATCTGACCCTGTGGAAAGCAAGCCCACAGCTTAAATAGCCTCTGGGTAGCCAGCCCAGGCATGCCATGTGGGCAATGCAGATAGATCCACATACATGGAAGCAAGCCAGATCCTCAGCCTTAGCCAAATGTGGAATTGTTCGTGACAGAGAGCACTCACCATCGGGAAGGTGGAAGGCGGAAACCAGCTCCATCTTTAAGGCATAGCATTCCGCAGCTCTCTACAGTTCCCCCTTTTTGTTTTCGACGCATCAGGCAAGAGTAGAGGTCTGATCTCTGATGTTAGAAATAAATTGGGACTTTGTACCGATGTTCATTTATGTGTCATCCACCCAAAGAGCATCAGACCCGTCCGATAACTTTTTCTTAGAGGCGGGACCTGGGGCATCAACACGCATGCAATCAGACATGCTCTTCTGTGGGTCCAAAGCGGCTGACCCTGAGTGCAGTGCTTCGCCTCGCATCCTGAGCGTAACATTTTAGCTTTTTATGGTATCCAACCATGCTTGGGGAGAATGTCCTGCTTTAATGTCTGTAAAGGCCTGAATGATCATGGCTGCATCACACTGTTGTGAGACTCTAATCTTGCATATATACCAAAGGCAAACCAAGGAGACCAATACCAGAAGGCCTGCTAACGCTCCCATGCACGCCCATTCCTTCAGATGATTCATGGCTGCAGCAATCCATGATGATAATCCTGTGGCTAGTCCTGTGTCCACTCTGGTAGAATTTACTGTGACAATGGCCACTCTCAGCTGCTCCATCGTAGTATCGAATTCTCCAGTCCACTTACCTAAAATATAGCTCGACAATTGTTTAGACAGATTTGCAGCACAGGAAAAATTCTGATGTTATGTGCTAGTGACTCCAAGTCCAGCATATTTTCATTGACAACCGAGTTGAGTGTTTTGCCATAGGGTATCAATTTGCTCCTCATGAGGTCAATCCTCTGATTGAACACCATCAAGCTTCCTTTTAGATATATCACTTTTAAGTTTTCCTGTATTCCTAATTGAGAGATTGGCACACATGTGATTTAGTTTACAAAGTATTGCTTTGCGTTTATGTTCTTTCTTTGGAAACTTTTTAGGGTTTGAGTTAGGTTAGGGTTAGAGTTAGAGTTAGGGCTTAGGGGTTACGTGTGAGGGTTAGGGTTAGGGTTAGGGCTTAGGTTAAGGTTAGGGCTATCGATAGGGGTTAGGGTTAGGGTTAGGGTTAGGGTTAGGGTTAGGGTTATATCACTTTTCAGTTTTTTCGTGTTATAAAAATAGAACGGACGACATATGTGAATTAGTTTACAAAGTTGTGCTTTAGGTTTCGGTTTTTTGGATGGAAGCAGGTTCCTGTGCTGTACAGTTCGATGTATTGCTGCTTTTCAGTTTCCCTGTATTCCTAATTGAGTGAGCAAAACAAATGTGATTTAGTTTACAAAGTAGTGCTTTGTGTTCCTGTTCTTCTTTTGGAAACTTGTTTCTGTGCTGTACAGTGTGATATATCACTTTTCAGTTTTCCTGTTATAATAAATGTACGGACGACATGTATGTGAATTAGTTTACAAAGTTGTGCTTTGCGTTTCTCTTCTTTCAATGGAAACTTTTTTCTGTGCCGGAAAGTGCGAGATAACACTTTTCAGTTTCTTGTTCCTCATTGAGCGAGGGACACACATGTGATTCCGTTTAAAAGTAGTGCTTTGCTTTTCTGTTCTTTCGTTCAAAACTTGTTCCTGTGCTGTACAGTGCATTATATCTCTTTTCAGTTTTCCTGTATTCCTAATTGAGCGAGTGGCACACATGTGATTTAGTTTACACAGTAGTGATTTCCGTTTCTGTTCTTTCGTTGGAAACTTGTTCCTGCTAGGAACAATTTAGAGTTAGGGTTAGGGTTAGGGTGAGGGTTAGGGTTAGGTTTAGGGTAGGGTTAGGGTTAGGGTTAGGGGCTTAGGGTTAGGGTTAGGGTTATATCACTATTCAGTTTTAATGTTATAATAATTGAACAGGCGACACGAATGTGAATTAGTTTACAAGGTGTGCTTTGCATTTCTGTTCTTTCGATGAAAACTTGTTCCTTTGCAGTACATTTCGACTTGTCGCTCTTCAGTTTCCCTGTATTCCTAATTGAGTGAGCGACACACATGTGATTTAGTTTACAAAGTAGTGCTTTGCGTTTCTGTTTTTCTGTTGGAAACTTGTTTCTGTGCTGTACAGTGTGATATATCACTTTTCAGTTTTCCTGTTATAATAATTGAACGGGAGACACGTATGTGAATTAGGGTACAAAGTTGTGCTTTTCATTTCTGTTCTTTCGATGGAAGCAGGTTCCTGTGCTGTACAGTTCCTATATCACTTTTCAGTTTTCCTGTTATAATAAATGTACGGGTGACACGTATGTGAATTAGTTTACAAAGTTGTGCTTTGCGTTTCTGTTCTTTCGATGGAAACTTGTTTCTGTGCCTTAAAGTGGGAGATAACACTTTTCATTTTTCCTGTATTCCTAATTGAGCGAGCGACACACATGTGATTCCGTTTAAAAGTAGTGCTTTCCTTTTCTGTTCTTTCGTTCAAAACTTGTTCCTATGCTGTACAGTGCGTTATACCACTTTTTTTTTTGTATTTTTAAAATTTTCTTTTTATTTATTCATTTATTTTTTTAGGTTTAATACCTATTCTTTCTTTTTTTTTTTCAATGCAGTTTATTCAGGAACCTTGAACAATCATCTGACCCTGTGGAAAGCCAGCCCACAGCTTAAATAGCCTCTAGGTAGCCAGCCCAGGCATGCCACGTTGGCAATGCAGATAGATCCACATACATGGAAGATAGCCAGATCCTCAGCCTTAGCCAAATGTAGAATTTACTGTGACAATGGCCACTCTCAGCTGCTCCATCGTAGTATCGAATTCTCCAGTCCACTTACCTAAAATATAGCTCGACAATTGTTTAGACAGATTTGCAGCACAGGAAAAATTCTCATGTTATATGCTAGTGACTCCAAGTCCAGCATATTTTCATTGACACCCGAGTTGAGTGTTTTGCCATAGGGTATCAATTTGCTCCTGCATGAGGTCAATCCTCTGATTGAACACCATCAAGCTTCCTTTTAGATATATCACTTTTAAGTTTTCCTGTATTCCTAATTGAGAGAGTGGCACACATGTGATTTAGTTTACAAAGTATTGCTTTGCGTTTATGTTCTTTCTTTGGAAACTTGTTAGGGTTAGAGTTAGAGTTAGGGGCTTAGGGTTAGGGGCTTAGGGTTAAGGTTAGGGCTATCGTTAGGTTAGGTTAGGGTTAGGTTTAGGGTTAGGGTTAGGTTAGGGTTAGGTTAGGGTTATATCACTTTTCAGTTTTCCTGTTATAATAATTGAACGGACGAAACGTATGTGAATTAATTTACAAAGTAGTGCTTTTGGTTTCTGTTTTTTCGATGGAAGCAGGTTCCTGTGCTGTACGTTTCAATGTATTGCTTTTCAGTTTCCCTGTATTCCTAATTGAGTGAGCGAAACAAATGTGATTTAGTTTACAAAGTAGTGCTTTGTGTTTCTGTTCTTTTGGAAACTTGTTTCTGTGCTGTACAGTGTGATATATCACTTTTCTGTTTTCCTGTTATAATAAATGTACGGGCGACACGTATGTGAATTAGTTTACAAAGTTGTGCTTTGCATTTCTCTTCTTTCAATGGAAACTTGTTTCTGTGCTGGAAAGTGCGAGATAACACTTTTCAGTTTCTTGATCCTCATTGAGCGAGGGACACACATGTGATTCCGTTTAAAAGTAGTGCTTTGCTTTTCTGTTCTTTCGTTAGAAACTTGTTCCTGTGCTGTACACTGCATTATATCTCTTTTCATTTTTCCTGTATTCCTAATTGAGAGGGTGGCCCACATGTGACTTAGTTTACAAAGAAGTGCTTTGCGTTTATACTCTTTCGTTGGAAACTTTTTCCTGTTAGGAACAAGTTAGGCTTAGGGTTAGGGTTGGGTTTAGGTTTACGGTTAGGGGTGAGGGTTAGGCTTAGGTTTAGAGTTAGGGGCGTAGGGTTAGGATTAGGGTTATATCACTTTTCAGTTTTCCTGTTATAATAATTGAACAGGCGACACAAATGTGAATTAGTTTACAAAGTAGTGCTTTCCGTTTCTGTTCTTCTGTTGGAAACTTGTTTCTGTGCTGTAGAGTGTGATATATCACTTTTCAGTTTTCCTGTTATAATAATTGAATGGACGACACGTGTGTGAAGTAGTTTACAAAGTTGTGCTTTTCGTTTCTGTTCTTTCAACTGAAGCAGGTTCCTGTGCTGTACAGTTCGATTTATTGCTTTTCAGTTTCCCTGTATTCCTAATTGAGTGAGCGACACAAATGTGATTTAGTTTACAAAGTAGTGCTTTCCGTTCCTGTTCTTCTTTTGGAAACTTGTTTCTGTGCTGTACAGTGTGATATATCACTTTTCAGTTTTCCTGTTATAATAAATGTACGGGCGACACGTATGTGAATTAGTTTACAAAGTTTTGCTTTGCGTTTCTCTTCTTTCAATGGAAACTTGTTTCTGTGCCGGAAAGTGCGAGATAACACTTTTCAGTTTCCTGTATTCCTAATTGAGCGAGCGACACACATGTGATTCCATTTAAAAGTAGTGCTTTGCTTTTCTGTTCTTTCGTTCAAAACATGTTCCTGTGCTGTACAGTGTGTTATATTTATTTTCAGTTTTCCTGTATTCCTAATTGAGAGAGTGGCACACATGTGATTTAGTTTACAAAGTAGTGCTTTGTGTTTATGTTCTTTTGTTGGAAACTTGTTCCTGTTAGGCACAAGTTCCTGTTAGGAACAAGTTAGGGTTAGGGTTTGGGTTAGGGTTAGGGTTAGGTTAGGGGCTTAGGGTTAGCGTTAGGGTTATATCACTTTTCAATTTTCCTGTTATAATAATTGAAGAGGCAACACAAATGTGAATTAGTTGACAAAGTTGTGCTTTGCGTTTCTGTTCTTTCGATTAAAACTTGTTTCTTTGCCGTACATTTCGATTTATTGCTTTTCAGTTTCCCTGTATTCGTAATTGAGTGAGCGACACACATGTGATTTAGTTTACAAAGTAGTGCTTTGTGTTTTTGTTCTTCTGTTGGAAACTTGTTTCTGTGCTGTACATTGTGATATATCACTTTTCAGTTTTCCTCTTATTATGATTGAACGGGCGACACATATGTGAATTAGTTTAGAAAGTTGTGCTTTTCGTTTTTGTTCTTTCGATGGAAGTAGGTTCCTGTGCTGTACAGTGTGATATATCACTTTTCAGTTTTCCTGTTATAATAATTGAACGCGCGACACGTATGTGAATTAGTTTACAAAGTTGTGCTTTGCGTTTCTGTTCTTTTGATGAAAACTTGTTTCTTTGCAGTACATTTCGATATATATCGCTTTTCAGTGAAAGACTCCTGATCGGTGTCTTCCGTCAGGGAGACCCCCTCCCAAGGATCAACAAGACCAATTCGGATGCAAACAGCAAGAGGCTTTATTTTGATACACGGGTACCTGGGGCGACAAAGTCTCTCAGAGGACTTTGCGCGCCCCCTGAGGGGAAAGCTGGGCTTTTTATAGGGTCTCAGACCAAAAGCACGGGTACAGGTGGGAGAAGTATAGTTACAGGGAGCTGATTGGTACATTTAAATGAGACCACAACTTGAGTCAGAGTTTGGCAGGGACACCATGATATCAGGAACTGGGTGGTCGGAAAGGTCATGATGACTCTCAATCTTGGGACCGCCACCTGTTTTTTGTCTTAGGGCTCCTATCTCAGCTGGAACAGTCTCAATATTTGTCTTAGGGCCCCTATCTCAGCTGGAACAGTCTCACAAACTTCTCATATGCGTGGTCAGCACAAATTGATTTTTGGCTCAACTGGGGCAGCCTGACCGCAGATATCCCCATCAGCTGGGTCTCTTCAGCTAATTCCCTCCCTAGCCTCACAGATTTCTCAAAACAGTGGTATCCTTCAGAGTTTCTCAAAACAGTGCTGTACAAAATGACATTAACTATTAGCTGCTTCTAACTTTTGGTGAGGCGGGGGTCTTTCATTCCCCCCTTTTTCTTCTAACTTAGAGTGGAATCTTTCATTCTAGGGCCTAGGGAGAGTTATTTTCTGTCTCCTGTTTAAACTGATGATACTGCTGGGTTAACACCAGCGCTTGTATGACAGAGAGCCGGTCTTTCATGAACTTGATCAGCCGATTTAGGATGCAAGGCCCAAATAACAGAATCAGGGGGATTATGATTAAGGGGCCCATGAGGGAGGAGATGAGGGTGGTGAACCAGGGGGCTTTATTAAACCAACTCTTGTACCAGCTTTGTCCTGACTATAAAGAACTGCTATCTCTGTCTGAGTCTTTCTTTAAGCCAAGGAGAACTATTACAGGGTCTCTCTAGGCTTTTAGCCCAGTTGCTGCAATATTAGTGTCCATTTCAGCTAAGCAGATGCCCAAGATAATAGCTAATGCCAGGGAGCCCCTTTTGACTTAGCGTTTCAGCCTGCTATGGGGGATTTGGGCGTAGATCCGTCTTCTGGAGCTTCTTCGAGCTGACCGTTGGACAGTAGGCATCAGGGGCTAGGGAGGCTGAAATGCCATTCAAAGGCTGGGCAATAAGGGAGTCCCAAGCATCTGGTTCATTGATCCACCCGAAGAGGCAGGGAGCAATCATGTCAGTTTCCAGGAAGTCCAGATTTCAGCTTGCAGCCCAGAGTCAACCAGGTTAAAATCTGCTGAGACAAATTCAGACTGGAGACAGAAGTTAAAATTTTTCTATTAAATAGGAAAGATCAGGGAAAATCTCATTTGCGATCCTTTTGAGCTATGCCAGATCCAGGTTACATCCTGAAACTCATATGAAATTTTAGTACACAAAAGAGAATATACTCAGAAAAGTAGCATATCAGCAAATTAAACATTTTGAAAGTAACAGGTAAAACTGCATCCCACTGAATGAGTATCAGTTAGCTGTTTTTTTTGTTTGTTTGTTTGTTTGTTTTTTTTTGTAACCTTTATACAAAACCTAAGTGTGTCCACAGTAACATTTTTTTCTGTGGGCATAGCTGTTGGTAATTTGCCACGAATGGAGCTTGGCCATTTTTATACACTCTGCATATACTTTTAGCTCTCACTTCCATGTTTATGGAAAGTTAGGCAGAAATACCTTATTGGCTTTAGTACTAAACTCTGGATGCTTGGACTTTTTTTTTTAACAAAGCAACTAGAAGGAATAGGTTTTAAGATGATTCTGTGTCAAAATCTACCCCAAAAATGGCAGATATTAAGAATACCATACTAAAAGCTATGACTTTTGGGTCAGAACACACATTAAACAGATGTTTTTAAAATAATGAGAAGCACCTTTAAGTCTATCTCCAGAAGCCAACCAAAGTAAATTAAAATCTTAACCTGGTGACTGAATAATATGTAGTTAATGCTCCATTAACTTATCAGAACTTTATTGATCAATGCCAAAACTCTGAACTTCTGAAATCTTATAACATAAGTACAACAGTAGCAAAGAGGGGAGAGATTTAAAGTATCTCTCATTTTAATCTGCTTTAAAATATTTTTATCTCTTGATAATATATACTTTTTTAAAAAAATTATTTAGACTCTCTAATCTTTTGCATTTATTAACCCTGAAACATTTTTTTAAACTAAATAATAACACTCTAGATTTTTACAACCTAAACCCCTATATTCTCAGACCCTACATAGGCTCCATTTATTTATCTTAAGACACAGGCAACTAACATGAGTCCTGTGAGCAAGGAAACCTGTCTTTCTTTTAAATAAGGGATCTAGTACTCTGTGGTTCTAGCTAATGAACTGATCAATGAGCTAACAGTCAATCTAATTGTCTTTTTTCTAGCTGTAAAGCTACTGTAAGCTTAGCATAGCCGTCAAGGTGTTCAGAGACCTGAGAAGGATAAATTATACCAATCCATGTGCCAATCAAAATGACAGGGATGACTAGTTAGTCCATTACCTAGGCAGAGTCCCTGGCTCCTTTGTCTCATGGCATCCTGGACAGAGGCAGTTCTGCCAGGCACATAAGATGAGAAACTGCTGCTGTGGAAAGAGGAACAGGAGAGATTGACCTCACCTTGCCTCTCACAATGTGAGACAATGGCTCTTCAGGTGTCCCCGGCTTTGTCCACAGTTTAGGCTGGGCCCTAGCAGTAGCCAGTTGGGGCGGTATTGCCCAGTGGTTAGCATACCTCAATCCAGAGTTGCAGTCATCTGTCGTTGTCCAAATCTTCTCGGAGACCTTGGGAAGCTACTGCCAGGATTTTGGGACTTTCTGTCACAATAAGCTTACATATGTTAAAATGCCATATTCATCAGATCTCTGATAAGCTTGAGGGCCAGCATATCTAAGTTACTCTTTGTTTTAGAAATATATATTTTAAGACAAATAGGCAAACTTTATAATTACCCATCCTAGGCTTAACCTTAAAAAAAACTTGAACAAGGAGACTAGGTAAGGCTCAACTGCAGTATTTAACATGACTTTAAATCTGCTCTTTCTGAACTAAAATCAAAGCAAATCTTTTAATCAGATACAGTTTATAGAGGGGCTAGCAAATCTTGCTGATCCTACCACTTTGTATTAAAATTGAACAGTAAAAAGCTTTGCACTTAACACTAATCAGAGGACTGAACATAACTGAGAGACCTAAACAAAATGGTGGCAAACTCATGTTTCCATCCTCTTTATCTCCGGACCATCGTGGCGGCTGGCCACATGCAACTGAAATCAGCTGGAAGCCCTAAACAAACATGGCAGCAAAACTACAGCTTTATGTGCTCTCTATCCCTGAACCATCATGGCAGCTAGCCATGTGTTAGCACAGGCTATGACTGACAATACCAAAAATAGCCATTAGGTGCTCTTGCTGATACAGCAAACACTGTGGAGCATCCATAATCCCCCACAACCAAAAGTTCCCAGTGATCAAACAAGCTTTACAAACAACTGCATAACAGAATAATTTTAAACTGTAAGAATTACTTTAGCCATACCAAACCTATCAGCTAGAATTTTTCCCTTATTAATTCTCTGGCTTTTTATAACACATCCACTAACCTTCTGCAACATTCCATACCTTCAGGTTCCTAGCTTTCTTTTTCTGGCTTAACCAGACATGCTTACTTTCTTGTTTTCCAGACAACATAAAAACTCTCATTAAAATCCTTTCCATTGACATAATCCTGCAGAAGCCCAGATTCTACGTATGATTTGCTTTCTATACATTACTATAAAGAGGAGTTTTGAAACTGCCAATTTTTTTTTAAATAACTTTTCTGTAGCAGATAAGATGGTCACAAATCAGCTTAACAAACAAACAGCTCTCCACAAGATACGTTTTAAAAACTGCAATTTTTTTCAGTTAGCACAAATAATACGGCAGGGTTTTATTTAGTAAAATTAATAAAATACCCAAAATCATTGTCATACCCAAATGCCTGATAAACTTTAAACATTTTACAGCCTTAAACATTTAAACATTTTTAAAACCCGTTTTTCCAATATTAAAACAAAGTACCCCTTTTGTAAGAGAGAAGTCACAAGGCATAATCTTTAAAATCAAAACCAGATTTTAAAACCAGAATTTATCAGTGAAAACAACTTAATTTTCAGAATCAATATCAACTTAGAATAAGACTTTCTTCTTATCCTAAAAGGAAATAAAATCATTTTGACTCAGAGATTTTGCAACCTTTGTTTTTTTTTTTTTTGAGCCCACACCATGTGGCAATTTACATTGTTGTTATTTAATCATATGCCTTTATAGACCCTACAAACACATAGACACATATTCGTGTTTAAAACAAAAATTTGAATTTAACCTTAAAACATACCCAATTATTTTTTTATCATATCAACCATTTAAGACCAGTTGAAAACAATTATATAATGGCCATATATTTAAACAGACAGACTCAGCTGTAATTCTAAACATTAGAGCAAGTGCAATTTTTTTCTAAATTACTGTTTGATCTGTATGTTGCAAGCCCCCTAGGTGGGAGGAAGGAAGAGAGGAGCAAGAGGGCGTGGTGAGCTCATGCTGCCAATTCCCTGCTAAGCTGGCATGAAGGCAAGGGGGAGGAGTTTTTCCTCACTCTCAGCAGCCAGAGCAGCTCCTATCATGGAGCAGCTATGGTGCCAATCCCTGCCTAGCCATGTCTAAGGACTTTCACCCAGCAAGCCCATGAGCCTTGCCTACTCCCTTGGCTCCCTTGTGAGCTCTACTGTAGCTTACCTCCCCCGCAGGTCCTGAACCTGCTTCCTGGCTGGGCCTCTCCCCTCCCCCGTGCTCTTTTGCTATAAAGTTAAACTTTTGGGAGGAGTGACAGTTTGTCCCATTTTTCTTTCAGATAGATAGGAAACACTTATTACACTTACTACAAAAATCAGACAGACAAGACGTCTCAGGAGTGTTTGTAGGGAGCTGATTTTTCTGTTCCCATTTGGTGGGGAGGGAGCCGATTTCACGGCTCCCGTCCGTTTGGAAGCACAAGCCAATCCGGACTTTTCGGGGCTTCGCCCCTGTCCGAAGGCTACGTGCTTCATTTGGGAGACGGAGGAACCGGACCTCCAACACAGCCTCCATCTGAATTTTGGCTCTCAGTTTTGCGTCGATATCGTGCCGTGCGGCTTGTTTCGTGTTTTGTCTGTCTAATTTTTGTAGTAAGTGTAATAAATGTTTTCTATCTATCTGAAAATATGGGACAAACTATCACTACTCCCAAAAGTTTAACTTTACAGCACTTCAAGGAAGTTCGTCACATCGCTCACAACCTTTCGGTGGAGGTGCGAAAGGGAAAGTGGGACATCTTCTGTTCATCTGAGTGGCCAACCCTTGACGTGGGCTGGCCACGAGATGGCACCTTTAACCTAGAAATTATTTTACAGGTAAAGGCTAAAGTCATGGATCCTGGACCCCATGGACATCCTGACCAGGTTCCCTATATCATCACATGGGAATCTCTGGTCAAAGACCCCCCACCATGGGTGAAGCCTTTCCTCCTTTCCCCTTGCCCAAACCCACCCCTGCCTGCCCCCTCCCTTCCTCCCCCCCGCTAGTTCCAAACCCGTTAACTCTACACTTTACCCGGTCCTCACGAAACCAGCTCCAGAGGAGACCTCCAGAAGTAAGAAGACACCCCCGGTACTGCCGGCAGATGATGGCCCTCTTCTGGACCTTTTGACTGAACAGCCCCCTCTTTACAGAAACCCAGACCCGCTTCGGAACCAGAGGGGCAGCCACCAAACGAGAACCCCAGGAAGAACTTACCTCATCCCCGGTGGCGGGACGATTGAGGGGGCGTCGGGAAGCCCCTCCCGATCCCTCCTCTCAGGCCTTTCCGTTGCGGACGGGGCCTGACCGCCAACTCCAATACTGGCCCTTTTCTGTGTCTGACTTATACAGTTGGAAAAATAATACCCCGCTTTTTCAAAGGACCCTTCTAGGCTCACAGCACTGATCGACTCTATTCTAGTGACCCATCAGCCGACCTGGGACGATTGCCAACAGTTGCTCCAGACACTATTGACCACCGAGGAAAAACAGTGGGTCGTCCTGGAAGCACGCAAAAATGTCCCAGGAGACAATGGACAACCCACCCAACTGCCACACAGAATAGACGCCGCCTTTCCTTTGGAACGACCTATTTGGGACTTCTCCACTGAGCGCGGTAGGGAACACCTATGTCTCTATCGCCAGTTGATTATAGCGGATCTCCATGGGGCTGCAAGGTGCCCTACTAATTTGGCTCAGGTTAAGTTAGTAACCCAGAAACCTGAGGAATCCCCCTCCGCTTTTCTAGAACGACTCAAGGAGGCATACCGTATGTACACTCCTTACAATCCAGAAGACCCAGATCAGGCAACCAACATAGCCATGTCCTTCATCTGGCAGTCTGCCCCAGATATTAGACAGAAGTTAGAGAGGCTTGAAAACTTAAGAGAAAGTACAGTACAGGATTTATTGAAGGAGGCAGAGCGGATTTTTAATAAGAGGGAAACACAGGAAGAAAGAGATGAAAGGCTGAGAGGAGAAGCAGAGGAAAGAGAGAATGTTAGAGAACGTAAGAGGAATAGGGAATTTAGCAAGTTACTGGCCACAGTAGTGACAGGGCAGAGACAGGGTAGGCAGGGCCTGGGAGACCGCAAGGGGCCACGACTAGACAAAGATCAATGTGCCTACTGCAAGGAAAAAGGACATTGGGCCCGAGACTGCCCAAAGTACCCAAGAGGGCCACGAAAGCCTAAACCCCAGGCCACCCTGTTAAACCTGGAAGACTGGGGAGGTCGGGGTCAGGAGCCTCCCCTGAACCCAGGATAACCCTTAATGGGGGGCAACCCGTCACCTTCCTGGTGGACACCGGGCCCAGCATTCGGTGCTCACCACCTCACCGGGACCCTTGACTGACAAATCGGCGTGGGTTCAAGGAGCCACCGGAGGAAAGAGGTACCGATGGACGACTGAAAGAAGAGTACAACTTGCCACCGGTAAGGTGACTCACTCCTTTTTACATGTTCCTGATTGCCCTTATCCTCTGTTGGGAAGAGATCTATCAATGAAACTTAGGGCACAAATCCACTTTGAGGGACTAAGGCCCATATTACTGGGCCTCAGGGACAGCCTTTGCATGTGTTAACTATAAACCTGGAAGATGAATACCGACTTCATGAGCCTGAAAAGCCTTGCCAGCAAGAAATGACTGTCTGGCTAGAAAAGTTCCCCCTAGCTTGGGCGGAAACGGGAGGAATGGGTCTCACAATTCACCAGCCACCCCTGGTGGTCACTCTAAAAGTGTCAGCAACTCCGCTTCCATTAAACAATATCCAATGTCGCATGAAGCTTACCAAGGAATTAGGCCTCACATTCGGAGGCTTTTAGATCAGGGCATTTTAATACCGTGTCAATACCCCTGGAATACGCCTCTCCTTCCAGTTAAAAAGCCAGGGACAGAAGACTACTGCCTGGTACAGGACTTGAGAGAAGTCAACAAAAGGGTGGAGAATATACACCCTACAGTTCCCAACCCATATAATTTGTTAACTGGGCTTCCTCCAAGGTGCACCTGGTATACGGTATTAGACCTTAAGGATGCATTCTTTTGTCTGAGGCTCCACCCTCAGAGTCAGCCCATTTTTGCCTTTGAGTGGAAGGATCCAGAATTCTGAATATCGAGTCAGCTTACTTGGACCAGACTCCCACAGGGTTTCAAAAATAGCGCCACCTTATTTGATGAGGCAGTGCACTGGGTCCTGGCCGATTTTAGGGTTCATCACCCTGCTTTAATCTTGCTCCAATATGTGGATGACCTCCTCCTGGCTTCAGAAACTGAGGAAAAATGTAAGGAGGGAACAAAGGCCCTCTTGAGGACTTTGGAAACTCTAGGATACCGGGCCTCAGCTAAAATGGCCCAAATATGTCAGAGGCAGGTCACATACTTGGGCTATCAGATCAGGGATGGACAAAGATGGTTGACAAAGGCACGGAAACAGACAATTCTAAAAATTCCGGTGCCCAAAAGCCCGAGACAATTAAGAGAGTTCCTGGATACTGTGGGGTTTTGCCGCCTTTGGATCCCAGGATTCACGGAGATGGCTGCGCCGCTTTACCCACTCACCAAACAAGGGACTTTCTTTACATGGGGGGATGAGCAGCAGAGAGCCTATGCAGCTATAAAAGAGGCCCTGCTGACTTCCCCTGCGTTGGGGCTTCCAGACTTAAACAAGCCCTTTGAGCTGTTTGTGGATGAGAAACAGGGATATGCTAAAGGAGTCCTGACTCAAAAACTTGGACCATGGAGGCACCCGGTTGCCTACCTGTCCAAGAAACTAGACCCAGTGGCCTCAGGATGGCCCCCTTGTTTGAGGATGGTGGCAGCAATTGTCCTCATGATTAAAGACTCTGGCAAGCTGACTATGGGACAACCAATAACGGTTCTGGCTCCTCATGCGGTGGAAGCCCTGGTTAAACAACCTCCGGGCTGATGGCTTTCCAATGCCTGCATGACCCACTACCAGGCTCTACTGCTGGACACTGACCGAGTACATTTTGTTCCCATGGTAGCCCTTAACCCGGCAACACTGCTTCCCCTACCAGAAGGTCTAGAAACTCATGACTGTCTCCAGATACTTGCAGAAGTACATGGCACCCGGCCTGACCTGACTGACCAGCCCCTCCCTGACGCCGACTTCACCTGGTACACCGACGGGAGCAGCTTTCTGGACAACGGAGAACGGAGAGCGGGGGCCGCGGTTACTACCGAAACTAAGGTAATTTGGACTAAGGCCCTACCACCTGGCACTTCGGCACAGCGGGCTGAACTCATCACCCTAACCCAGGCTCTCCGGATGGCAGAAGGTAAGAAGCTCAACATTTATACCGATAGCCGCTATGCCTTTGCCACTGCTCACATCCATGGGGAGATATATCGGAGAAGAGGGTTGCTTACCTCTGAAGGAAAAAAAATCAAAAATAAAACTGAAATATTGGCCCTACTTGAAGCGTTGTTTGTGCCCTCAAAATTGAGCATCATCCATTGCCCCAGCCACCAAAAGGGAGACAGCCCGGAAGCTAGAGGCAACTGCTTGGCGGACGTAACTGCCTGGGAAGTGGCAATGCGAAGGAACTCAGACATCTCCCAGCTTCTGGCTATAAAGCCGGCCGAGGCAGAGTTTTCCCCCCTTTGAAAACCCCCCTTCCATTATAGTGAGGAAGACCAAATTCTCCTAAGAAAAATGGGGGCTACTTACTGTCCTGAGCGGGGGTTTTGGACTTTTAAAGGAAAGCCTGTGTGGCCATTACAACAGACTCGAGACCTGATTAAGTACCTCCACCAATTGACCCACCTTAGTTCCAGAAAAATGAAAACCCTCCTAGAAAGGGAAGAAAGCTCCCACTATTTTCTGGAAAGAGACAAGATTCTACAACAAGTGACTGGAAAGTGCACGGCGTGAGCATGCGTAAATGCAAGCCATAACAAGATAGGTTCAGGGACCAGGGTCCAAGGACAACGCCCTGGTACCCATTGGGAAATTGACTTCACTGAGGCAAAACCTGGACTCTATGGATACTGGTTCTTACTGGTATTTGTGGACACTTTCTCTGGATGGGTAGAGGCCTACCCTACCAAACATGAAACTGCCAGAGTCGTCACCAAAAAGCTTTTAGAAGAAATTTTTCCCAGGTATGGTATGCCACAGGCACTGGGCTCCGACAACGGCCCTGCTTTCGTCTCCCACGTAAGTCAGTCGGTGGCCACATTACTGGGGATTGATTGGAAATTACACTGTGCGTACCGCCCCCAGAGTTCAGGACAGGTAGAGCGTATGAATAGAACTATTAAGGAGACTTTAACCAAATTGACGCTTGCAACTGGCACTAGAGACTGGGTGACCCTCCTTCCTCTAGCATTGTATCGGGCCCGAAATACACCAGGCCCTCATGGACTCACTCCTTTTGAAATCCTTTATGGTGCCCCACCACCAGCTGCCCATTTCTTTGACTCTGACATAGCCTCTTTTGCTGATACGCCTTCTCTCCAAGCTCATTTGCAGGCTCTGCAAATCGTACAACGGGAATCCTAATTGATCAGGCGACACACATGTGATTTAGTTTCCACTGTTGTGCTTTGCGTTTCTCTTCTTTCATTGGAAACTTCTTTCTGTCCTCTAAAATGGAAGATATCACTTTTCAGTTTTCTTGTATTCCTAATTGTGCAGGCGACACACAAGTTACTTTGTTTACAAAGTTGTGGTTTACATTTCTGTTCTTTTGTTGGAAACTTGTTTCTGTGAGGTAGAGTCTTTCTCCTATATCACTTTTCAGTTTTCCTGTATTCCTAATTGAGAGAGAGACACATGTGATTTAGTTTACAAAGTTGTGCTTTACATTTCTGTTCTTTTGTTGTAAACTTCTGACTGTGCACTACACTGGGAGACATCACTTTTCAGTTTTCCTGTAATCCTAATTGAACGGGCGACACACATGTGATTCAGTTTCCAATGTTGTGCTTTGTGTTTTTGTTCTTTCATTGGAAACTTCTTTCTGTGCTCTAAAGTGGAAGATATCACTTTTCAGTTTTCCTGTATTCCTAATTGTGCAGACGACACACATGTTACTTAGTTTACAAAGTTCTGCTTTACATTTCTCTTCTTTCGTTGGAAACTTATTTCTGTGAGGTACAGTGTGAGATATCACTTCTCAATTTTCCTGTAATCCTAATTGATCAGGCGACACACATGTGATTTAGTTTCCACTGTTGTGCTTTGCGTTTGTCTTCTTTCTTTGGAAACTTCTTTCTTTGTTCTAAAGTGGGAGATATCCCTTTTCAGTTTTCCAGTATTCCTAATTGAGCGGGCGACAAATATGTGATTTATTTTACAAAATTGTGCTTTGCCTTTCTGTTCTTTTGTTGGAAACTTATTTCTGTGCACTCCATTGGAGATATCTCTTTTCAGTTTTCCTTTATTCCTAATTGAACGGGTGATACACATGTGATTTAGTTTCCAAAGTCTTGCTTTCCTTTTCTGTTCATTCATTGCAAACTTCTTTCTGTGCTCTAAAGTGGAAGATAACACTTTTCAGTTTTCCTGTATTCCTAATTGTGCAGGCGAAACAGGTTACATAGTGTACGAAGTTGTGCTTTACATTTCTGTACTCTTGTTTGAAATTTCTTTCTGTGCTCTCAAGTGGGAGATCTCACTTTTCAGTTTTTCTGTATTCCTAATGGAACAGGCGACACAAATGTGATTTAGTTTACAATTTGCTTTGCCTTTCTATTCTTTGTTGGAAACTTCTTTCTGTGCATTGCAGTGGGAGATATCACTTTTCAGTTTTCCAGTATTCCTAATCGAAAGGGCGACACACATGTGATTAATTTTCCAAAGTTATGCTTTGCGTTTCTGTTCTTTCGTCGGAAACTTCTTTCTGTGCTCTAAAGTGGGAGATAACACTTTTCAGTTTTCATGTATTCTTAATTGAGCGGGCAAAATAATGTAATTTATTTTACAAAATTGTGATTTGTCTTTCTGTTTTTTGTTGGAAACATTTTTCTGTGCACTACAGTGGGAGATATCACTCTAAAGTGGAAGATATCACTTTTCATTTTTCCTGTATTCCTAATTGAGAGGGCTATACACATCTTACTTAGTTTACAAAGTTGTGGTTTACATTTCTGTTCTTTCATTGGAAACTTGTTTCTGTGAGGTACAGTGCGAGATATCACTTTTCAGTTTTCCTGTAATTCTAATTGAGCGGGCGACACACATGTGATTTTGTTTACATAGTTGAGATTCGCCTTTCTGTTCTTTTTTTGGAAACTTGTTTCTGTGCTCTGAAGTGGGAGATATCACTTTTCAGTTTTCCTGTATTGATAATTTAGCGGGCGACAAATGTGATTTAGTTTCCAAAGTTGTGCTTTGCCGTTCTGTTCTTTCAGTGGACACTTCTTTCTGTACTCTAAATTGGAAGATATCACTTTTCAGTTTTCCTGTGTTCCTAATTGTGCAGGTGACACACATGTTACTTAGTTTACAAAGTTGTGCTTTACATTTCTGTTCTTTCATTGGAAACTTTTTTCTGTGAGGTACAATGGGAGATATCACTTTTCAGTTTTCCTGATTTCCTAATAGAAAAGGCGACACACATGTGATTTAGTTTCCAATGTTGTTCTTTGCGTTTCTGTTCTTTAATTGGGAACTTCTTTCTGTGCTCTAAAGTGGGAGGGTTAGGGTTAGGGGTTAGGTTTAGGTTTAGGGTTAGGGTTAGGTTTAGGGTTAGGGTCAGGGTTAGGGGTTAGGGTTAGGGTTAGGGTTAGGGTTAGTGTTAGTGTTAGGGTTAGGGTTAGGGTTAGGTTAGGGTTAATACCACATTTCAGTTTTCCTGTTATAATAATTGAACAGGCGACACATATGTGAATTAGTTTACAAAGTTGTACTTTGCGTTTCTGTTCTTTCGATGAAAACATGTTTATTTGCCGTACAGTTCGATATATCACTTCCCAGTTTTCCTGTATTCCCAATTGAGCTCACGACATACATGTGATTTAGTTTACAAAGTAGTGCTTTGCTTTTCTATTATTTCGTTCGAAACTTGTTCCTGTGCTGTACAGTGTGATATATCACTTTTCAGTTTTCCTGTTATAATAATTGAACTGGTGACACGTATGTGAATTGCGTAAAAATACGTTATGCTTTGCGTTTCTGTTCTTTGGATGGAAACTTTTTTCTGCGCTGTACAGTGAGAGATAACACTTTTTAGTTTTCCAGTATTCCTAATTGAGCGAGCGACACACATGTGATTCTGTTTAAAAGTAGTGCTTTAATTTTCTGTTCTTTCGTTTGAAACTTGTTCCTGTACTGTAGAGTGCGATATATCACTTTTCCGGTTTCCTGTATTCCTAATTGAGCGAGTGACACACATGTGATTTACTTTACAAAGTAGTGCTTTGCGTTTATGTTCTTTCGTTGGAAACTTTTTTTCCTGTTAGGAATAAGTTAGGGTTAGGTTAGGTAAGGGTTAGGGTTAGGATTAGGGTTAAGGTTAGACTTAGGGTTAGGGGTTTAGCATTAGAGTTAGGGTTAGGTTAGGGTTAGGGTTAGGGGTTAGGGTTAGGGTTAGGGTTACAGTTAGGGTTATATCACATTTCAGTTTTCTTGTTATAATAATTGAACAGGCGACACGTATGTTAATTAGTTTACAAAGTTGTGCTTTGCATTTCTGTTCTTTCGATGAAAACTTGTTTCTTTGCAGTACAGTTCAATATATCACTTGGGAGTCTTCCTGTATTCCTAATTGAGCTAGGGAAACACATGTGATTTAGTTTACAAAGTAGTGTTTTCCTTTGTTCTTTCCTTCGAAACTTGTTCCTGTGCTGTACAGTGCGATATATCACTGTTCAGTTTTCCTGTTATAATAATTGAACAGGTGACATGTATGTGAATTAGTTTACAAAGTTTTGCTTTGCGTTTCTGTTCTTTCGATGAAAACTTGTTTCTTTGCCATTACAGTTCGGTATGTCACATCTCAGTTTTCCTGTATTCCCAATTGAGCTCATGACACACATGTGATTTAGTTTACAAAGTAGTGCTTTGCTTTTCTGTTCTTTTGTTCGAAACTTGTTCCTGTGCTGTACAGGGCGATATATCACTTTTCTGGTTTCCTGTATTCCTAATTGAGCGAGTGACATACATGTGAATTAGTTTACAATGTAGTGCTTTGCTTTTATGTTATTTCGATGGAAACTTGTTCCTGTTAGGAATAAGTTAGGGTTAGTTAGGTTATGGTTAGGGTTATGGTTAGGGTTAGGGTTAGGGTTAGGGTTAGGGTAGGGTTAGGGTTAGGTTAGGGTTAGGGTAGGGTTAGGGTTAGGGTTAGAGTTAGGGTTAGGAGTTAGCATTAGTGTTAGGGTTAGGGTTCCGGTTAGGGGTTTACGGTCAGGGTTAGGGTTACGGTTAGGGTCATATCACATTTCAGTTTTCTTGTTATAATAAATGAACAGACGACACATATGTTAATTAGTTTACAAAGTTGTTCTTTGTGTTTCTGTTCTTATGATGAAAACTTGTTTCTTTGCAGTACACTTCGATATATCACTTTGGAGTTTTCCTGTATTCCTAATTGAGCTGGGGAAACACATGTGATTTAGTTTACAAAGTATTGTTTTCCTTTGTTCTTTCCTTCGAAACTTGTTCCTGTGCTGTACAGTTAGATATATCACTTTCAGTTTTCCTGTTATAAAAATTGAATGGGCGACGCACATGTGAATTAGTTTACAAAGTTGTGCTTTGCGTTTCTGTTCGTTCAATGATAACTTGTGTCTGTGCCGTACAGTGCGAGATATCACTTTTCAGTTTTCTTGTATTCCTAATTGAGCGAGCGACACACATGTGATTCCGTTTAAAAGTAGTCCTTTGCATTTCTGTTCTTGCATTCGAAACTTGTTCCTGTGCTGTACAGTGCGATATATCACTTTTCCGGTGTCCTGTATTCCTAATTGACCGAGCGACACACATGTGATTTAGTTTACAAAGTAGTGCTTTGCTTTTCTGTTCTTTCGTTCGAAACTTGTTCCTGTGCTATATAATGTGTGATATATAACTTTTCAGTTTTCCTGTTATAATAATTGAACAGGCAACACATATGTGAATTAATTTAAAAAGTTGTACTTTGCGTTTCTGTTCTTTCGATGAAAACTTGTTTCTTTGCCGTACAGTTCGATATATCACTTCTCAGTTTTCCTGTATTCCCAATTGAGCTCGCGACACACATGTGATTTAGTTTACAAAGTAGTGCTTTGCTTTTCTATTCTTTCGTTCGAAACTTTTTCCTGTGCTGTACAGTGCGATATATCACATTTCAGTTTTCCTGTATTCCGATTTGAGCGAGCAACACACATGTGATTTAGTTTACAAAGTAGTGCTTTGCTTTTGTGTTCTTTCATTGGAAACTTGTTCCTGTGGTGTACAGTGCATTATATCACTTTTCAGTTTTCCTTTATTCCTAATTGAGCGATCGACACACATGTGATTTATTTTACAAAGTAGTGCTTTTTGTTTCTGTTCTTCTGTTGGAAATTTGTTTCTTTGCTCTACAGTGTGATATATCACTTTTCAGTTTTCCTGTTATAATAATTGAACGGGCAACATGTATGTGAATTAGTTTACAAAGTTGTGGTTTGCGTTTCTGTTCGTATGATGGAAACATTTTTTTTTTGTGCCGTACAGTGTGAGGTAACACTTTACAGTTTTCCTGTATTCCTAATTGAGTGATCGACACACATGTGATTTCATTTAAAAGTAGTGCTTTGCTTTTCTGTTCTTTCATTGGAGACTTGTTTCTGTGAGCTACAGTGTGACATATCACTTTTCAGATTTCCTGTGTTCCTAAGTGAATGAGTAGTACACATGTGATTTAGTTTCAAAAGGTGTGCTTTGCATTTCTATTCTTTCATTTGAAACTTCTTTCTGTGCTCTAAAGTGGGAGATATCACTTTTCAGTTTTACTGTATTCCTAAGTGAACGGGCTACACAAATGTGATTTAGTTTACAAAGTTTTGCTTTGCCTTTCTCTTCTTTCGTTGGAAACTTGTTTCTGTGAGGTACAGTGCGAGATATCACTTTTTAGTTTTCCAGTGTTCCTAAGTGAATGGGTGTCACAAATGTGATTTATTTTCCAAAGTTGGGCTTTGAGTTTCTGTTCTCTCATTGGAAACTTCTCTTTGTACTCTAAAGTGGGAGATATCACTTTTCAGTTTTCCTGTATTCCTAATTGTGCAGATGATACAAATGTGATTTAGATTCCACAGATGTGCTTTGCGTTTCTGTTCTTTCATTGGAAACTTCTTTCTGTGCTCTAAAGTGGGAGATATCAGTTTTCAGTTTTCCTGTATTCCTAATTGAACGGGCGACACACATGTTACGTAGTTTACAAAGTTGTGCTTGACATATCTGTTCTTTCATTAGAAAATATTTTCTTGAGGTACAGTGCGAAATATCACTTTTCAGTTTTTCTGTATTCCTAATTGAACAGGCGACACACATTTGATTTAGTTTCCAAAGTAGTGATTTGCGTTTCTGTTCTTCTATTGGAAACTTGTTTCTGTGCTGTACAGTGTGATATATCACTTTTCAGTTTTCATGTATTCCTAATTGAGCAAGTGACACATGTGATTTACTTTACAAAGTACTGCTTTGCATTTATGTTCTTTCGTTGGAACCTTGTTCCTGTTAGGAACAAGTTAGGTTTAGGGTTAGGGTTAGGGTTAGTGTTAGGGTTAGGGTTAGTGTTAGGGTTAGCGTTAGCGGTTAGGGTTAGGGTTAGGGTTAGGGTTAGCGTTAGGGGTTAGGATTAGGATTAGTGTTAGGGTTAGGGTTAAGGTGTTAGGGTTATGGTTAGGTTATATCACTTTTCAGTTTTCCTGTTATAATAATTGAACAGGCGACACTTATGTGAATTAGTTTACAAACTAGTGCTTTGCGTTTCTGTTATTTCAATGAAAACTTGTTTCTTTGCCGTCCAGGTCGATATAGCGCTTTTCAGTTTTCCTGTATTCCTAATTGAGCAAGCAAGACACATGTGATTTAGTTTACAATGTAGTGCTTTGCGTTTATGTTCTTTTGTTGGAAACTTGTTCCTGTTAGGAATAAGTTAAGGTTAGGTTAGGGGTTAGGGTTAGGGTTAGGGTTATGGTTATGGTTAGGGTTAGGTTAGGGTTAGAGTTACGGTAGGGTTATATCACATTTCAGTTTTCTTGTTAAAATAATTGAACAGGCAACATGTATGTGAATTAGTTGACAAAGTTGTGCTTTGCGTTTCTGTTCTTTCAATGAAAACCTGTTTCTTTTCCGTACAGTTCAATATATCATTTTTCAGTTTTCCTGTATTCCTAATTGATTGAGCGACACACATTTGATTCCATTTAAAAGTAGTGCTTTGCTTTTCTGTTCTTTCATCGGAAACTTGTTTCTGTGCTGTACAGTGCGATATATCACTTTTCAGGTTTCCTGTATTCCTAATTGAGCGAGCGACACACATTTGATTTAGTTTACAAAGTAGTGCTTTGCTTTTCTGTCCTTTCACTCGAAACTTGTTCCTGTGCTGTACAGTGTGATATATCACTTTTCAGTTTTCCTGTTATAATAATTGAACGGGCTACACGTATGTGAATTAGTTTAACAAGTTTTGCTTTGCGTTTCTGTTCATTCGATCGAAACTTGTTTCTGTGCCGTTCAGTGCGAGATAACACTTTTCAGTTTTCCTGTATTCCTAATTTAGAGAGCGACACACATGTGATTCCGTTTAAAAGTAGTGCTTTGCTTTTCTGTTCTTTTGTTCGAAACTTATTCCTGTGCTGTAAAGTGCGATATATCACTTTTCAGTTTTCCTGTATTCCTAATTTAGTGAGTGAAACACATGTGATTTAGCTTTGCTTTTCTGTTCTTTCATTGGAAATTTGTTCCTGTGATGTATAGTGCGATACATCACTTTTCAGTTTTCCTGTATTCCTAATTGAACGAGTTTCACACATGTGATTCCGTTTAAAAATAGTGCTTTCCTTTTCTGTTCTATTGTTGGAAACTTGTTCTTGTGTTGTAAAGTGTGATATATCACTTTTCAGTTTTCCTGTATTCCTAATTGAGCGTGTGACACACATGTGATTTAGTTTACAAAGTAGTGCTTGGCTTTTCTGTTCTTTCTTTCGAAACTTGTTCCTGTGCTGTATAGTGCAATATATTACATTTCAGTTTTCCTGTATCTCGAATTGAGTGAGCAACACACATGTAATTTAGTTTACAAAGTAGTGCTGTGCTTTTTTTTTTTTTTTTTTCGTTGGAAACTTGTTCTTGTTAGGAATAAGTTAGGGTAAGGGTTAGGGTTAGGGTTTGGGTTAGGGATATATCACTTCTCAGTTTTCCAGTTATAATAATTGAACGGGAGAGCCGTATGTGAATTAGCTTACAAAGTTGTGCTTTTCGTTTCTGTTCTTTCCATGGAAACTTGTTTCTGTGCCATATAGTGCAAGATAACACGTTTCCGTTTTTCTGTATTCCTAATTGAGCGAGCAACACACATGTGATTTAGTTTACAAAGTAGTGCTTTGCGTTATGTTCCTGGGTTGAAACTTGTTCCTGTTAGGAACAAGTTAGGTTAGGTTAGGGTTAGGTTTCAGGTTAGGTTTGGGTTAGTGTTAGTGTTAGGGTTTGGGTTAGGGGTTAGGGTTAGGGTTTTTGTTATGGTTAGGGTTAGGGGGTTAGGGTTAAGCTTATAAGGTTAGTGATAGGGGTGGGGTTAGGGTTATATCACTTTTCAGTTTTCCTGTTCCAAATATTGAACAGGCGACAGGTATGTGAATTAGTTTACAAAGTTGTGCTTTACGTTTCTGTTCTTTCCATGGAAACTTTTTCTGTGCAATACAATGCGAGGTAACACTTTTCAGTTTCCCTGTATTACTAATTGAGCGAGCAACACACATGTGATTTAGTTCACAAAGTAGTGCTTTGCTTTTCTGTTCTTTCGGTGGAAACTTGTTCTTGTGCTGGATAGTGTGATATATCACTTTTCAGTTTTCCTGTATTCCTCATTGAGCGTGTGACACACATGAGATTTAGTTTACAAAGTAATGCTTTACTTTTCTATTTTTTCGTTGGAAACTTGTTTCTTTGCTGTACAATTCGATATATCACTTTTCAGTTTTCCTGTATTCCTCATTGAGCGTGTGACACATATGTGATTTAGTTTACAAAGTAGTGCTTTGCTTTTTCTGTTCTTGCGTTGGAAACTTGTTCCTGTGCTGTACAGTCACGATATATCACTTTTCAGTTTTCCTGTATTCCTCATTGAGTGTGTGACACACATGTGATCCTGTTTACAAAGTAGTGCTTTGCTTTTATGTTCTTTCGTTAGAAACTTGTTCCTGTGCAGTAGAGTGCGATATATCATTTTTCAGTTTTCCTGTATTCCTAATTAAGCCAGCGACACACATGTGATTCCATTTACAAAGTAGTGCTTTGCTTTTATGTTCTTTCTTTGGAAACGTGTTCTTGTTAGGAACAAGTTAGGGTTATGGTTACGGTTAGGGTTAGGGTTAGGTTTTAGGGTTAGCGTTATATCACTTTACAATTTTCCTGTTATAATAATTGAACAGGCTACACATATGTGAATTAGTTTGCGACACACATGTGATTCTATTTACAAAGAACTGATATCCTTTTCTGTTCTTTCATTGGAAACTTGTTCCTGTGTTGTACAGTGCAATATATCACTTTTCAGTTTTCCTGTATTCCTAAATGTGCGAACGACACATATGTCATTTAGTTTAGAAAGTAGTGCTTTGCTTTACTGTTCTTTCTTTCCAAACTTTTCCTGTTAGGAACTAGTTAGGGTTAGGTTTAGGGTTAGAGTTAGGGTTAGGGTTAGGGATAGGGTTAGGGTTAGGGTTAAGGTTAGAGGTTAGGGTTAGGGTTAGGGTTAGGGTTAGGGTTAGGGTTAGGGATTTAGGGTTAGGGTTATGGTTATATCACTTTTCAGTTTTCCTGTTATAATATTTGAACAGGGGACACGTATGTGAATTAGTTTACAAAGTTGTGCTTTGCATTTCTTTTCTTTTGATGAAAACTTGTTTATTTGCTGTACAGTTCGATATATAACTTTTCAGTTTTCCTGTATTACTAATGGAGCAAGTGACTCACATGTGATTTAGGTTAGAAACTAGTGCTTTGCTATTCTGTTCTCATTGGAAACTTGTTCCAGTGCTGTACAGTGTGATATATCACTTTTCAGTTTTCCTGTATTCTTAACTGAGAAGGTTGCACACATGTGATTTAGTTTACAAAATAGTGCTTTGCATTTATATTCTTTCGTTGGAAACTTGTTCCTGTTAAGAACAAGTTAGGGTTAGGGAAAGGTTTAGGGTAGGGTTAGGGTTAGGCTTTGGATAAGGGCCTTGGGGTTAGGGTTAGGATTAGGGTTAGGGTTAGGGTGTTAGGGTTAGGATTAGGGTTAGGGTTAGGGTTAGGGTTTTATGACTTTTCACTTTTCCTGTTATAATAATTGAACAGGCGACACGTATGTGAATTAGTTTACAAAGTTGTGCTTTATGTGTCTGTTCTTTCGATGGAAACATGTTTCTGTGCCGTACAGTGCGAGATAACAGTTTTCAGTTTTCCTGTATTCCTAATTGTGTGAGCAACACACATGTGATTATGTTTTAAAGTAGTGCTTTCCTTTTCTTTTCTTTTGTTCAAACTTCTTCCTGTGCTGTACAGTGCAATATATCACTTTTCAGTATTCCTGTATTCCTAATTGAGCAAGCGACATACATGTGATTCCGTTTAAAAGTAGAGCTTTGCTTTTCTAATTAAGTAAGTGACACACATGTGATTTATTTCAATTAGTGCTTTGAGTTTATGTTCTTTTTCGTTGGAAACTTGTTCCTGTTAGGAACAAGTTAGAGTTAGTGTTAGGGTTAGGGTTAGGGTTAGGTTTAGGTTAGGGTAGGTTTATGGTTAGGGTTAGGTTTAGGGTTTAGGATAGGATTAGGGTTATGGTTAGGGTTAGGGTTACAGGGTTAGGGTTAGGGTTAGGGTCAGGATTAGTGGGTTAGGGTTACTGTTATGGTTAGGGTTATATAACTTTTCAGTTTTCCTGTCATAATAATTGAACAGGCGACACGTATATGAATTAGTTTACAAAGTTGTGCATTGCGTTTCTGCTCTTTCCATGAAAACTTGTTTCTGTGCAGTACAGTTCGATATATCACTTTTCAGTTTTCTTGTATTCCTAATTGAGCGAGCGACACACATGTGATTTAGGTTACAAAGTAGAGCTTTGCATTTCTGCTTTCCTATTGGAAACTTGTTTCTGTGCTGTACAGTGTGATATATCACTTTTCAGTTTTCCTGTATTCCTAATTGAGCGCGTTACATACATGTGATTCCGTTTAAAAGTAGAGCTTTGCTATTTTGTTCTTTCGTTCGAAACTTGTTCCTGTGCTGTACAGTGCAATATATCACTTTTCAGGTTTCCTGTTTTCCTAATTAAGTGAGTGACGCACATGTGATATAGTTTCCAATTAGTGCTTTGAGTTTATGTTTTTTTTTTTTTTCGTTGGAAACTTGTTCCTGTTAGGAACAAGTTAGTGTTAGGGTTAGGGTTAGGTTTAGGTTTAGGGTTAGGGTAGATTTAGGTTAGGGTTAGGGTTAGGGTTAGGGTTAGGGTTAGGGTTAGGGGGTTAGGGTTAGCGTTAGGGTTAGGTTTAGGGTTGTATCACTTTTCAGTTTTCCTGTTATAATAATTCAGCATTCGACAGGTATGTGAATTAGTTTACAAAGTTGTGCTTTGCGTTTCTGTTCATTCGATGAAAACTTGATTCTTTGCCATACAGTGCGATATATCACTTTTCAGTTTTCCTGTTATAATATTTGAACTGGCAACACGTACATGAATTCGTTTACAATGTTGTCCTTTGTGTTTCTGTTCTTTCGATGAAAACTTGTTTCTGTGCCATACACTGTGAGATAACACTTTTCAGTTTTCCTGTATTTCTTATTGAGCGAGCAACACACATGTGATTCTATTTACAAAGTAGTGCTTTGTTTTTCTCTTCTTTAGTTCGAAATTTGTTCCCGTGATGTACAGTGCGATATATCACTTTTCAGTTTTCCTGTATTCTTAACTGAGCGAGTGACACACATGTGATTTAGTTTACAAAATAGTGCTTTGCATTTATATTCTTTCATTGGATACTTGATCCTGTTAAGAACAAGTTATGGTTAGGAATAGGTTTAGGGTAGGGTTAGGGTTAGGGTTTGGGGTTAGGGTTAGGTTAGGGTTAGTGTTAGGGGTTTGTGTTAGGGTTAGGGTTAGGGTTAGGGTTAGGGTTAGGAAGTTAGGGTTAGGGTTAGTGTTATACCACTTTTCAGTTTTCCTGTTATAATAATTGAACAGGCGACACATATGTGAATTAGTTTACAAAGTTGTGCTTTGCGTTTCTGTTCTTTCGATGGAAACTTGTTTCTGTGCCGTACAGTGTGAGATAACACTTTTCAGTTTACTACATTCCTAATTGAGCAAGTGACACACATGTGATTCCATTAAAATGTAGTGCTTTGCTTTTCTGTTCTTTCTTTCAAAACTTGTTCCTGTGCTGTACAATGCCATATATCACTGTTCAGTTTTCCTGTATTCCTAATTGAGCAAGCTACACACATGTGATTCCGTTTAAAAGTAGTGCTTTGCTTTTCTGTTCTTTCGTTGGAAACTTCTTCCTGTGCTGTACACTGCGATATATCACTTTTCAGGTTTCCTGTATTCCTAATTGAGCGAGTGAAACACATGTGATTTATTTTACAAAGTAGTGCTTTGCGTTTATATTCTTTTGTTGGAAACTTTTTCCTGTTTGGAACAAGTTAGGGTTAGGGTTGTGGTTAGGGTTTAGGGGTAGGGTTATGATAGGGTTAGGGTTAGGGTTAGGGTTACGGGTTAGGCTAGGGTTAGGGATAGGGTTAGGGTTAGGGTTAGGGTTAGGTTTACGGTTTAGGTTAGGGTTAGGGTTAGGGTTATATCACTTTTCAGTTTTCCTGTTATAATAATTGAACAGGCGACACATATGTGAATTAGTTTACAATGTTGTGCTTTGTGTTTATGTTCTTTCGTTGGAAACTTGTTCGTGTTAGGAACAAGTTAGTGTTAGTGTTAGGATTAGGGTTAGTTTTATGGTTAGGGTTAGGGTAGGGTTAGGGTTAGGGTTAGGGTTAGGGTTAGATGTAAGGTTAGTGTTATGGTTAGTGTTAGGTTTCTGGGTTTAGGGTTAGGGATAGGGTTAGGGTTAGGGTTATATCACTTTTCAGTTTTCCTGTTATAATAATTGAACAGGCGTCACGTATGTGAATTAGTTTACAAAGTTGTGTTTTGCATTTGTGTTCCTTCGATGGAAACTTGTTTCTGTGCCATACAGTGCGAGATAACACTTTTCAGTTTTCCTGTATTTCTAATTTAACGGGCAACACACATGTTACTTACTTTACAAATTTGTACTTTACAGTTCTCTTCTTTCGTTGGAAACTTGTTTCTGTGTGGTACAGTGCGAGATATCACTTTTCAGTTTTCATGTGTTCCTAATTGAACGGTTGACACACATGTTACTTAGTTTACAAAGTTGTTCTTTACATTTCTGTACTTTCGATGGAAATTTCTTTCTGTGCTCTCAAGTGGGAGATATCACTTTTCAGTTTTCCTGTATTTCTAATGTAACTGGCAACACACATGTGATTTAGTTTCCAAAGTTGTGCTTTACCTTTCTATTCTTACATTGAAAACTTCTACCTGTACTCCAAAGTGGAAGATATCACTTTTCAATTTTCCTGTATTCCTAACTGTGCAGGTGACACACATGTTACTTAGTTTACAAAGTTGTGCTTTATATTTCTCTTCTTTCATTGGAAACTTGTTTCTGTGAGGTACAGTGCAAGATATCACTTTTCAGTTTTCCTGTATTCCTTTTTGAACTGGCGACACACATGTGATTTAGTTTCCAAAGCTGTGCTTTGCGTTTCTATTCTTTCATTGGAAACTTCTTTCTGTGCTCTAAAGTGTGAGATATCACTTTTCAGTTTTCCTGTATTCCTAATTTAGCGGTCAACACTAATTTGATTTAGTTTAAAAAGTTTTGCTTTGCCTTTCTATTCTTTTGTTGGAAACTTGTTTCTGTGCACTACAGTGCAGATATCTCTTTTCAGTTTTCCTGTATTCCTAATTGAACGTATGACACACATGTTACTTAGTTTGCAAAGTTGTGCTTTATATTTCTTTTCTTTCATTGGAAACTTGTTTCTCTGAGGTACAATGGGAGATGTCACTTTTCAGTTTTCCTGTATTCCTAATTCAACAGGTGACACACATGTGATTTAGTTTCCAAAGTTGTGCTTTTCGTTTCTGTTCTTTTATTGGAAACTTCTTTCTGTGCTCTAAAATGGGAGATATCACTTTTCATTTTTCCTTGTATTCCTAATTGAAAGGGCTATAAACATCTTACTTAGATTACAAAGTTGTGCTTTACATTTCTGTTCTTTCATTGGAAACTTGTTTCTGTGAGGTACAGTGCCAGATATCACTTTTCAGTTTTCCTGTATTCCTAATTGAACGGATGACACAGATGTGATTTATTTTCCAAAGCTCTGCTTTGTGTTTATGTTCTTTCATTGGGAACTTCTTTCTGTTCTCTAAAGTGGGAGATATCACTTTTCAGTTTTCCTGTATTGCTAATTGAACGAGCAACACAAATGTGATTTAGTTTACAAAGTTGTGACTTTCCTTTCTATTCTTTTGGTGGAAACATGTTTCTGTTTTCTACAGTGGGAGATATCACTTTTCAGTTTTCCTGTATTCCTAATTGAACGGGCAACACTCATGTTACTTAGTTTACAAATTTGTACTTTACATTTCTCTTCTTTCGTTGGAAACTTGTTTCTGTGTGCTATACTGCAAGATATCACTCTTCAGTTTTCCTGTATTCCTAATTGAATGGTTGACACACATGTTACTTAGTTGACAAAGTTGTGCTTTACATTTCTCTACTTTCGTTTGAAATTGCTTTCTGTGCTCTCAAGTGGGAGATATCACTTTTCAGTTTTCCTGTATTCCTAATTGAAAGGGCTATACACATCTTACTTAGATTACAAAGTTGTGCTTTACATTTCTGTTCTTTTATTGGAAACTTGTTTCTGTGAGGTACAGTGCGACATATCACTTTTCAGTTTTCCTGTATTCCTAATTGAACGGATGACACAGATGTGATTTACTTTCCAAAGCTCTGTTTTGTGTTTATTTTCTTTCATTGGAAACTTCTTTCTGTGCTCTAAAGTGGGAGATATCACTTTTCTGGTTTCCTGTATTCCTAATTGAACGAGCGACACAAATGTGATTTAGTTTACAAAGTTGTGACTTTCCTTTTTATTCATTTGTTGGAAACTTGTTTCTGTGCACTACAGTGGGACATATCCCTTTTCAATTTTCCTGTATTCCTAATTGAACGGGCAACACACATGTTACTTACTTTACAAATTTGTACTTTACAGTTCTCTTCTTTCATTGGAAACTTGTTTCTGTGTGGTACAGTGTGAGATATCACTTTACAGTTTTCATGTGTTCCTAATTGAACGATTGACACACATGTTACTTAGTTTACAAAGTTGTGCTTTACATTTCTGTATTTTCGATGAAAACTTCTTTCTGTGCTCTCAAGTGGGAGATATCACTTTTCAGTTTTCCTGTATTCCTAATGGAACTGGCGACACACATGTGATTTAGTTTACGAAGTTGTGCTTTGTGTTGATGTGCTTTCATTGGAAACTTCTTTTTGTGCACTACAGTGGGAGATAGCACTTTTCAGTTTTCCTGTATTCCTAATTGAGCTGGTGACACACATGTTACTTAGTTGCAAAGTTGTGCTTTTTATTTCTGTTCTTTCATTGGAAACTTGTTTTTGTGAGGTACAGTACGAGATATCACTTTTCAGTTTTCTTCTATTCCTAATTGAATGGGTGACACACATGTGATTTAGTTTCGAAAGTTGTGCATTGCTTTTCTGTTCTTTCATTGGAAATTTCTTTCTGTGCTCTAAAGTGGATGATATCACTTCTCAGTTTTCTTGTATTCCTAATTGTGCAGGCGACACACATGTTACTTCGTTTACAAAGTTGTGCTTTACATTTCTGTTCTTTTGTTGGAAATTTGTTTCTGTGAGGTGCAGTGCGATATATCACTTTTCAGTTTTCCTGTATTCCTAATTGAGCGGGCGACACACATGTGATTTAGTTTCCAAAGTTGTGCTTTGCGTTTCTGTTCTTTCATTGGAAATTTGTTTCTGTGAGGTACAGTGCTGAGATATCACTTTTCAGTTTTTCTGTATTCCTAATTGAAGGTGCGACACAGATGTGATTTATTTTCTAAAGCTCTGCTTTGCGTTTAAGTTCTTTCATTGGAAACTTTTTCTGTGCTCTAAAGTGGGAGATATCACTTTTTAGTTTTCCTGTATTCCTAATTGAACGGGTGACACACATGTTACTTAGTTTACAAAGTTGTGCTTTACATTTCTGTATTTTCAATGGAAACTTCTTTCTGTGCTCTCAAGTGGGAGATATCACTTTTCAGTTTTCCTGTATTCCTAATGGAACTGGCGACACACATGTGATTTATTTTCCAAAGTTGTGGTTTGTGTTTCTGTGCTTTCATTGGAAACTTCTTTCTGTGCTCTAAAATGGGAGATATCACTTTTCAGTTTTCCTGTATTCCTAATTTAGCGGGCAACACTAATTTGATTTAGTTTAAAAAGTTTTGCTTTGCCTTTCTATTCTTTTGTTGGAAACTTGTTTCTGTGCACTACAGTGCAGATATCTCTTTTCAATTTTCCTCTATTACTAATTGAACATGCGACACAAATGTGATTTAGTTTACAAAGTTGTGACTTTCCTTACTATTCTTTTGGTGGAAACTTGTTTCTGTGCACTACAGTGGGAGATATCACTTTTCAGTTTTCCTGTATTCCTAATTGAAAGTATGACACACATGTTACTTAGTTTGCAAAGTTGTGCTTTATATTTCTCTTCTTTCATTGGAAACTTGTTTCTCTGAGGTACAATGGGAGATGTCACTTTTCAGTTTTCCTGTATTCCTAATTCAACAGGTGACACACATGTGATTTAGTTTCCAAAGTTGTGCTTTTCGTTTCTGTTCTTTTATTGGAAACTTCTTTCTGTGCTCTAAAATGGGAGATATCACTTTTCATTTTTCCTTGTATTCCTAATTGAAAGGGCTATAAACATCTTACTTAGATTACAAAGTTGTGCTTTACATTTCTGTTCTTTCATTGGAAACTTGTTTCTGTGAGGTACAGTGCCAGATATCACTTTTCAGTTTTCCTGTATTCCTAATTGAACGGATGACACAGATGTGATTTATTTTCCAAAGCTCTGCTTTGTGTTTATGTTCTTTCATTGGGAACTTCTTTCTGTTCTCTAAAGTGGGAGATATCACTTTTCAGTTTTCCTGTATTGCTAATTGAACGAGCAACACAAATGTGATTTAGTTTACAAAGTTGTGACTTTCCTTTCTATTCTTTTGGTGGAAACATGTTTCTGTTTTCTACAGTGGGAGACATCACTTTTCAGTTTTCCTGTATTCCTAATTGAAAGGGCAACACTCATGTTACTTAGTTTACAAATTTGTACTTTACATTTCTCTTCTTTCGTTGGAAACTTGTTTCTGTGTGCTATACTGCAAGATATCACTCTTCAGTTTTCCTGTATTCCTAATTGAATGGGTGACACACATGTTACTTAGTTGACAAAGTTGTGCTTTACATTTCTCTACTTTCGTTTGAAATTTCTTTCTGTGCTCTCAAGTGGGAGATATCACTTTTCACTTTTCCTGTATTCCTAATTCAACGGGTGACACACATGTGATTTAGTTTCCAAAGTTGTGCTTTTTGTTTCTGTTCTTTTATTGGAACCTTCTTTCTGTGCTCTAAATTGGGAGATATCACTTTTCAGTTTTCCTGTATTCCTAATTGAAAGGGCTATACACATCTTAGATTACAAAGTTGTGCTTTACATTTCTGTTCTTTCATTGGAAACTTGTTTCTGTGAGGTACAGTGCGACATATCACTTTTCAGTTTTCCTGTATTCCTAATTGAACGGATGACAAAGATGTGATTTACTTTCCAAAGCTCTGTTTTGTGTTTATTTTCTTTCAATGGAAACTTCTTTCTGTGCTCTAATGTGGGAGATATCACTTTTCTGGTTTCCTGTATTCCTAATTGAAGGAGCGACACAAATGTGATTTAGTTTACAAAGTTGTGACTTTCCTTTTTATTCATTTGTTGGAAACTTGTTTCTGTGCACTACAGTGGGACATATCACTTTTCAGTTTTCCTGTATTCCTAATTGAACAGGCAACACACATGTTACTTACTTTACAAATTTGTACTTTACATTTCTCTTCTTTCGTTGGAAGCTTGTTTCTGTGTGGTACAGTGCGAGATATCACTTTTCAGTTTTCATGTGTTCCTAATTGAACGGTTGACACACATGTTACTTAGTTTACAAAGTTGTGCTTTACATTTCTGTATTTTCGATGGAAACTTCTTTCTGTGCTCTCAAGTGGGAGATATCACTTTTCAGTTTTCCTGTATTCCTAATGGAACTGGCGACACACATGTGATTTAGTTTACGAAGGTGTGCTTTGTGTTGATGTGCTTTCATTGGAAACTTCTTTTTGTGCACTACAGTGGGAGATAGCACTTTTCAGTTTTACTGTATTCCTAATTGAGCGGGCGACACACATGTTACTTAGTTGCATAGTTGTGCTTTTTATTTCTGTTCTTTCATTGGAAACTTGTTTTTGTGAGGTACAGTACAAGATATCACTTTTCAGTTTTCCTGTATCCTAATTGAAGGGGCGACACAGATGTGATTTAGTTTCCAAAGTTGTGCATTGCTTTTCTGTTCTTTCTTTGGAAACTTCTTTCTGTGCTCTAAAATGGGAGATATCACTTTTCAGTTTTCCTGTATTCCTAATTTTGCGGGCGACACAAATGTGCTTTAGTTTACAAAGTTGTGACTTTCCTTTTTATTCTTTTGGTGGAAACTTGTTTCTGTGCACTGCAGTGGGAGATATCACTTTTCAGTTTTCCTGTATTCCTAATTGAACAGACGACACACATGTTACTTAGTTGCAAAGTTGTGCTTTATATTTCTTTTCTTTCATTGGAAACTTGTTTCTGTGCACTACAGTGGGGGATATCACTTTTCAGTTTTCCTGTATTCCTAATTCAACGGGTGACACACATGTGATTTAGTTTCCAAAATTGTGGTTTTCGTTTTTATTGTTTTATTGGAAACTTTTTTCTGTGCTCTAAAGAGGGAGATATCACTTTTCATTTTTCCTGTATTCCTAATTATGAGTGTTATAAACATCTTACTTAGATTACAAAGTTGTGCTTTAAATTTCTGTTCTTTCATTGGAAATTTGTTCCTGTGAGGTACAGTGCGATATCACTTTTCAGTTTTCCTGTATTCCTAATTGAACGGATGACACAGATGTGATTTTGTTTCCAAAAAACTTGTTTTTTGCCGAACAGTTCGATATATCTCTTTTCAGTTTTCCTGTATTCCTAATTGAGCGAGCGACACACATGTGATTCAGTTTACAAAGTATTGCTTTGCTTTTCTGTTCTTTCTTTGGAAACTTGTTCCTGTGCTGTACAGTGCGATATATAACATTTCTGTTTTCCTGTATTCTTAACTGAGCGAGTGACACACATGTGATTTAGTTTACAAAGTAGTGCTTTGCGTTTATGTTCTTTCATTGGGAACTTGTTCCTGTTAGGAACAAGTTAGGGTTAGGTTGAAGGTTAGGTTGGGTTTAGGGTTAGGGTTAGGGTTAGGGTTAGGGTTATATCACTTTTCAGTTTTCCTGTTATAATATTTGAACAGGTGACACGTATGTGAATTACTTTACAAAGTTGTGCTTTGTGTTTCTGTTCTTTCGATGTAAACTTGCTTCTTTGCCGTACATTTCGATATATTGCTTTTCAGTTTTCCTGTATTCCTAATTGAGCAAGCAACACACATGTGATTTAGTTTACAATGTAGTGCTTTGCGTTTATGTTCTTTGTTGGAAACTTGTTCCTGTTAGGAGTTAGGGTTAGGGTTAGGGTAGGGTTAGGGTTAGGGTTAGGGGTTAGTGTTAGGGTTAGGGTTAGGGTTAGGGTAGGGTTATGGTTAGGGTTAAGGTTCGATTAGGGGTTAGGGTTAGCGTTAGGGTTAGGGTTAGGTTTATCGGGTTAGGGTTAGGGTTAATGTTAGGTTAGGGTTAGGGTTATATCACTTTTCAGTTTTCCTGTTATAATAATTGAACAGGTGACACGTATGTGAATTACTTTACAAAGTTGTGCTTTGTGTTTCTGTTCTTTCGATGTAAACTTGCTTCTTTGCCGTACATTTCGATATATTGCTTTTCAGTTTTCCTGTATTCCTAATTGAGCAAGCAACACACATGTGATTTAGTTTACAATGTAGTGCTTTGCGTTTATGTTCTTTTGTTGGAAACTTGTTCCTGTTAGGAGTTAGGGTTAGGGTTAGGTAGGTTAGGGTTAGGGTTAGGGGTTAGTGTTAGGGTAGGGTTAGGGTTAGGTAGGGTTATGGTTAGGGTTAAGGTTACGATTAGGGGTTAGGGTTAGCGTTAGGGTTAGGGTTAGGTTTATCGGGTTAGGGTTAGGGTTAATGTTAGGGTTAGGGTTAGGTTATATCACTTTTCAGTTTTCCTGTTATAATAATTGAACAGGTGACACGTATGTAAATTACTTTACAAAGTTGTGCTTTGTGTTTCTGTTCTTTCGATGAAAACTTGTTTCTTTGCGAACAGTTCAATATATCACTTTTCAGTTTTCTATTCCTAATTGAGTGAGCGACACACATGTGATTCAGTTTATATAGTAGTGCTTTGCTTTTCTATTCTTTCGTTCGAAACTTGTTCCGGTGCTGTACTGGGAGATATATATCTTTTCTGTTTTCCTGTATTCTTAACTGAGCAAGTGACACACATGTGATTTAGTTTAAAAAGTAGTGCTTTGCGTTCGTTCAATGATAACTTGTGTCTGTGCCGTACAGTGCGAGATATCACTTTTCAGTTTTCTTGTATTCCTAATTGAGCGAGCGACACACATGTGATTCCGTTTAAAAGTAGTCCTTTGCATTTCTGTTCTTGCATTCGAAACTTGTTCCTGTGCTGTACAGTGCGATATATCACTTTTCCGGTGTCCTGTATTCCTAATTGACCGAGCGACACACATGTGATTTAGTTTACAAAGTAGTGCTTTGCTTTTCTGTTCTTTTGTTCGAAACTTGTTCCTGTGCTATATAATGTGTGATATATAACTTTTCAGTTTTCCTGTTATAATAATTGAACAGGCAACACATATGTGAATTAATTTAATTGGCCAGTCAATTGGAGGCAAAGAAAGAAGAAATAGACAATATCCTTAAAGAAACACAGGCAAACATAGCCAAACAAATAGATACACAAGTAGAGGAAAACTTAGTGGCATATAAGAAGGAAATGAAAAAAGAAATAGAGGCCATCGTAGAAAGTCAGGAATCCAAATTCAAACACATGAAAGAAATGGTGCAAGGCATGAAAACAGAATTAGAATCAATAAAGAAAACACAAAATGAGAAAACTCTTGAGCTGGAGAACTTGGAGAAAAGATCAGGAACCACAAAAGTAAGCATCACCAACAGAATACAAGAGATGGAAGAGAGAATCTCTGGAGCTGAAGACACACTTGCAGAAATGGATACTTCTCTCAAAGAAAAAGTAAAATCAGAAAAGTTCCAATCACAAAATATCCAAGAAATCAAGGATGCTATGAAAAGACAAAATCTAACAATAATAGGAATTCACGAAAAGACTCCAGACTCCAAGACCAGAAAATATTTTCAAGAAAATCATAGAAGAAAATTTTCCCAACTTAAAGAAAGAGATGTCCATAAATATTCAGGAGGCCTACAGAACTCCAAATAGACTAGACCAGAAAAGAAACACATCACGTCACATCATAGTCAAAACACTAAATCTACAGAACAAAGAAAAGATATTAAAAGCAGCAAGGGAAAAAGGCCAAGTAACATATGAAGGTAGACCTATCAGAATCACACCAGACTTCTCATCAGAAACTATGAAAGCCAGAAGGGCCTGGGCAAGTATCATGGAGACTCTAAAAGATCACAAGTGTCAACACAGACTACTATACCCTGCAAAGCTTTCAATCAACATAGATGGAGAAAACAAAATATTCCATGACAAAACTAAGTTTACAAAATATCT
>JAEOAE010000157.1:40000-42778 GCA_036365155.1 Meriones psammophilus | reverse complement strand
CCACGCCCCGCCTGCATGCCCGTTTCCTCTTTCGTCACAGCGCGAGGACCCCCCCCAGGCCGCCCCCGCTGCGCAGCCGCGCGTCCTTTGGCTGTCCGCGGCGCCGCCCGCCTCAGAGTCGCCGGAGTGCCCCTCGGGGGCGCGTCCCTCGCTTCCGGCGCGGGCTGTGACCTGCCGGTTCCCCCTCGTGCCCCCTCGTTGTTCCGGCGCCGCCTCCAGGGTCCCCGCTCCCCGCCTCCCCGTCAGGCACCGCCCGCCCACCGCGGGGACGGCGCCTCACGCGTCAAGCCAGGAACCCCCAGGCCGCCCCCACCCTCTCAGGCCACGCCCACCACATTGCGCCCTGGGCGGCCTCAGAGGAGAGCGCAAACTCCGCCCACCGCCCGCCACCCACCCTCTGTGAGCCGGCAACTCATTCGTCAAGAACTCCTCAGTCACGCCACACACCTCAGGGCACGCCCCCGCCTGCGCGGTCTGCGCCTCATTCGTCGAAAGCAAGGCCACGCCCCACACCCTAAGCCGCCCAACCACCGTGCGGGCCTCTTGGGAGGCGTGAACCTGCTCCCCGCCAGGCCACGCCCACACCTCAGGTCACGCCCCCACTGTGAGCCGTCGCCTCATTCGTCAAGCGAGGACCCGCTCCCCAGGCCACGCCATCCCTGCGCCGTCCTCCAGGCCACCTGGCCCCTGGCCCCGCCCGCCCGCGCGGCCAGCGCCATTTGTCGAAGGCGAGGACCGCCGGTAAAATGCGCCCACCAACCTCAGGCCACGCCACCCACATGAGCCGTCTCCTCATTCGTCACAGCGCGGACCCACCCCAGGCCACGCCACCCGGCCTCGCAGCCCCCTTAGCTGCCCGCGGCCTGCGCCGCGTCAGAGTCGCCGGAAGTGCCCCGCGGCGACGCCCGTCCCTCGCTTCCGGCGCGGGCTGTGACCGGCCAGTTCCCCCCTCGTGCCCCCTCGTTGTTCCGGCGCCGCCTCGGGGTCCCCGCTCCCCGCCTCCCCGTCAGGCCCCGCCCGCGCTGGCCCCGACCCTTCCCTTCGCTGCGGCCGGGCGGAAGGAGTCACATCGGCGCCGTTTCCGCTTCCGGTGTCCGTTCCAGGCGCCGCCGCCGCCGCCGCCGCCGCAGCCTCCGCCGCCGCCGCCGCCGTCGGGAGCCGAGATGCCGAAGGGAGGTGAGGACGGGGATGGGGAGGACGGGGAGGAGGGGGAGAACGGGGATCCTGGTGAAGACGGGGAGGAGGGATCCGCCGCCTCCTCCTTCCCAGCGGGCCACGCGCGGGAGAAACTCGAGACCACGGGGAGGGGGATGGGAGGATGGGGGGGGAGGAGGATGGGATGGGGCATCTGGGCAGGAGGATCATCCTCCCCCGTCCTCCTCCCCATCCTACTCCCTCCCCATCCTCCCCTCTCCCTGGGGGACCTCTTCCCCCTGGGACCCACCTCAAATCCTCCCTCCTCCCCTAGGGACCCCGTCCCCCTTCCCTTCCCCTGGGGGGACCTGTCTCCTCATCCTCCTCCTGGGAGTCCCCGTCCTCCCTCCCTTTCTCTACAGGAAATTTCATCCTCCCCTTCCCTTCCCCTAGGGGACCTGTCCTCCTCCTAGGGACCTGTCCTCCCATCCTCCTCCCCTGGAGGGCCCTGTCCTCCCAGTCCTCCCCTCCCCCTAAGGACCCTGTCTCCAGTCTTCCTCCCCCAAGGACCCTGTCCTCCCCATCCTCCTCCCCTAGGGACCCTGCCCTCCCGGTCCTCCTCCCCCCTAGGGGACCCTGTCCTCCCGGTCCTCCTCCCTAGGGGACCCTGTCCTCAGTCCTCCCCCTAGGGGACCAGTCTCCCTCATCCTCCCCTGGTGGACCCGTCTCCTCATCCTCCCCTTCCCTTCCTCCTGGGAAGTTCCCGTCCTCCTCCCCTCCCCCAGGAAGGGCCCCGTCCATCCCTTCCCTCCCCTGGAGGACCCTGTCCCTCCTCCCCTCCCCTTGGGGACCCCGTCCTCCCCTTCCCTCACCTCCCTTAGGATCCCGTCCTCCCATCCTCCTCTCCGTCCTCCCTTCTTCTTGGGGACCCGTCCTCCGCTCCCCATCCTCTTCCTCATCCTCCTTCCTTTCCCCTGAGGCTTCCCGTCCTCCATCCCCTCCCCTGTGGGACCCCCGTCCTCCCCTTCCTCCTCCCGATCCTCCTCCTGGGATGTGGTCATCCTCCCCCTCTCCCTGGGGACCCGTCCTCCTCTCCCTCCCCCTGGGATGCCGTCCTCCTCATCCTCCTCCCCTGGGTGCGCAACATCCTCCCCCACTCCCCTGGGAACCTCGTCATCCCTTCCCTCCCCCTGAAACTCCCCATCCTCCCCCTCTGTTCCCCTGGGGACCCCGTCCTCCCCATCCTCCTCCTCCTCCCCTGGGGGTGCCCCATCCCCCTCTCCTGGGGACCCCGCCTCCCCTTCCTCCTCTTCCCCTGGGACCCTCTCCTCCTCATCCTCCTCCTGTCCTCCTCCCCTGGGACCCGTCCTCCTTCCATCCCCTCCCGGGGACCCGTCCTCCCCTTCCCTCTCCCTGGGGACCCCGTCCTCTCCCCTGGGGTCCCGTCCTCCTCCCTGGGTCCCGTCCTCCCCGTGGGGACCCGTCTTCCCCATCCTCCTCCCCCTGAGGGACCTCGTCCTCCCCTCCCCTGGGGGACCCCATCCTTTCCTCTCCCTGGGGGACCCCGTCCTCCCCATCCTCCTCCCCTGGAGACCTCGTCCTCTCCGTCCTCATCTATCCTCCTCCCCCTGGGGCCCTCTCCTC
>JAEOAE010000157.1:27500-35000 GCA_036365155.1 Meriones psammophilus | reverse complement strand
GGGGGCGGGGGAGGGCAGAAGACCACGGGGAGGAAGGGCGAGAGGGCGGGGGAGGGCAGAGGGAGGGCAGAGGGCCATGGTGAGGGAGGATGGGGAGGGCGGAGAGGACGGAGGGAGGGACGGAGGGGAGGACAGGGAGGGCAGAGGTCACGTGAGGGGAGGACAGAGGGGAGGGCCAGTGAGGGGGCAAAGCGGAGGACGGGGAGGGCAGAGGTCACGGTGAGGGAGGACCCGGGGAGGACAGAGGGGAGGGCCACGGAGGGGGCAAAGGGGGGAGGGGAGGGCAGGCACCATGGTGAGGGGAGGGCAGAGGCCACAGGGAGGGGGACGGGGAGGGCAGAGGGGAAGGGCCACGGGGAGGGGGCAAAGGGGGGGCGGGGAGGGCAGAAGACCACGGGGAGGAGGAGGGACGGGGGAGGGCAGAGGGCCCAGGGAGGGGGGGGGCAGAGGGAGGGCAGAGGGCCATGGTGAGGAGGGGAGGGGAGGGGACGGAGGGAGGACAGAGGCCACAGTGAGGGGGAGGGGAGGACAGAGGGGAGAGAGGGCCACGTGAGGGGGGCGGGGGGGCAGGGGAAGGGAGGGGCCACGGGAGGGGTGAGGGTGAGGGCAGGGGAGGGGCACCGTGGAGAACACGTGGCCCGGCCTGGGGCCCGGAAGACGGGCGGGCGTCCCTCTGCTGGCGCATCCAGCAGGCGCCACTGTGCGGGGGAGGAGGCGGGCCGCACGCCTGCGCATGCAGCAGGCGCCCGCTGTGTGCGGGGGGTGTGTGTGAGGTGGAGCCGCATCCAGCAGGCGCCGCTGTGTGTGTGTGTGAGGTGGGCCGCATCCAGCAGGCGCCCACTGTGTGTGTGTGTGTGAGTGGAGCCGCATCAACAGGCGCCCACTGTGTGTGTGTGGAGCCGCATCCAGCAGGCGCCCACTGTGTGTGTGTGTGTGTGAGGTGGAGCCGCATCAGCAGGCGCCCACTGTGTGTGTGTGAGGTGGAGCCGCATCCAGCAGGCGCCCACTGTGTGTGTGTGTGAGTGGGCCGCATCCAGCAGGCGCCCGCTGTGTGTGTGTGTGAGTGGAGCCGCATCCAGCAGGCGCCCACTGTGTGTGTGTGTGAGGTGGAGCCGCATCCAGCAGGTGCCCACTGTGTGCGGGGTGTGTGTGTGAGTGGAGCCGCATCCAGCAGCGCCCACTGTGTGTGTGTGTGTGTGTGAGTGGAGCCGCATCCAGCAGCGCCCACTGTGTGTGTGTGGTGGAGCCGCATCCAGCAGGCGCCCACTGTGTGTGTGAGTGGATCCGCATCCAGCAGGCGCCCACTGTGTGTGTGTGAGGTGGAGCCGCATCCAGCAGGCGCCCACTGTGTGTGTGTGAGGTGGAGCCGCATCCAGCAGGCGCCCACTGTGTGTGTGTGGAGCCGCATGCAGCAGGCGCCCACTGTGTGTGTGTGTGAGGTGGAGCCGCATCCAGCAGGCGCCCACTGTGTGTGTGTGTGAGTGGAGCCGCATCAGCAGCGCCCACTGTGTGTGTGTGTGAGGTGGAGCCGCATCCAGCAGGCGCCCACTGTGTGTGTGTGTGTGTGGAGCCGCATCCAGCAGGCGCCCACTGTGTGTGTGTGTGAGGTGGAGCCGCATCCAGCAGCGCCCACTGTGTGTGTGTGTGGTGGAGCCGCATCAGCAGGCGCCCACTGTGTGTGTGTGAGTGGAGCCGCATCCAGCAGCGCCCACTGTGTGTGGTGGAGCCGCATCCAGCAGCGCCCACTGTGTGTGTGTGTGTGTGTGAGGTGGAGCCGCATCCAGCAGCGCCCACTGTGTGTGTGTGTGGTGGGTGCCGCATCCAGCAGGCGCCCTGTGTGTGTGTGTGAGGTGGGCGCATCCAGCAGGCGCCCACTGTGTGTGTGTGAGGTGGGCCGCATCAGCAGCGCCCACTGTGTGTGTGTGTGAGTGGAGCCGCATCAGCAGGCGCCCACTGTGTGTGTGTGGAGCCGCATGCAGCAGGCGCCCACTGTGTGTGTGTGTGGTGGAGCCGCATCCAGCAGGCGCCCACTGTGTGTGTGTGTGAGGTGGAGCCGCATCCAGCAGGCGCCCACTGTGTGTGTGTGTGAGTGGGCCGCATCAGCAGCGCCCACTGTGTGTGTGTGAGGTGGAGCCGCATCAGCAGGCGCCCACTGTGTGTGTGTGTGTGGAGCCGCATCCAGCAGGCGCCCACTGTGTGTGTGTGGTGGAGCCGCATCAGCAGGCCCCACTGTGTGTGTGTGAGGTGGAGCCGCATCCAGCAGGCGCCCACTGTGTGTGTGAGGTGGAGCCGCATGCAGCAGCGCCCACTGTGTGTGTGTGTGAGTGGAGCCGCATCAGCAGGCGCCCACTGTGTGTGTGTGTGTGAGGTGGAGCCGCATCCAGCAGGCGCCCACTGTGTGTGTGTGTGAGGTGGAGCCGCATCCAGCAGGCGCCCGCTGTGTGTGTGTGTGTGAGGTGGAGCCGCATCCAGCAGGCGCCCACTGTGTGTGTGTGTGTGTGGTGGAGCCGCATCCAGCAGGCGCCCACTGTGTGTGTGTGTGAGGTGGAGCCGCATCCAGCAGGCGCCCACTGTGTGTGTGTGTGTGTGTGTGGTGGAGCCGCATCCAGCAGCGCCCACTGTGTGTGTGTGTGTGGTGGAGCCGCATCCAGCAGGCGCCCGCTGTGTGTGTGTGGTGGTGGAGCCGCATCCAGCAGGCGCCCACTGTGTGTGTGTGGTGGGCCGCATCAGCAGGCGCCCACTGTGTGTGTGTGTGTGAGGTGGAGCCGCATCCAGCAGGCGCCACTGTGTGTGTGTGTGTGAGGTGGAGCCGCATCCAGCAGGCGCCCACTGTGTGTGTGTGTGTGGGAGCCGCATCAGCAGGCGCCCACTGTGTGTGTGTGTGGGGTGGAGCCGCATCCAGCAGGCGCCCACTGTGTGTGTGTGTGTGTGAGGTGGGCCGCATCCAGCAGGCGCCCACTGTGTGTGTGAGTGGAGCCGCATCCAGCAGGCGCCCACTGTGTGTGTGTGTGTGAGTGGAGCCGCATCAGCAGGCGCCCACTGTGTGTGTGTGTGTGGTGGAGCCGCATCAGCAGGCGCCCGCTGTGTGTGTGTGTGTGGGTGGAGCCGCATCCAGCAGGCGCCCGCTGTGTGTGTGTGAGGTGGAGCCGCATCCAGCAGGCGCCCACTGTGTGTGTGTGTGAGATGGGGAGATGCATACAGCAGCGCCCTGTGCCCCCCCGGAGGAGGGGACAGAGCAGGACGGCGGGGGACGGGCTTCGGGACCCCAAGAAGGACCCGGAAGAGCCGGACTCTGACGACAGCGGGGGGCGGGACGGCGACTACCAGGTCGGCGGGGCGGGGCCTGGGGAGGGCAGGCGGCGGGCTGAAGGAGAGGGCGGAGCCTGGGGATGGCAGGGGCGGGGCGTGGGGAGGGCAGGGGGCGGGGCTGAAGGAGAGGGCGGGGCCTCGGAAGAGCAGGGGGCGGGGCTGAAGGAGAGGGCGGGGCCTGGGGGAGAAAAATACAAAGGCGGGGCCTGGGGAGGGTAGGGGCGGGGTCAGGGAGAGGGGGCGGGGCCTGGGGGAGAGCAGGGGGCGGGGCCTGGGGGAGAGAGAGGGGGGGGGCAGGGCCTGAGGGGAGGGACAGAGAGAGAGGCGGGGATTGGTGAGGATTGGCGGGGATTGGTGAGGATTGGCGGGGATTGGCGAGGATTGGTGGGGATCGGTGAGGATTGGCGGGGATTGGCGAGGATTGGCGAGGATTGGTGAGGATTGGCAAGGATTGGCGGGGATTGGCGGGGATTGGCGAGGATTAGCAAGGATTAGCGGGATTAAGCGGGATTAGCGGATTGGCGAGGATTAAGCGGGGATTGGTGAGGATTGGCGGGATTGGCGAGATTGGCGGGGATTGGTGAGGATTGGCGGGGATTAGCGAGGATTGGTGAGGATTGGCAAGGATTAAGCGGGATTGGCGGGATTAGGCGGATTGGCAGGATTAAGCGAGATTAGCGGGGATTAAGCGAGGATTGGTGAGGATTAAGCGGGATTGGTGAGGATTGGCGGGATTAGCGAGGATTAGCGGGGATTGGTGAGGGGATTAAGCGGGGATTAAGCGAGGATTAAGAGGATTGGTGAGGATTGGTGAGGATTGGTGAGATTGGGGATTGGGGAGGATTAAGCGAGGATTGGGGAGGATTAGCGGGGATTGGGGAGGATTAAGCGGGATTGGTGAGGATTAGCGGATTGGTGATTGATTGGTGAGGATTGGTGAGGATTGGTGAGGATTGGTGGGGATTAGGGATGATTGGCGAGATTGGTGAGGATTGGCGGGGATTGGGGATGATTGGTGAGGATTGGCGGATTGGTGGGGATTGGCGGGGATTGGTGGGGATTAAGCGGGGATTGGTGAGGATTGGCGGGATTGGTGAGGATTAGCGGATTGGTGAGGATTAGCGGGGATTGGGGATGATTGGTGAGGATTGGCGAGGATTGGTGGGGATTAAGCGGGGATTGGTGAGGATTGGCGGGGATTAGCGAGGATTGGTGAGGATTAGCGGGGATTGGTGAGGATTGGCGGGGATTGGGGATGATTAAGCGGGGATTGGTGAGGATTAAGCGAGGATTGGTGAGGATTAAGCGGGGATCGGTGAGGATTGGTGGGGATCGGTGAGGATTGGCGGGGATCGGCGAGGATTGGTGAGGATTGGCGGGGATTGGTGAGGATTGGCGGGGATCAGTGGGGATCGGCGGGGATTGGTGAGGATTGGCGGGGATTGGTGAGGATTGGCGAGGATTGGTGAGGATTGGCGGGAATTGGCGGGGATTGGTGGGGATTGGTGGAGATTGGCGGGGATTGGCGAGGATTGGGGATGATTGGCGAGGAATGGCGAGGATTGGTGAGGATTGGCGGGGATTGGTGAGGATTGGCGGGGATTGGTGAGGATTGGTGAGGATTGGCGGGGATTGGCAGGGATTGGTGAGGATTGGCAGGGATTGGTGAGGATTGGCGGGGATTGGGGAGGATTGGTGAGGATTGGCGGGGATTGGGGAGGATTGGGGATGATTGGCGGGGATTGGGGAGGATCGGCGAGGATCGGCAGGGATCGGCGATGACTGGCGGTTGTGGTGAGGGCCGGCCCCGCCCCTGACCCCGCCCCCGCCCGGCCCCGCCCCCAGCAAAAGCGGAAGGGCGTGGAGGGGCTGATCGACATCGAGAACCCCAACCGCGTGGCGCAGACCACCAAGAAGGTGACGCAGCTCGACCTGGACGGGCCCCGGGAGCTGTCGCGGCGGGAGAGGTGAGGATCCGTCTACACCGCGGGACCCTGCACACCCCCCACCCAACACCACACCCCCACACCCCCATCCTCCCGCCTGGGCGGCCCGGGAGCTGTCAGCGGCCGGGAGAGGTGAGATCCGTCTACACCGCGGGACCCTGCACCCCCCACCCAACACCACACCCCACACCCCATCCCCATCCTCCCGCCTGGGCGGGCCCCGGGAGCTGTCGCTTGGCCGGGAGAGGTGAGGATCCGTCTACACCGCGGGACCCTGCACCCCCACCCACACCCCACACCCCCCCATCCCCATCCTCCCGCCTGGGCCGGGCCCAGGGAGCTGTCCCGCGGCGGGAGAGGTGAGATCCGTCTACACCGCGGGACCCTGCACACCCCACACCACACACACACCACCCCCATCCCCATCCTCCCCCGCCTGGGCCGGCCCGGAGCTGTCGCGGCGGGGAGGTGAGATCCGTCTACACCGCGGGACCCTGCACACCCCCACACCACACCCTAACCACCCCCTCACACCCCCATCCCCCATCCTCCCCCGCCTGGGCGGGCCCCAGGAGCTGTCGCGGCCCGGAGAGGTGAGGATCCGTCTACACCGCGGGACCCTGCACCCCCACCCCACACCACCCCATCCCCATCCTCCCCCGCCTGGGCCAGGCCGGGGAGCTGTCGCGGCGGGAGAGGTGACCGGGATCCGTCTACACCGCGGGAACCTGCACACACCCCACCCCCATCCCCAGGAACCTCGCCCCACACAGGAGGGTCTCTGGTCCCCGGATGGGTCCCCCCCGTGTCCCACCGACCGGGAGAGAGAGCTCCCGTGTGACCCCGGGGGACCCCCGTGTCCTTTGTGTGTCCCTGTGATGCCCCCTGACCCCTGTGTGACCCTGTGACCCTCCCCGTGGCCCCCACCATGACCCCTGTGTGTTCCCCTGACCCCAGTGTGACCCTGTGACCCTCCCCCTGACCCCCGTGTGACCCTGTGACCCTCCCCCTGGCCCCCAGTGTGACCTTGTGTCCCTCCCCTGACCCCTGTGTCCCTCCCCTGACCCCTGTGTGACCCTGTGTCCCTCCCCCTGACCCCTGTGTGTCCCTGTGACCCCCGTGTGTCCCTGTGACCCTCCCCCTGACCCCTATGTCCCTGTGACCCTGCCCCTGACCCCTGTGTGACCCTGTGACCTCCCTGGCCCCGTGTGACCCTGTGACCCTCCCCTGACCCCGTGTGTCCCTGTGACCCTCCCCCTGACCCCCGTGTGTCCCTGTGACCCTCCCCCTGACCCCCGTGTGACCCTGTGACCCTCCCCCTGGCCCCCAGTGTGACCTTGTGTCCCTCCCCCTGACCCCTGTGTCCCTCCCCCTGACCCCTGTGTGACCCTGTGTCCCTCCCCTGACTCCTGTGTGTCCCTGTGACCCCCGTGTGTCCCTGTGACCCTCCCCCTGACCCCTGTGTCCCTGTGACCCTGCCCCTGACCCCTGTGTGACCCTGTGACCCTCCCTGACCCCGTGTGACCCTGTGACCCTCCCCTGACCCCCGTGTGTCCCTGTGACCCTCCCCTGGCCCCAGTGTGACCTTGTGTCCCCCCCTGACCCCTGTGTGCCTCCCCCTGACCCCTGTGTGACCCTGTGTCCCTCCCCCTGACCCCTGTGTGCCTCCCCCTGACCCCTGTGTGTCACCCTGACCCCTGTGTGTCCCTGTGACCCTCCCCCTGACCCTGTGTGTCTCTGTGACCCCACCATGACCCCTGTGTGTCCCTGTGACCCTCCCTGACCCTGTGTGTCTCTGCCCGACCCCTGTGTGTCCCTGTGACCCTCCCCCTGACCCTGTGTGTCTCTGTGTCCCTCCCCCTGACCCTGTGTGTCCCTGTATCCCTCCCCTGACCCTGTGTGTCCTGTGACCCCACCATGACCCCTGTGTGTCCCTGTGACATTCCCCCTGACCCCTGTGTGTCCCTGTGACCCCACCATGACCCCCGTGTGTCCCTGTGACCCTCCCCCTGACCCTGTGTGTCTCTGTGTCCCTCCCTGACCCTGTGTGACCCTGTGACCCTCCCCCTGACCCTGTGTGTCCCTGTGACCTGACCCCTGTGACCCCTGTTTGACCCTGTGACCCTCCCCCTGACCCCTGTGTCCCTGTGACCCTGCCCCTGACCCCTGTGTGACCCTGTGACCCTCCCCTGGCCCCCGTGTGTCCCTGTGACCTGACCCCTGTGACCCTGTGACCCCTGTTTGA
>JAEOAE010000157.1:20000-22500 GCA_036365155.1 Meriones psammophilus | reverse complement strand
GCAGGAATGAGAGAGAGAAGGAGAGAGAGGTGTGAGAGAAGAAGAGAAAGACAGCGGGAGAGTGAGGGAGAAAGGAAGAGAGAGGGGGGAGATGGAGAGTGAGGGAGAGAGAGAGAGGAAGAGGGACAGAGGGAGAGAGTGGAAGATCGAAAGAGGGAGAGAGAGAGGAAGGAAGAGAAAGTGAGAGATGCAGAGAGGGAGAGAGAAAGGGAGAGTGAAGGAGAGAGAGGGGGGAGACAGAGGGAGAGACTGAGAGAAAGAGAGAAGGAGACAGAGGATGAGAGAAAAGGAGAGAGAGAGAAGAGAGAGACAGGGAGAAAGGGAGAGGAGAGAGGGAAAGAGAAACGGAGAGGGAAAGAGGGAGAGTGAGTGAGAGAGTAAGAGAGAGGGAAAGGGAGAGAGAGAGGAGGGAGAGAGAGAAAGATGAAGACAAACAGGGAGAGAGGAGAGGGAGAGATGGAGAGAGAAAAAGGGAGAGAGGAGTGAAAGAGGGAGGATGAGGGAGAGAGAAAGGAGAGAGAGAGAGGAGGAGTGGAGGGAGAGAAAGGTAGAGGGAGCTAGCGAGGGAGAGAGAGGGAAGGAAGGATAAAGAGAATGAGAGGGAGAGAATGGAAGAGAGAGGGAGAGTGATAGGAAGAGAGAGAGGGAGAGACATGGAGAGAGAGGAGAGACAGGAATAGAGGGATATAGAAGGAGAGAGAGTTATAGATGGAGAGAAAGGGAGAGAGAGAGAGAGGGATGGAGAGAAAAGGGAGAGGAAGAGAAAGCAGGAGAGAGTGAAAGAGAGAGAGAGGGAGAGAGAGATGGAGATAGAGGGACAGAGGGGGAGAGAGAGGGATAGATAGAGTGAAAGGAAGAGAGAGGGATGGAGGGAGAGGGAGAAAGAAATAGAGAGAGGGAGGGAGAAAGGGACAGAGGGAGAGAGAGGAAGCGAGAGGAATAGAGAGAGAGTGGGAGAAGGAGAGAGAAAGAAATGGAGAGAGAAAGAGGGAGAGAGGAGTGAGGGGGATAGAGAGGAAGGGAGAGAGAGATGAAGAAAAAGAGGAAGAGAGAAAGTGGAAAGAGCAGGAGAGAGAGGGACAAGTTGAGAGATGTGGAAGAGAGAGAGAGATGGAGAGAGAGGGGTAGAGATAGAGGGAGACAGAGGGAGAGAGAGAGGGATATAAAGGAGAGAGAGAGGGAGGGAGAGAGAGAAGAGAAGTGAGAGAGATGGAGAGAGAGAGAGATAGGAGAGACAGATGGATAGAGAGAGAAAGGAAAGAGAGAGAGAGGGGGAGAAAGCAAGACAGAGGGAGAGAGAGGGATACAGAGATAGCAGAAGAGAGAGAGGAAGAGAATGAGAGAGAGAGAGGGATAGAAAGACAGAGGGAAAGAGAGAGGAGAGAGGGAGAGAGGGGTAGAGAGAGAGGGAGAGAGAATTGGAGAGGGGGAAAGAGAGGAGAGAAAGACGGAGAGGGAGAGAGAGGAGAGAGGGAGAGAGCAAGAGAGAGGAAGATAGAGGAAAAGAAAGAGATAAAGGGAGAGAGAGAAGTGAGAGGGAGGTTTAGAGAGGGAGGGAGAGAGAAAAAGAGATAGGGAGAGAGAGAGAAGAAGACAGGAAGAGAGGGAGAGACAGGGATAGAGAGGAATAGAGAGAGAGGGAGAATGAGAGATAGGAAGAGAGAAATGGAGAGAGAGAGTGAGGGACAGAAAGAGGGAGGGAGAGAGGAGTGAGAGGAAGAGAGAAAGGAAGAGAAAGTGGAGAGAGAAAGGAAGAGGGACAAGGAGAGAGAGAGGTAGAGAGAGACAGGAAGAAAGAGAGGAAGAGAGAGAGGGAGAGGGAAAGAGAGAAAGAGGGAGGGTGAGAGAGGAAGAGAGAGATAGGTAGAGAGAGAGGGAGATAGGGATAGGGAGAGAGATAGAGAGGAGAGAGAGATGAAGACAGACAGGGAGTGAGAGGGAGAGAGAAAAGGAGAAGGAGAGGGAGAGAGAAAGAGAGGGAGAGAGAAAGAGAGAGTGGAGGGAGAGACACAGAGAGAGAGAGCAGGAGAGAGAGAGGGAAATAGGGAGAGAGAGAGGGAGGGAGAGGGAGAGATTTAGAGAGGAAGAGAGAGAAGGAGACAGAGAGGGAGAAAGAGAGGGACAGAGAAAAAGGAAGAGAGGGAGAGAGAGGAGTGAGAGAGGGACGGTGAGAGGGAGAGGGAAAGAGAGAGGGAGAGGGGCAGGGATGGAGAGAGAGGGAGAGCAGGAGAAAGAGAGAGGGAGAGAGAGAATGAGGGAGAGAGGGAGAAAGGAGAGAGGAAGAGAGAGGAAGAGAGAGGGAAAGAGAGGGAGAGAGGGAGCTAGCGAGAGAGAGAGGAAGAGAGATAGGGAGAGAGGGGTAGGGAGAGAGATAGAGAGGGAGAGAGAGGGAAGGGAGAGAGGGAGAGACAGGACAGAGGGATAGAGAGGGAGAGAGAGAGGGTTATAGATGGAGAGAAAGGGAGAGAGAGGAAGAAGAGAGATGGAGAGGGAGAAAGAG
>JAEOAE010000157.1:0-15000 GCA_036365155.1 Meriones psammophilus | reverse complement strand
TGGACAGACAGGGTCTCTCTGTGTAGACAGACCACGTCTCTCTGGATGGATGGGGTCTCTCTGTGTAGACAGACAGGGTCTCTCTGTGTAGACAGACAGGGTCTGTGTAGACAGACAGGGTCTCTCGGTATAGGGAGACAGGGTCTCCCTGTGTAGATGGTGTCTGTATAGACACAGTGTCTCTGTGTAGACAGACGGGGTTTCCCTGTGTAGACAGATAGGGTCTTTCTGTGTACACAGACAGGGTCTCTGTGTGGACAGATGGGGTCTCTCTGTGTAGACCAACCGGGTCTCTCTGTGTAGACAGTCGGGGGTCTCTGTGTAGACAGGATCTCTCTGTGTGGACGGGGTCTGTGTAGACAAGGTCTCTGTGTAGAGACAGGGTCTCTCTGTATAGACAGACAGGGTCTCTCTGTGTAGAGACAGGGTCTCTCTGTGTAGACAGACAGGGTCTCCCTGTGTAGACAGGGTCTCTCTGAGTAATAAATCCACCGGAGAGACGGTGCCGGCTGCTCCCCCAAACGTCCCGAGTTCGATCCCGGCGACCCCAGGGGCGGATCGCGACCCTCTATGCCAGAGTTCCGAACCCAACCGGATGGACTACATCTCCCAGGATGCCGCGCGGGGCAGCCAACATGGCGGCGGCCCTCCTCCTTCCGCCCGAGGTAAGGCCAACGTCTCCCAGGATCCCCTGCGGGGTGGGGGGGTCCTTCTTTCGAGGAAGCCATTGGCTCTCCCGGAGACTACAACTCCCAGGATGCCCCGCGGGGCAGCCAACATGGCGACGCTCCTCCTTCCGAGCAAGCCATTGGCTCTCCCGGGGACTACGTCTCCCAGGATCCCCCGCGAGGCAGCCAACATGGCGGCGGTCCTCCCATTACTTAGCGAGCCAGCGGCACTCCCGGGGACTCCGTCCCCCAGGATCCCTTGCGGATCATCCAACATGGCGGCGCCCATCCTCCGCGGCGAGCCCGCAGCCTTTCCGTACAGCCTTTCCGTACAGCGGCCCCTGAGCCCCTCACTGGGGCATTCCAGGCGGGGGCTCTACCTCTGAGCTCGGCTCCGCGGGTTCGAGGCCCCCCCCGCCCCCCGTGGGCACCGAGGACGGACGGACGGACAGACGGACACGGGGAGGGTCAGGGGGCGTTTATTGGTGCCCGGGGTGCGGGGCCCTCGCCGGTGCCCGCCTCAGTGGTACTTCCTCCAGCGCTCGTGCTCTGGGGAGAGAGAGAGAGAGAGAGAGAGAGAGAGAGAGAGAGAGAGAGAGAGAGAGAGAGAGAGAGAGGGAGAGAGAGGGAGAAAGAGGGAGAGAGAGAGGGAGAGAGAGGAAGAGAGAGAGGGAGAGAGAGAAAGGGAGAGAGAGGAAGGGAGAGAGAGAGAGAGAGAGGGGAGAGAGGGAGAAAGAGGGAGAGAGAGGAAGGAGAGAGAGAGAGGAGGGAGAGGGGAGAGAGAGAGAGAGAGGGAGAAAGAGAGAGAGGGAGAGAGAGTGAGAGAGAGAGGAGAAAGAGAGAGGGGGAGAGAGAGAGAGGAGAGAGAGGAAGGAGAGAGAGAGAGAGGGAGGGAGAGAGAGGGAGAGGGAGAGGAGGGAGGGAGGGAGAGAGAGAGGGAGAGAGAGGGAAAGAGAGAGGGAGAGAGAGAGGGAGAGAGAGGGAGGAAGAGAGAAGGGAGAGAGAGGGAGGAGAGAGAGAGAGAGAGAGGAGAGAGAGAGGGAGATAGAGAGAGGGAGGGAGATTGAGGGGAGAGAGAGGGAGAGAGAGAGGAGGAGAAAGAGAGAGGAGTGAGAGGGAGAGAGGCAGAGAGGAAGAGAAAGAAAGTGGAGAGAGAGAGAGAAAAGAAGATAGAGATATAGACAGAGAGAGGGAGAGGGAAAGAGAAGGGAGAGAGAGGTGGAGAGAGAGAGGAGAGAGGGGAGAGAGAGAGGGAGAGAGGAAGAGAGAGAGGGAGAGAGAGGGAGAAAGAGAGAGAGAGGGAGAGAGAGGAAAAGAGAGAGAGGGGAGAGAGAGGGAGAGAGAGGGAGAGAGAGAGAGAGAGATGGAGAGAGAGGGAGAGAGGAGAGAGAGGTCAGTAGGTCAGTCTTTCCTGCCCGGGCATCACCCTGGCCCCGCGGCCCCCCTCCCTCCCCCCTGGCACCGGGCCGGGCACTCACCAGCTCCCTGCAGGCCAGGCCGTAGCTGAGGAGCACGTGGGCGCCCAGCACCATGGCGACGCCCGCGCCCTCCCTTCCTCCCTGCCCTCCCCCCTCACCCTCCCTCCTCCCTGCCCTCCCTCCCCCCTCCCCTGCCCTCCCTCGCCCTCCCCCCTGGCACCGGGCCGGGCACTCACTCAGCTCCCCGTAGGCCAGGCCGTAGCTGAAGAGCACGTAGGCGCCCAGCGCCATGGCGACGCCCGTGCCCTCCTCCCTGCCCTCCCCCCCTGCCCTCCCCTCCCCTGCCCTCCCTCTCGCCCTCCCCTGGCACCGGCCGGCACTCACCAGCTCCCGTAGGCCAGGCCGTAGCTGAAGAGCACGTAGGCGCCCAGCACCATGGCGACGCCGGAAGCTCCGCCCTTCCTCACGTTGATGTACTTGCTGTGGTAGCGCTGGTACCCTGGCACGGGGGGGGGGGAGGGTGAGGGGTGCCCGCTGGGGGGGTGCCCGCTGCCGGAGGGGGGGCACGGGGCACCCGGGGCGCTCGCTCGCTCGCCTCTGTCCCTCCCTCTCCCCGTGCCCACGCCCCTGTGCCCTCACCCCTGTCCATGCCCGTGTCCACGCCCCTGTGCCCACGTCCCTGTCCACGCCCCTGTGCCCTCACCCCTGTGCCCTCGCCCCTGTGCCCTCGCCCCTGTGCCCTCACCCCTGTGCCCACACCCCTGTGCCCACACCCCTGTCCACGCCCCTGTGCCCTCACCCCTGTCCACGCCCCTGTGTCCTCACCCCTTTCCATGCCCCTGTGTCCATGCCCCTGTGCCCTCACCCCTGTCCATGCCCCTGTGCCCACACCCCTGTGCCCTCACCCCTGTGCCCTCACCCCTGTGCCCTCACCCCTGTCCACGCCCCTGTGCCCTCACCCCTGTCCATGCCCCTGTGCCCACACCCCTGTGCCCTCACCCCTGTCCACGCCCTGTGCCCTCACCCCTGTCCACGCCCCTGTGCCCTCGCTCCTGTGCCCACGCCCCTGTGCCCACGCCCCTGTCCACGCCTCCTGTGCCCTCACCCCTGTGCACGCCCCTGTGCCCTCACCCCTGTCCACGCCCCTGTGCCCTCACCCCTGTCCATGCCCGTGCCCTCGCCCCTGTGCCCTCGCCCCTGTCCATGCCCGTGCCCCGCCCCGCCCCTGTGCCCCTCACCCTGTCCATGCCCCTGTGCCCTCACCCCTGTCCACGCCCCTGTGCCCTCACCCTGTGCCCTCACCCCTGTCCACGCCCCTGTGCCCACGCCCCTGTGCCCTCACCCCTGTCCATGCCCCTGTGCCCTCACCCCTGTCCATGCCCGTGCCCTGCCCTGTGCCCACGCCCCTGTCCATGCCCCTGTGCCCACACCCCTGTGCCCTCGCCCCTGTCCACGCCCCTGTGCCCTCACCCCTGTGCCCACGCCCCTGTGCCCACGCCCCTGTGCCCTCACCCCTGTCCACGCCCCTGTGCCCTCACCCCTGTGCCCTCACCCCTGTCCACGCCCCTGTGCCCTCACCCCTGTGCCCACGCTCCTTTGCCCTCACCCCTGTCCATGCCCCTGTGCCCTCACCCCTGTCCATGCCCCTGTGCCCTCACCCCTGTCCATGCCCGTGCCCTCGCCCCTGTGCCCTCGCCCCTGTCCACGCCCCTGTGCCCTCACCCCTGTGCCCGCGCCCCTGTCCACGCCCCTGTGCCCGCGCCCTGTGCCCCCTCCCCTCCCGTGCCCCCCCCCCCCCCCCCAGTGCCCTCGCCCCTGTGCCCTCACCCGTGTCCATGCCCCTGTGCCCTCACCCCTGTGCCCACGCCCCTGTCCATGCCCCTGTCCACGCCCCTGTGTCCTCACCCCTGTGCCCTCACCCCTGTGCCCTCACCCGTGTCCATGGCCCTGTGCCCTCACCCCTGTGCCCACACCCCTGTGCCCACACCCCTGTGTCCTCACCCCTGTGTCCTCACCCCTGTGTCCTCACCCGTGTCCATGCCCCTGTGCCCACACCCCTGTGCCCTCACCCCTGTGCCCACACCCCTGTGCCCTCACCCCTGTCCACACCCCTGTCCGCGCCCCTGTGCTCTCACCCCTGTCCACGCCCCTGTGCCCACGCCCCTGTGCCCTCACCCCTGTCCACGCCCCTGTGCCCTCACCCCTGTGCCCTCACCCCTGTGCCCACACCCCTGTGCCCTCGCCCCTGTGCCTCGCCCCTGTGCCCTCGCCCCTGTGCCCTCACCCCTGTGTCCACGCCCCTGTGCCCTCACCCCTGTGCCCTCACCCCTGTGCCCTCGCCCCTGTCCACACCCCTGTCCACGCCCCTGTGCCCTCACCCCTGTGCCCTCACCCCTGTCCACGCCCCTGTGCCCTCACCCCTGTGCCCTCACCCCTGTCCACGCCCCTGTGCCCTCACCCCTGTGCCCTCACCCCTGTGCCCTCACCCCTGTGCCCACACCCTGTGCCCTCGCCCCTGTGTCCACGCCCCTGTGCCCACGCCCCTGTGCCCTCACCCCTGTGCCCACGCCCCTGTGCCCTCACCCCTGTGCCCGCGCCCCCTGTGCCCCCTCCCCCTCCCGTGCCCCCGCCCCTCCCCCGCCCCCGGTGCCCACCTCTGCGGAAGGCGCCCGCGATGCCGCTGGGGCTGAAGTCGCGCGCGAGCAGCCAGCGCGGCAGCTCGGCCAGGCGGACCTCCATGAGCTTCTTCTCCTTCAGGGAGGCTGGAGGGGGGGAAGACGCGGGGACGCGGGTTCGAGGCCCGGGCTCGGGGGGGACGCGGGGACGCGGGTTCGAGGACGGGGGGACGCGGGGATGCAGGTTCGAGGACGGGGGGACGCGGGTTCAAGGACGGGGGGATGCGGGGACGCGGGTTCGAGGATGTGGGGGACACGGGGGACGCGGGTTCGAGGCCGAGCCCGGGCTACACGGAGAGACCCTACCTGTCTACACGGAGAGACCCCGACTGTCTACACAGAGACCCCGACTGTCTACACGGGGAGACCCCGACTGTCTACACAGAAACCCCGACTGTCTACACAGAGACCCCGACTGTCTACACAGAGACCCCGACTGTCTACACGGGGAGACCCCGACTGTCTACACAGAGACCCCGTCTCCACGGAGAGACCCCGTCTCCACAGAGAGACCCCATCTACACGGAGAGACCCCGTCTCCACAGAGAGACCCTGTCTACACAGAGACCCCGTCTACACGGAGAGACCCTGTCTACACAGAGAGACCCTGTCTCCGAAAAGGCAGCGTTTGGCTTTTCTTTCAACAAGGGATGGATTCTTCCAGGAGTGTGGAGAAAGAGGATGACGGGGAGGAGGGAGGACAGAGAGGAGGAGGGGAGGACAGAGAGGAGGAGGAGGAGGAGGAGGAGGAGGAGGAGGAGAAGGAGGAGGAGGAGGAGAAGGAGGAGGAGGAGAAGGAGGAGAAGGAGGAGGGGGAGGAGGAGGAGGAGAAGGAGGAGGGGGAAGAGGGGAAGGAGGAGGGGAGGAGGAGGAGGAGAAGGAGGAGGGGAGGAGGAGGAGGAGGAGGAGGAGAAGGAGGAGGAGGAGGAGGAGGAGGAGGAGGAGGGAAAGGAGGAGGAGGAGAAGGAGGAGGAGGAGAGGAGGAGGAGGAGGGAAAGGAGGAGGAGGAGGAGGAGGGAAAGAAGGAGGAGGAGAAGGAGGAGGAGAAGGAGGAGGAGGAGGAAAGAAGGAGGAGGAGAAGGGAGGAGGAGAAGAAGGAGGAGGGGAGGGAAAGGAGGAGGAGGAGGAGGAGGAGGGAAAGGAGGAGGGGAAGGAGGAGGAGGAGGAGAAGGAGGAGGGAGAAGGAGGAGGGGAGGAGAGGAGGAGGAGGAGGAGGAGGACAAGGAGGAGGAGGAGGAGGAGGAGAAGGAGGAGGAGAAGGAGGAGGAGAAGAAGGAGGAGGGGGAGGGAAAGGAGGAGGAGGAGGAGGAGGAGGGAAAGGAGGAGGAGAAGGAGGAGGAGGAGGAGGAGAAGGAGGAGGAGAAGGAGGAGGAGAAGAAGGAGGAGGGGGAGGAGAGGAGGAGGAGGAGGAGGGAGGACAAGGAGGAGGAAGAGGAGGAGGAGGAGGAGAAGGAGGAGGAGGAGGATGGGGAGAAGGAGGAGGGGAGGACGATGGGGAGGACGACGGGAAGGAGGGGGAGGGGACCCCGTGACCTTGACCCCGTGACCTCAACCCCCGGGCCTCCCCCGCCCCGGACCCCGGCGCCATCGTGCAGGAAGGAATAAAAACACAGAAAAAAACCGCAAAAACGCGCCAGGAACCGGGTTCGGGCGACGGCCGCGCGCGCTACTGCGCGCCAGGACTCACCCAGCGCCGCCATCTTGGAGTCCGCAGTGCCGGCGCGCGCGGGGGCTCCCGGGAGGCCGGCCCCGCCCCCCGGCTCCCGGCCACGCCCCCTGGGACGCCCCTCGGACTCGTCCTGCGGCGCCGCCATTTTGAAGTCCCCAGCGGCCGGAAGTCGCGCGCGGGGTACGCCGGGAGTAGTAGTTCACGCGCGAAGCGCTGGTTCGCCTGAAAGGAGGGGGACGGCCGCCATATTAGAGGACCCGCGCGGCCTCCTGGGAGTCGTAGTCCGTGGAAGAGCCATTAGCAGGCTCGAAAGGAAGAGGAGAAGCGCTGGTTCGCTTGAAAGGAGGAGGACGGCCGCCATATTGGAGGATCCGCGCGGCCTCCTGGGAGTCGTAGTCCGTGGAAGAGCCATTAGCAGGCTCGAAAGGAAGAGGAGAAGCGCTGGTTCGCTTGAAAGGAGGAGGACGGCCGCCATATTGGAGGATCCGCGCGGCATTCTGGGAGTTGTAGTCACTGGGCGAACCGCTGTTTCGCTTGAGAGGAAGAACACCGCCATATTGGAGGATCCGCGCGGCCTCCTGGGAGTTGTAGTTCCTTGGAGAACTGATGGTTCCTTTGAAAGGAGGAGGATGGCCGCCATATTGGAGGATCCGCGCGGCATCCTGGGAGTTGTAGTTTCTTGGAGACTAGACTAGACAGAATAGACAGAGAATAGACAGACAGAGAATAGACAGACAGAGAGGACAGACGGACGGACGGACAGAGAATAGACGGACAGACATCGGGGTCACTGGAGAGTCAGACAGACGGACGGGCAGACGGACAGACAGACGTCATCGGGGTCACTGGAGAGTCAGACAGACGGACAGCAAGGACAGACGGACGGACGGACGGACAGACAGACAGACGGACGGACGCGGCCAGGTCCGGGCCAGCTTGAGAGAGACGGACAGGACGGACGGACGGACCGACCGACCGACCGACCCGGGGGCTCCGCGGAGGCCGCCCCCCCCTACCCCGGGTGTGTCCGTCCGTCTGTCTGTCCGTCCCGTCCGTCCGTCTGTCCATCCTCCCCCTCCCAGGGCTACACGGACGGACCCCGCCGGGGAGGAAAGAAAAAGCTCCCCGGGGGGGTTCGAACCCGCGGCCGTCCACACCCCCAGACCCTGCGGGGCCCCGGCCGGGAGGGGGAGGGAGGGGCGTCCTCTCTCTACTTCTCTCTCCTCTCTCTCTCCCTCTCTCCCCCTCCCTCTCTCTTCCTCTCTCTCTCCCTTTCTCTCCTTGTCTCTCTCTCTCCCTCACCCCCTTTCTCCTTTCTCTCTCTCCCCCTTTCTCCCTCTCTCTTCATCTCTCTCTCTCTCTCTTCATCTCTCTCTCCTCTCTCTTCATCTCTCTCTCCTCTCTCTTCATCTCTCTCTCCCCTCTCTCTCTCTCTCCCTCTCTCTCTTTCTCCCTCCCCTCTCCCTCTCTCCCTCTCCCCCTCTCTCCTCTCTCTTCATCTCTCTCTCTCTCTCTCCCCTCCCTCTCCCTCTCTCCCTCTCTCTCTCCCCTCTGTCTCTCCCTCTCTCTCCCTCCCTCTCCTCTATCTCTCCCTCTCTCTCCTCCTCTCCCTCCCTCTTTCTCATCTCTCTCTCCCTCTCCTCCCTCTTCCTCCCTCTCTCTCCTCCTTCTCCTTTCTCTCTCTCCCCCCCTCTCTCCCCTCACTCTCTCTCCCTTTCTCTCTCTCCCCCCTTTCTCCCTCTCTCTCTCTCCCTCTCCCTCCCTCTCTCTCTCCCTCTCTCCCTCCCTCTCTTCATCTCTCTCTCCCCCTCTCTTTCTCCTCCCTCTCCCTCTATCTCTCCCTCTCTCTCTTCTCTCCCCTTTCTCTCTTCATCTCTCTCCTCTCCCTCCTCTCCTCTCTATCTCTCCCTCTCTCTCCCTTTCTCTCTTCATCTCTCTCCTCTCTCTCTCTCCTCTCTCTCTCCCTCTCCCTTCTCCCTTTCTCTCTCTCCCTCCCCTCTCTCTCCTCTCTCTCCCTCCCCTCTCTCCCTCACTCCCTTCCTCCTTTCTCTCTCCCCCCTCCCTCTCTCTCTCTCTCTCTCTCTCTCTCTCTCCCTCGTACACCCATCTTGAAGGGGCTGGACTCGAACCCTTGATCTTGGCCTGTGCTGAGCCCCCGGGGTCTCCCGGACACGGACCCTGGCGCGGAGAGGTCACTGGGACATGAATATTCATGCACTCATTTACATGTCGGGAATATACGTCTGTAGGGAGGGACATAATGTACTCATGAATATTCATAGATTCGTGCAGATGCACATTCACGTCCTCATATGGAGATAGAACATGAATATTCATCTATGCAAATATATGTAGGAATATGTAAATGTGTATATCTGGTTTCCTGAGACTGGGTCCTGGGGTAGCCTGGGCCCCGGGTTCTGGGGTAGCCTGGGCTCTGGGTCTTGGGCTAGCCTGGGCTCTCCAGGTCCTGGGGTTGCCTGGGCCCCGGGTTGTGGGGTAGCCTGAGCTCTGGCTTCTGGGGAGTCCAGGTCCTGGGTTCTGGGGTAGCCTGGGCCCCGGGTTGTGGGGTAGCCTGGGCCCTGGGTTCATTCTGGGGTAGCCTGGGCTCCGGGTCCTGAGGTAGCCTGGGCCCTGGGTCCTGGGGTAGCCTGGGCCATGGGTCTTGGGGTAGCCTGGGCTCCAGGTTCTGGGCTAGCCTGGGCTTTGGGGTAGCCTGGGCCCCCCCTAAAAATATTAATTAAACAAACAAAACGCCAACTTCCGCCCGACGCCGGAAGTCGCTCGACCCGGACCCGCCCCGGGCGGACTCCATCCGGAAACATCCGTTTTCCCGGTACCCGCCCTCCCCGCGTCCACTTCCGCCGCCGGAAGTGACGCGGACGCCCGCGTTCGGGCCGCAGGAGGCGCTCGGCGCCGGGAGAGCAGCGTCTCCCTCCGCGTCGGGACGGTCGGGGTCTCCAGGCCGCGGGTTCGTCTCCCCCGGGGTGAGTCTCCGCGCCTTCGCGCCTGCGCGCCGGAACCGTTGTCGCGTGCCCGGGGGCGCGGCCTGGGGGGACGCTCTGGGGCGTGGGAACCGCCGCGGTCCGGTGCGGGGCTCTTCCGGGTGGGGAGCTGCGAACGCCGCGTTCCGAAGGTTCCGGGGCTGTGAGGGAGACGGAGAAAGCCGCGTCCCCCGCCGCCCTCGGCCCGAATCCGGGGGGGGGGACCCCTCCTCCACCCTCTCGCCCCACCCCCATTAGCCTCGCCTCGCCTTCCGGGGGGGGCGGGGGAGGACTCGAAGCCCCGCCTTGGAGTGGGAGGCAGGGGCTCGACTCCGGGAGCAGACCGGTAGCATGCCGGGGGGGACAGAGAGGGAGACGGACCTCTCCCTTCTCCCGGGCCATAGAGTGGGCCGGAAGCGTGCGTGGGCTTCCGATAGGGTGACGGACCTTCCCCCCCCTTTTTGCCGGGACGGAAGCGTGTCGTGGGGGACAGATACGCGGTCGCACATCTCCTTTCTATCCGGCCGGAAGCATACCGGGGGGACCCCATTCGGGGACCGACCGCCCTGTTTTTTCCCGGGCCGGAAGCGTGCCCGGGGGACCCGATAAGGGGTCGTACCTCTCTTTTCTGCCCGGCCGGAAGCATGCCGGGGGGACCCCATACATGGACGTACCTCTCATTTCTATCCGGACCGGAAGCTTGCCGGGGGGGGACTTCATTTGGGGACGGACCTACTTTTTCCATTCGGCCGGAAGCGTGCCGGGAGGGACCCCGTACGGGGACGGACCTCTCCTGTCTCGCGTACCGGAAGCGTGCCGGGGGGGACCCCATTCGGGGACGGACCGCCCCCTTCTCCCGTTCCGTCCTTGGCTCTGAAGGGCAGCGGGAGGCCCCCGCCGCCCGCCCTGTCCCCGCGCCCGCGCCGACGAGGCTCCCGGGGGGCTCGGGGCCCCCGAGGGGAGACGAGGCGGAGACGGGGACGCGAACCCGCGGCGCCCGGGGAGGCGGGATCCGGCGCTGCCGCGCGGGGTGCGAGGGCCGCGGCGGTGACTGTCGGCGGCGGCTGTTGGGGCCCGAACCCGGGCGGCGGGGTCTGTCCCTCCCTCTCTCTAAGCTCTCTCTAACCTCCCCCTCTCCCTCTCCCCCCTCCCTCTCTCTAACCTCTCTCTCTCTCTCCCTCTAATTTCTCTCTCTCTCCCTTTGTAATTTCTCTCTCTCTCTCTCCCCCTCTCTCTCTCTTCCTCTCTCTCTCCTCTCTCCCTTTCTTTCTCCCTCCCTCTCTCTCTCTCCCCTTCCCTCTCTCCTCTCCTCTCCTCTCTCTCTCTCTCTCTCTCTCCCTCCTCTCTCTCTCTCCTCCTCCCTCTCTCCTCTCTCCCTCTCTCTCCCTCTCTCTCTTCCTCTCTCTCCCTCTCTCTCTCCTCTCTCTCTCTCTTCCTCTCGCTCTCTCCTCTCTCTCCTCTCTTCTCTCTCTCCTTCTTTCTCTCTTCCTCTCTCTCTCTCTTCCTCTCGCTCTCTCCCTCTCTTCCTTCCTCTCCCTCTCCCCTCTCTCTCTCTCTTCCTCTCGCTCTCTCCCTCTCTCCCTCTCTTCTCTCTCTCTCCTTCTTTCTCTCTCCCTCTCTCTCATCTCATTTCTCTCTCATCTCATCACTCATCTCTCTCTCATCTCTCTCGTCTCATCTCTCTCATCTCTCATCACTCATCTCTCTCTCATCTCTCATTTCTCTCCTCATCTCTCTCTCATCTTTCATCTCTCCTTCATATCTCTCACATTTCTCATCTCTCTCATCTCTCTCTCATCTCATCTCATCTCTCTCTGTCATCTGTCATCTCTCTCTCTCTCTCTCTCTCTCTCATCTCTCCGTCCACGCCTGCCTGTCTGTCTGTCCGTCTGGTCCAGCTCTGTCTCAGCCCCACGGGTCGGCGGACAGGAGGAGGGGACAGGAGGGAGGGGACAGGAGGGGACAGGAGGGGGGGACAGGAGGGAGGGGACAGGAGGGGAGGGAGGGGACAGGAGGAGGGGACAGGAGGAGGGGACAGGAGGGAGGGTGACAGGAGGGAGGACAGGAGGGAGGGGACAGGAGGAGGGGACAGGAGGGTGACAGGAGGGAGGGGACAGGGGGAGGAACAGGAGGGAGGGGACAGGAGGGAGGGGGACAGGAGGAGGGGACAGGAGGGGACAGGAGGAGGGGACAGGAGGGGAGGGGACAGGAGGGAGGGACAGGAGGGAGGGGACAGGAGGGGGGGTCAGGAGGGGACAGGAGGGGGGGGACAGGAGGGAGGGGACAGGAGGGAGGGACAGGAGGGAGGGGACAGGGGGAGGACAGGAGGGGAGGGGGACAGGGGGAGGGGACAGGAGGGAGGGGACAGGAGGGAGACAGGAGGGAGGGGGGACAGGAGGGAGGGGGACAGGAGGGAGGGGGACAGGAGGGAGGGGACAGGAGGGAGACAGGAGGGAGGGACAGGAGGGAGGGGGGACAGGAGGAGGGGGACAGGAGGAGGGGGACAGGAGGGAGGGGACAGGAGGAGGGGACAGGAGGAGGGGGACAGGAGGAGGGGGACAGGAGGGAGGGAGACAGGAGGGAGACAGGAGGAGGGGACAGGAGGAGGGGACAGGAGGGGGTGACAGGAGGGAGGGGACAGGAGGGAGACAGGAGGAGGGGACAGGAGGGGGGACAGGAGGGAGGGGACAGGAGGGAGGGGACAGGAGGGAGGGGACAGGAGGGAGGGGACAGGAGGGAGGGACAGGAGGGAGACAGGAGGAGGGGACAGGAGGAGACAGGAGGGACAGGAGGGAGGGGGACAGGAGGGAGGGACAGGAGGGGGGGACAGGAGGGAGGGAGACAGGAGGGGACAGGAGGAGGGGGACAGGAGGGGGACAGGAGGGAGGGGACAGGAGGGAGGGGGACAGGAGGAGGGACAGGAGGAGGGGACAGGAGGAGACAGGAGGGAGGGGGGACAGGAGGGGACAGGAGGGAGGGGACAGGAGGGAGGGACAGGAGGGAGGGGACAGGAGGGAGGGAGACAGGAGGGGGGACAAGAGGGTGACAGGAGGGTGACAGGAGGGAGGGACAGGAGGGAGGGGACAGTAGGGTGACTGGAGGGAGGGGACAGGAGGGAGGGGACAGGAGGGAGGGGACAGGAGGGAGGGGGACAGGAGGGGACAGGAGGGAGGGGACAGGAGGAGGGGGACAGGAGGGAGGGGACAGGAGGGGAGACAGGAGGGAGGGGACAGGAGGGAGGACAGATAGGAGGGGAGGGACAGGAGGGAGGGGACAGGAGGAGGGGGACAGGAGGGAGGGGACAGGAGGAGGGGACAGGAGGGAGGGGGACAGGAGGAGGGACAGGAGGGAGACAGGAGGGAGGGGACAGGAGGGAGGGGACAGGAGGGAGGGGACAGGAGGGAGGGACAGGAGGGAGGGGACAGGAGGGAGACAGGAGGGAGGGACAGGAGGGAGGGGGACAGGAGGGGGACAGGAGGGAGGGGACAGGAGGGAGGGGACAGGAGGGAGGGGACAGGAGGGAGGGGGACAGGAGGGAGGGAGACAGGAGGAGGAGGGACAGGAGGAGGGGACAGGAGGAGGGAGGGAGGGACGGGAGGGAGGGGACAGGAGGGAGGGGACAGGAGGGAGACAGGAGGGAGGGGACAGGAGGGAGACAGGAGGGGGACAGGAGGGAGGGGGACAGGAGGGTGACAGGAGGGAGGGGACAGGAGGGAGGGAGACAGGAGGGGGACAGGAGGAGGGGACAGGAGGGGACAGGAGGGAGGGGACAGGAGGGAGACAGGAGGGAGGGGACAGGAGGGGACAGGAGGAGGACAGGAGGGGGACGGGAGGGAGGGGACAGGAGGAGGGGGACAGGAGGGTGACAGGGACAGTCTCTTCCCCCGTGTCCCCGCAGTGATGGTCCCTGGTCCCCGGCATGGAGGACGCCCCGTCCCCGTCCCCGGACGCCAGTGACGCCGCCTCCAGGGAGCCCCCCGGCCTGCAGGACGTGGACATGGAGCCGGGCCTTGCCGGAGGTGAGGGGGGACACGGGGGAGGGGGATAATGGGGAGGGGGCTCGCATGTCCCCCCGTCTCTGCCTCGTCGTCCTCCTCCTCGTCCTCCTCTTTCTCCTGCTCCTCCTTCTTCTCCTTCTTCTCCTCTTCCCCCTCCTCCCCCTCCTCCTCCTCCTCCTCCTCCCCTCCTCCTCCTCGTCCTTCCTCCTCCTCCTCCTTCTCCTCCTCCTCCCTCGTCCTTCCTCCTCCTCCTCCTCGTCCTTCCTCCTCCTCCTCCTCCTCCCCTCCTCCTCCTTCTCCTCCTCCTCCTCCTTTCCTCCCCTCCTCCTCCTCCTTCCTCCTCCTTCTCCTCCTCCTCCTCCTCCTCCCTCTCCCACTCCTCCTCCCCCTCCTCCCTCACTTCTCCTCCCCTCCTCCTTCTCCTCCTCCTTCTCCCTCCTCTCCTCCTCCTCCTCCTCCTCCCCTCCCTCCTCCTTCTCCTCCCCTCCTCCTCCTCCTCCTCCCTCCTCCTCATCCTTCTCCTTCTCCTCCTCTCCTCCTTCTCCTCCTCCTCCTCCTCCTCCTTCCTCCTCCTCCTCCTCCTCCTCCTCCTCCTCTTCTCAACTCAAACTATGTCATCCTTCTCCTCCTCCTCCTCCTTCTCCTCCTCCTCCTCCTCCTCCTTCCTCCTCCTCCTCCTCCTCATCTCCCTTCTCAATCCTCCTAAATAAATTCTCCTGTATCTCCTCCTCCTCCTCCTCCTCCCTCCTCATCATCCTCCTCCTCCTTCTCCTCCTCCTCCTCCTTCTCCTCACTCCTATAATCTCATCCTCATCCCCTCCTCCTTCTCCTCCTCCTTCTCCTCATCATCCACTTCCTCCTCTCCATCCTCCTCGCCTTCTCCTCCTCCTTCTCCCTCCTCCTTCTCCTCCTCCTCCTCCTTCTCCCCTCTCCTCCTTCTCCCTCCTCCTTCTCCTCCTCCTCCTCCCTTCTCCTCCTCCTCCTCCTCCTCCTCCTCCTCCTCCTTCTCCTCCTCCTCCTCCTCCTCCTCCTCCTCTCCTCAGCTCCTCCTCCTCCTTCTCCTCCTCCTCTCCTCCCTCTCCTCCTCCCCTCCTCCTCCCCTCCCTCTCCCCTCCCCTCTCCTCCTCCCTTTAGTCCCTGCCCAGGGCTCTGGCCCCTCCCCAAGGCCCCGCCCCAGCCTGACTGGGCTTTGGTTCCCCCCTAGAGGGGCGGATCCGGGCGACGCAGGCCCTCCCCGCCGGGAGAGCGTCATCCCTGGGAGGGAGGGAGAGAGAGAGAGAGGGAGGGAGGAGAGAGAGAGAGAAAGGAAAAGAGGGAGAAAGAGGGGAGAGAGGAAAAGAGGGAGAGAGAGAGAGAAAGAGCATCCCTGGGGAGGAGAGAGAGAGGGAGAAAGAGCATCGTCCCTGGGGAGATAGAGAGAGAGAGAAAGAGCAGCCCTGGGGAGAGGGAGAGAGAGAGCAGGGAGAAAGTATCATCCCCTGGGGGAGAGAGAGAAAGAGCATTATCCTGGGGAGGAGAGAGCATCATCCCTGGGGAGAGAGAGAGGCAATAGCCCTAGGGGAGGAGGGGGGAGAGCATTATCCTGGGG
>JAEOAE010003937.1:0-48010 GCA_036365155.1 Meriones psammophilus | reverse complement strand
CCATGAGGACGCTGGGGTTTGGCTACACAGAGGCTATTTTAAGTTGCATGCCAGCTTTCTCCCAGGTTTAACATCGGGCGCCCTGAATGAACTGCATTGAGAAGAAAAAAAAGATCAGAAAGAAAGAGAGGAGGACCTCCCCAATGGTGTGGATGGGAGTGAGAGGTGGCGCATGCAGAAAGGGGGAGGGAGGAACTTGGAGAAGAGGAGGAGGCCATGGGGGGGACAAAAAGAACAAAGTGTAATTACAAGCAGTTAAAAAAAATTAAAAAAAAAAGAAAGAGAGAAACAACACCCACAGGCTGTTCTCTGGCTCCTCTACTTAGGGGCACATGTGTACCCTGCCCCCAAATAAACACACATATACCAGGGTGCTTAGTGAAGGGCACAAATTAGGAAAATCCAAGCCTGGAGCCTGTGCTCAGGCTACTCCTCTCTGGGCAGCTCTGGCCTCAGCTGGACCACAGGGCAAGCTTTGAAATCCTATGCAGATGAAACTTGCTTCTAGGGTACCTGCCAAATGGGAGCAGAGCAAGGATGCAAGGAAGCTGTTGCACAACAGTGGTTTAGGAACAGATGCCAGCTCTGGAGAATAAGTAAAGAGAGTCCACTGAAGAAGTACCCTAAGCCAGCATGGGGAAGCCATTCCATTCTGGCCTGCACTGAGATCAGCTGTGTGAGATAACTACCACCCAGCAAGCATCCTCATGGATGCCATGCAGTGAATTGGTGCAGCTCTAACAGAACAGAAACGCAAAACACTATGTTGCAAGCTAAATCACATGTGTGTCCCTCATTCAATTAGGAATACAGGAAAACTGAAAGTGTTATCTCGCTGTATGGCACAGAAACAGTTTACAAATGAAAAAGAAAATGCAGGCTCAACAAAATAAAACTAATATACATATGTGTTGCCCCGCTCAATTAGGGTATACAGGAAAATTGTAACGTGACATCTCACTGTACTTCACAGAAACAAGTTTCCAAAAAATATCACAAGGGCAAAGCACAACATTGTAAACTAATTCACATACTTGTCACCTGTTCAATTATTGTAACAGGAACACTGAAAAGTGATATATCACACTATATAGCACAGAAACAAGTTTTCTAACAAAAGAACAGAAACGAAAACCACAACACTGTAAAATAATTCACATAAGTGTCGCCCGCTCAATTAGGATAACAGGAAAAACTGAAAAGTGATATGTCACACTCTACAGCAAAGCCACAAGTTTCCAACAAACGAACAGTAAAGCTAAGCACAACATTGTAAACTAATTCACATACATTTGCCCGCTCAATTAGGAATACAGGAAAACTAAAAAGTGATATCTCAACTCTACAGCACAGGAACAAGATTCCAACAAATAAACAATAAAGCTAGGCACTATGTTGTAAACTAAATCACATGTGTGTAAAGCTCACAAAATTACGAATACGACAAAACTTAAAAGTGATATCTACTTTACTGCACAGCACAGTAACAAGTTTCCAACGAAAGAACAGAAACTCAAAGCATTACATTGTAAACTAAATCACATGTGTGTCGCTCGATCAATTATGAATACAGGGAAACCGAAAAATGTTATCTCGCACTGTACCTCACAGAAAAAAGTTTCCAACAAAAGAACAGATAAGCAGAGCTCAACATTGTAAACTAATTCACATATGTGTTGCCCGCTTAATTAGGTATACAGGAAAACTTAAAGTGATATCTCCCACTGTACAGCACAGAAACAAGATTCCAACGAAAGAACAGATATGCAAAGCACAACGTTGTAAATTAATTCACTTATGTGTCACCCTTTCAATTATTATAACAGGAAAACTATAAAGTGATATATCACACTCTGCAGCACAGAAACAAGTTTCCAATGAAAGAACACAAATGCAAAGCACAACATTGTAAACGAATTCACATGCGTGTCACCCGTTCAATTAAAACAGGAAAACTGAAAAGTGATATATCGCACTGTACAGCACAGAACAAGTTTCCAACAGAAGAACAGAAACGGAAAGCACTACAATGTAAACTGAATCACATGTGTGTTGCTTCCTCAATTAGGAATGCAGGAAACTGAAAGGTCTTATCTGCAAGTGTAAGGCACAGAAACAAGTTTCCATTGAAAGAACAGAAATGCAAAGCCCAACTTTGTAAGGTAATTCACATATGTGACGCCCGTTCAATAATTATAACAGGAAAACTGAAAAGTTATATATCGCACTGTACAGCACAGGAAAAAGTTTCCAACGAAAGAAAACAAAAGCAAATTGTTACTTAGTAAACTAAATCACATGTCTGTCGCTCGCTCAATTGGGAATACAGGAAAACTGAAAAGTAATATATCACACAGTACGACACAGAAACAAGTTTTCTTCGAAAAGACAGAAACGCAAAGCACAACATTGTAAACTAATTCACATACGTGTCGCCTGTTCAATTATTATAACACGAAAACTGAAAAGTGATATAACCCTAACCCTAACCCTGACCCTGATCCTGACCATGACACTGACTCGAACCTAACCTAACCTAACCTAACCCAAATTGTTCCTAAAGTTTCCAACGAAAGAACATAAACACAAAGAACTATTTTGTAAACTGAATCACATGTGTGTCGCTCACTCAATTAGGAATGCAGGAAAACTGAAAAGTGTTATCACCCAGTGTACGGCACAGAAACAAGTTTTCATCGAAAAGACAGAAACATAAAGCACAACTTTGTAAACTGATTCACATATGTGTCATCTGTTCAATTATTATAACAGGAAAACTGAAAAGTGATATATCGCGACTGTACAGCACAGGAACAAGTTTCCAACAGAGAAGAAATAGCAAAGCTCTACTTTGTAAACTAAATCAATTGTGTGTGGCTAGCACAATTACTGAATACAGGAAAACTGAAAAGTGATATATCGCACTATAGAGCACAAGAACAAGTTTCCAACAAAAGAACAGTAAAAGCAAAGCACTACTTTGTAATCTAAATAACATGTGTGTCGCCGCCTATTAGGAATACAGGAAAACTAAAGTGATATATCACACTGTAAGGCACAGAAAAAAGTTTTCATCGAAATAACAAACGGAAAGCACAACTTTGTAAACTAATTACATACGTGTTGCCTGTTCAATTATTATAACAGGAAAACTAAAAAGTGATATAACCCTAACAATAACCCTAACCCTAACCTAACACCCAAACCCTAACCCTAATCCTAACACTAACTCCTAACCTAACCTAACCCTAACCCTAACCCTAACCCCTAACCCTAAACTTAACCTAAACGTAACACTACCCTACCCTACCTAACCCTAACCTAACCTAACCCTAACCTTAACCCTTACTCTAACCCTAACCCTGACTTGTTCCTAACAGTAACAAATTTCCAATGAAAGAACAGAAAAGCAAAGCACTACTTTTAAACAGAATCACATGTGTGTCGCTCGCTCAATTAGGAATACAGGAAAACTGAAAAGTGATATATCGAACTGTATGGCAAAGAAACAAGTTTTCATCGAAAGAACAGAAACGAAAAGCACAACTTTGTAAACTAATTCACATACGTGTCGCCTGTTCAATTATTATAACAGGAAAAATGAAAAGTGATATAAGCCTAACCAGTACCCTAACACCCTAACCCTAACCCTAACCCGTAACCCTAACTCTAACCCTAAGCCTAACCCTAACCGTAACCCTAAACCTACCCTAACCCTAACACTATCCCTAACCCTAACACTAACCTAACCTAAATTGTTCTAACAGGTTTCCAAGGAAAGAACATAAATGCGAAACACTACTCTGTAAACTAAATCACATGTGTTTCACTCACTCAATTAGGAATACAGGAAAACTGAAAAGTGATATATCACACTGTACAGCACCGGAACAAGATTAGAACGAAAGAACAGAAAAGCAAAGCACTACTTTTAAGCGGAATCACATGTGTGTCGCTCGCTCAATTAGGAATACTGGAAAACTGAAAAGTGATATATCGCACTGTACAGCACAGGAACATGTTCCCAAGGAAAGAACAAAAAAGCAAAGCACTACTTTTAAACAGAATCACATGTGTGTCGCTCGCTCAATTAGTTATACAGGAAAACTGAAAAGTGATATATCGAACTGTAAGGCAAAGAAACAAGTTTTCATCAAAAGAACAAGCATAAATCGACAACTTTGTAAACTAATTCACATACATGTCGCCTGTTCAATTAATATAACAGGAAAACTGAAAAGTGATATAACCTAATGATAATCCCTACCCTAACCCTAACCTTAACCCCATAAACCTAACCCTAACGCTATCCCGAACCCTACCCTAACCCTAACCCTAACCCTTACCTAACCATAAACCTAACGCCTAACCCTAACACTAAACCTACCCTAAACCTAACACTAACCCTAAAGCTAACCCTAAATTGTTCCTAATAGGAACAAGTTTCCAAGGAAAGAATATAAAAGCAAAGCACTACTCTGTAAACTAAATCACATGTGTGTCACTCGCTCAATTAGGAATACAAGAAAACTGAAAAATGATATATCGCACTCTATGGTATAGAAACAAGTTTCCATCGAAAGAACAGAAACACAAAGCACTACTTTGTATACTAATTCACATACGTGTCGCCCGTTCAATTACTAAAACAAGAAAACTGAAATGTGATATATCGCACTGTACAGCACAGGAACAAATTTCCAACAAAAGAACAGAAAAGCAAAGCACTACTTTTAAACAGAATCATATGTGTGTCCCTTGCTCAATTAGGAATACACGAAAACTGAAAAGTGATATATTGAACTGTATGGCAAAGAAACAAGTTTTCATCGAAAGAACAGAAACGCAAAGCACAACTTTGTAAACTAATTCACATACGTGTCGCCCGTTCAATTATTACAACAGGAAAACTGAAAAGTGATATATCGCACTGTACAGAACAGGAACAAGTTTCAAATGAAATAATTGAAAAGCAAAGCACTAATTTGTAAACTAAATCATATGTGTGTCCTCGATTAATTAGGAATACAGGAAAACTGAAAAGTGATATATCAACTGTACGACAAAGAAACAAGTTTTCATCAAAAGAACAGAAACGCAAAGCACAACTTTTGTAAACTAATTCACATAATGTGTCGCCTGTTCAATTATTATAACAGGAAAACTGAAAAGGATATAACCCTAATGATAATCCTAACCTAACCCTAACCCTGAACCCTACCCTAACCCTAACCCTACCCCCTAACCCCCTAAACTATCTAACCCTACCCTAACCCCCTAACCCTTACCTAACCATAACCCTAAGGCTAAACCAACAAAAAACCTAACCCTAAACCTAACCCTACCCTAACCTAACCCTAACCCTTCCTAACCATAACCCTAAAGAATATAAAAGCAAACACTAAACCACATGTCCTAAACCTAACAAAAGTAACCTGAAGGTAACCCTAACTTGATCCTAATAGGAACACTAGTTTTCAAGAAAGTATATAAAAGCAAATTTCACTACAAAGCACTACTGTAAACTAAATCACATGTGTGTCACTCGCTCAATTAGGAATACAGCTATGGATATATAGAAACAAGTTTCCATCGAAAGAACAGAAACATAAAGCACAACTTTGTAAACTAATTCACTTACATGTCGCCCACTCAATTATTACAACAGGAAAACTGAAAAGTGATATATCGCACTGTAAAGAACAGGAACAAGTTTCAAATGAAAGAATAGAAAAGCAAAGCACTACTTTGTAAACTAAATCACATGTGTGTCCCTTGCTCAATTAGGAATACAGGGAAACTGAAAGGTGATATATCGAACTGTACAGCAAAGTAACTAGTTTTCATCAAAAGAACAGAAACGCAAAGCACAACTTTGTAAACTAATTCACATACGTGTCGCCTGTTCAATTATTATAACAGGAAACTGAAAAGTGATAAAAGCCTAACCCTAACCTAACACACTAACACTAAACCTAACCCCTAACCCTAAACCTAACCCTAACCCCAACCCTAAACCTACCCTAACCCTAACACTATCCCTAACCCTAACCTAACCCTAACCCTAAATTGTTCCTAACAGGTTTCCAAGGAAAGAACATAAATGCAAAACACTACTCCGTAAATACATCACAAGTCTTTCACTCGCTCAATTAGGAATACAGGGAAACTGAAAAGTGATATATCGCACTGTACAGCAAAAGGAACAAGTTTAGAACGAAAGAATAGAAAAGCAAAGCATTACTTTTAAACGGAATCACATGTGTGTCCTCGCTCAATTAGGAATACAGGAAAACTGAAAAGTGATATATCTCACTGTATGGTATAGAAACAAGTTTCCATCAAAAGAACATAACGCAAAAAACTACTTTGTATATTAATTCACATGTGTGTCGCTCGCTCAATTATTATAACAGGAAAACTGAAAAGTGATATATCGCACTGTACAGCACAGGAACATGTTCCCAAGGAAAGAACAAAAAAGCAAAGCACTACTTTTAAACAGAATCACATGTGTGTTGCTTGCTCAATTAAGAATACAGGAAAACTGAAAAGTGATATATCAACTTTACGACAAAGAAACAAGTTTTCATCGAAAAGAACAGAAACGGAAAGCACAAGTTTGTAAACTAATTCACATACATGTCACCTGTTCAATTAATATAACAGGAAAACTGAAAAGTGACATAACCCTAACCATAACCCTAACCCTAACCCAACCACATAAACCTAACCCTAATGCTAACCCTAACCCTACAATAATCCTAACCCTAACCTAACCCTAACCCTAACCTAACCCCAACCCCAACCCTTAACCTACCCTAACCCTAACACTAACCCTAACGCTAACCCTAACCCTAACTTGTTCCTAACAGGAACAAGTTTCCAAGGAAAGAACTTAAACGCAAAGCACTACTCTGTAAACTAAATCACATGTGTGTCACTTGTTCCTAAAAGGAACAAGTTTCCAAGGAAAGAACTTAAACACAAAGCACTACTCTGTAAACTAAATCACATGTGTGTCACTACCTCAATTAGGAATACAGGAAAACTGAAAAGTGATGTATCGCACTGTACAGCACAAGAACAAGTTTATAACGAAAGAACAGAAGAACAAATCACTACTATTAAACGGAATCACATGTGTGTTGCTCACTCAATTAGGAATACAGGAAAACTGAAAAGTGATATATCGCACTGTATGGCACAGAAACAAGTTTCCCTCGAACGAACAGAAACGCAAAGCACAACATTGTATACTAATTCACATATATGTCGCCTGTTCAATTATTATTGCAGGAAAACTGTAAAGTGATATAACACACTGTACCACACAGGAACAACTTTCAAACGAAAGACCAAAAAAGCAAAGCACTACATTTAAACAGAATCACATGAGTGTTGCTCGATCAATTAGGAATACAGGAAAACTGAAAAGTGATATATCCCAGTGTACGGCCAAGAAACAAGTTTCCATAGAAAGAACAGAAATGCAAAGCACAACTTTTTAAACTAATTCACATACGTGTTGCCCGTTCAATTATTATAACAAGAAAACTGAAATGTAAAATATCACACTGTACAGCACAGGAACACCTTTCGAACGAAAGAACAGAAAAGCAAAGCACTATTTTGTAAACTAAATCACATGTGTGTCGCTTGCTCAATTAGGAATACAGAAAAACTGAAAAGTGATATATCACAGTGTATGGCACAGAAACAAGTTTCCATGGAAAGAACAGAAACGCAAAGCACAACTTTGTAAACTAATTCACATTCGTGTCGCCCGTTCAAATATTATAACAGGAAAACTGAAAAGGGATATAACCCTAACAATAACCCTAACCTCCTAACCCTAACCCTAACCCTAACCCTAATCCTAACCCCTAACGCTAAGCCTAACCCTAAACCTAGCCCTACCCTAACCTAACCCTAACCCTAACCCTAACAGTAACACTAACCCTAACCCCTAACGCTAACCCTAACCCTAAATCTAGCCCTAACATAACCCTAACCCTAACCCTAACCCTAACCCTAACCCTGACTTGTTCCTAACAGGAACAAGTTTCCAAAGAAAGAACATAAACAAAAAGCACTACTTTGTAAACTAAATCACATGTGTGTCGCTCGCTCAATTAGGACTACAGGAAAACTGAAAAGTTTTATCTCGCACTGTACGGCACAGAAATAAGTTTCCATCGAAAGAACAGAAACGCAAAGCATAACTTTGTAAACTAATGCACATAGGTGTTGCCTGTTCAATTATTATAACAGGAAAACTGAAATGTGATATATCACACTGTACAGCACAAAAACAAGTTTCCATAAGAAGAACAGAAATGCAAAGCACTACTTTGTAAACTAAATCACATGTGTGTTGCTCTCTCAATTAGTAATACAGGAAAACTGAAAAGTGATATATCGAACTGTACGGCAAAGAAACAAGTTTTCAATGTTAGAACTGAAAGCAAAGCACAACTTTGTAAACTAGTTCACATACGTGTCGCCTGTTCAATTATTATAACAGGAAAACTGAAAAGTGATATAAGACTAACCCTAACTCTAACAACCTAACCATATCCCTAAACCTAACCCTAACCCCTAATTGTAACCGTAACCCTAACCCTAACCCTAACCCTACCCTAAACCTAACACTAACCCTAACCCTAATCCTAACCCTAACCCTAACTCGTACTTGTTCCTAACAGGAACAATTTTCCAAGGAAAGACCATAAATGCAAAGCACTACTTTGTAAACTAAATCACATGTGTGTCGCTCGCTCAATTAGGACTACAGGAAAACTGAAAAGTTTTATCTCGCACTGTACGGCACAGAAACAAGTTTCCATCGAAAGAACAAAAATGCAAAGCACTATTTTGTAAACTAAATCACATGTGTGTTGCTTGCTCAATTAGGAATACAGGAAAACTGAAAAGTGATATATCACAGTGTATGGCACAAAAACAATTTTCCATGGAAAGAACAGAAACGCAAAGCACAACTTTGTAAACTAATTCACATTCGTGTCACCCGTTCAAATATTATAACAGGAAAACTGAAAAGGGATATAACCCTAACAATAACCCTAACCCCCTAACCCTAACCCTAACCCTAACCCTAATCCTAACCCCCTAACGCTAACCCTAACCCTAAACCTAGCCCTACCCTAACCCTAAAACTAACCCTAAAAGTATCCCTAACCCTAACCCCTAACGGAAAGAATATAAACCCAAAAAAGTTTCTGTAAAACTAAATCACCCTAACACCTAACCTTAACCCTAACCATAACCCTAAACCTAACCCTGACTTATTCCTAATAGGAAACAAGTTTCCAAAGAAAGAACATAAACGAAAAAAAGCCCTACTACTTGTAAACTAAATCACATAAGTGTCGCCTGCTTCAATTAGGAAAACAGGAAAACTGAAAAGTGATTATCGTCACATGACTGTACAGCAGAGAAACAAGTTTCCAACGAAGAACAGAAACGCAAAGCACTACTTTTTAAACTAAATCACATGTGTGTCGCCATTCAAATTAGGAATAAACAGGAAAATGAAAAGGGATGATATATCCACTGTAACAAGGAACAAATTTCAAACCCAAAGCACTACTTTGTAAACAACCCTAATCCTAACTGAAAAGTGAATACAGGAAAACCCTAACGCAAAGAACCCTAAACGCAAACTGAATTCCTTTGTAAACCTAACCCTAACCCTAACCCTAACAGTAACCTAACCCTTAACCCCTAACGCTAACAGGAAAACTAGAAAACCTGATAATTATAACCTAGAACCCTAACTTGTACAGAACAGGAACAAGTTTCCAACGAAAGAACATAAAAGCAAAGCACTACTTTGTAAACTAAATCACATGTGTGTCCCTTTGCTCAATTAGGAATACAGGAAAACTGAAAAGGTTTATCTCACACTGTACAGCAAAGAAACAAGTTTCCATCGAAAAGAACAGAAACGCAAAGCACAACTTTGTAAACTAATGCACATACGTGTCGCCTGTTCAATTATTATAACAGGAAAACTGAAAAGTGATATAAGACTAAACCTAACCCTAACAACCTAACCATATCCCTAACCCTAAACCTAACACCTAACCCTAACCCTAACCCCTAACCCTAACCCTAAACCTACCCTAACCCTAACACTAACCCTAACCCTAATCCTAACCCTAACCCTAACTCAACTTGTTCCTAACAGGAACAATTTTCCAAGGAAAGACCATGATGCAAAAGCACAACTTTGTAAATAAATCACATGTGTGTCACTTGCTAAATTAGGAATACAGGATAACTGAAAAGTGATATATCGCACTGTACAGCAAAAAGGAACAAGTTTTAGAATGAAAGAACAGAAAAACAAATCACTACTTTTAAACGGAATCACATGTGTGTCGCTTCACTCAATTAGGAATACAGGAAAACTTAAAAGAGATATATCAAATTGTACAGCAAAGAAACAAGTTTTCAATGAAAGAACATATACGCAAAAAACTACTTTGTAAACTAATTCACATACGTGTCACCTGTTCAATTATTATAACAGGAAAACAGAAAAGTGATATAACCTAACCTAACCCTAACGCTAACCCTAACCCTAACCTAACCCTAACTCTACTTGTTCCTAACAGAAACAAGTTTCCAAGAAAAGAATACATAAACTAAAAGCACTACTTTGTAAACTAAATCACATGTGTGTCACTTGCTAAATTAGAAATACAGGATAACTGAAAAGTGATGTATTGTCACTGTTCAATTAATAGGAACAAGTTTATAACGAAAGAACATAAGAACAAATCACTACTATTAAACGGAATCACATGTGTGTTGCTCACTCAATTAACCCTAACAGGAAAACTGAAAAGTGACCCTATCCCTAACTGTAACGGCACAGAAACAAGTTTCCAACTAACAGAAACCTAACACAACTTTGTATACTAATTCACACCCTAACCTGTTCAATTATTAACACAGGAAAACTGAAAACTGATATATCACACTGTACCACACAGGAACAAGTTTCAAACAAAAGAACAGAAAAGCAAAGCACTACTTGTAAACAGAATCACATGAGTGTTGCTAGCTCAATTAGGAATACAGGAAAACTGAAAAGTGATATATCCCAGTGTACAGCACAAGAAACAAGTTTATATCGAAAGAACAGAAATGCAAAGCACTAACTTTTTAAACTAATCACATTCTGTGTTGTTCAAATTATTATAACAGGAAAACTGAAAAGGGATATAACGTAAATGGCCCAGAAACAAGTTTATAACCCTAACAGAAACCCAAACACTAAGCCTAACCTAAAACACATATGTACCTAACCTTCAATTAACCCTACAGGAAAACCCTAAAAGTGATATATCACACAGTAACCCTAAACAACTAACCCCTAACGCTAACCCAAAAAAGCAAATCACTACATATAAACAAATCACAACCTTGCCTAACCCTTACCCTAACAGGAAAACTGAAACCCCTGATATATCCCATGTACCTAAAGAAACAAGTTTCCAAAAAGACCATAAACACAAAGCACTACTTTGTAAACTAAATCACATGTGTCGTCTGCTCAATTAGGACTACAGGAAAACTGAAAAGTTTTATATCACACTGTACAGCACAGAAACAAGTTTCCATCGAAAGAACAGAAACGCAAAGCACAACTTTGTAAACTAATACACATACATGTTGCCTGTTCAATTATTATATCACGAAAACTGAAAAGTGATATATCACACTGTACAGCACAGAAACAAGTTTCAAAAGAAAGAACAGAAAAAGCAAAGCCCTACTTTGTAAACTAAATCACATGTGTATTGCTCTCTCAAATAGTAATACAGGAAAACTGAAAAGTGATATAACCCTAACACTAACCCTAACCCCTAACCTAACCCTTTTAACCTAATCCTAACCCTAACCCTAACCCTAACCCTAACCTAAAAGGATAGCCCCCTACCCTAACCCTAACCCTAACCCTAACACTAAAACCTAACACTAACCCTAACCCTAACCCTAATCCTAACCCACTAACCCTAACCCCTAACGCTAACCCTAACCCTAACTTGTTCCTAACAGGAACAAGTTTAACCCTAAGAAACCCTAACATAAACGCAAAGCACTAACTAACCTAAATCACATGTGTGTCACTTGCTAAATTAGAAATACAGGATAAGGTGAAAAGAGATATATCACTGTACAGCACAGGAACAATTTTACAATGAAAGAACAGAAAACAAATCACTACTTTGTAAACTAAATCACATGTGTGTCTCTCACTCAATTAGTAATACAGGAAAACTGAAAAGTTTTATATCGCACTGTACGAGCAAAGAAACAAGTTTCCATCGAAAGAACAGAAACGCAAAGCATAACTTTTAAACTAAATCACATGTTTGACACTGTTCAATTAGGAATACAGGAAAACTGAAAAGTGATATATCACACTGTATGTCACAGAAACAAGTTTCCATGGAAAGAACAAAAATGCAAAGCAAAACTTTGTAAACTAAATCACATTCGTGTTGCCTGTTCAATTATTATAACAGGAAAACTGAAAAGTGATATAACCCTAACCCTAACCTAACCTAACCCTAACATTAAAAGAAACAAGTTTTCAAGTTTCCAAGGAAAAGAACATAAAACACAAAGCACAACTTTGTAAACTAAATCACATGTGTGTCCCTCGCTCAATTAGGAATACAGGAAAACTGAAAAATGTTATAAGGACTAACCCCAAACCCTAACAACCTAAAAAGAAACGAAACCTAACCAACTAACCCCTAATTAACAACTGTGTGGCCCTTTCACCCTTATAACCCTAAAACTAAAAGTAAACCTAACACTAACCCTAACCCTAATCCTAACCCTAAATTTAACTCCTAACTTGTTCCTAACAGGAACAAGTTTCAAGGAAAGACCATAAATGCGCAAACACTACTTTGTAAACTAAATCACATGTGTGTCACTTGCTAAATTAGAAATACAGGAAAACTGAAAAGAGATATCTCAAGACTGTACAGCACAGAAACAAGTTTCCAATGAAAGAACAGAAATGCAAAGCACTACTTTGTAAACTAAATCACATGTGTGTCGCTTGCTCAATTAGGGAATACAGGAAAACTGAAAAGTGATATATCACAGTGTATGGCACAAAAACAAGTTTCCATGGAAAGAACAGAAAAGCAAAGCACAACTTTGTAAACTAAATCACATTCGTGTTGCTCACAAATATTATAACAGGAAAACTGAAAAGGATATAACCCTAACAATAACCCAAACCCCTAACCCTAACCCTAACCCTAACCCTAATCCAAACCCCTAACGCTAAGCCACAACCCTAAACCTAGCCCTACCCTAACCCTAAAACTAACCCTAAAATATCCCTAACCCTAACCCCTAACGCCAACCCTAACCCAAAATCAAAGCCCAACCTAACCCTAACCCTAACCTTAACCTGTAACCATAACCCTAACCCTAACCCTGACTTATTCCTAACAGGAAAAAGTTTCCAAAGAAAGAACATAAACGAAAAGCCCTACTTTGTAAAACTAAATCACATGTGTGTCGCCGCTCAATTAGGACTACAGGAAAACTGAAAAGTTTTATCTCAAGACTGTACGGTAGAGAAACAAGTTTCATCGAAAGAACAGAAACGCTACTTTTATAAATCACATTTAAACTAATTCACATTACAGGAAATCTGAAATCATTCAAATATTTTAACAGGAAAATTTGAAAGGGATATAACCCTAACAATAAAATTAACCCCTAACCCTAACCCTAATCCTAACCCCTAACGCTTAAGCCTAAAACCTAAACCTAGCCCTAACCCTAACCCTAACCCTAACCCTAACCCTAACAGTAACCCTAACCCTAACCCCTAACGCTAACCCTAACCCTAAATCTAGCCCTAACCTAACCCTAACCCTAACCTAACCCTGACTTGTTACCAACAGGAACAAGTTTCCAACGAAAGAACATAAACGAAAAGCACTACTTTGTAAACTAAGTCACATGTGTGTCGCTCGCTCAATTAGGACTACAGGAAAACTGAAAAATTTTATCTCACACTGTACGGCACAGAAACAAGTTTCCATCGAAAGAACAGAAACGCAAAGCATAACTTTGTAAACTAATGCACATACGTGTCGCCTGTTCAATTATTATAACAGGAAAACTGAATAGTGATATAAGACTAAACCTAAGCCTAACAACCTAACCATATCCCTAACCCTAACCCTAACACCTAAGCAAAACCCTAACCTAACCCTAACCCTAACCTAACCCTAACTCTAACACAACCCTAACCCTAATCCTAACCTCCTAACCCTAACTGAACTTGTTCCTAACAAGAACAATTTTCCAAGGAAAGACCATGAACGCAAAGCACAACTTTGTAAGCTAAATCACATGTGTGTCACTTGCTAAATTAGAAATACAGGATAAGGTGAAAAGAGATATATCGCACTGTACAGCACAGGAACAATTTTACAATGAAAGAACAGAAGAACAAATCACTACTTTTAAACGGAATCACATGTGTGTCGCTTGTTCAATTAGTAATAGAGGAAAACTTAAAAGAGATATATCAAATTGTACAGCAAAGAAACAAGTTTTCAATGAAAGAACCTAACCTTAAACGCAGCTAAACTAAACTAATTTGTTCTACGTGTCACCTGTTCAATTACTATACAAAAACAGAAAAGTGATATAACCCTAACCCTAACCCTAACGCTAACCCTAACCTAAAAACTCCTAACTTGCACTTGTTCCTAACAGGAACAAGTTTCAAGGAAAGAACATAAACGCAAAGCACTACTTTGTAAACTAAATCACATGTGTGTCACTTGCTAAATTAGAATACAGGAAAACTGAAAAGTGATGTATTGCACTGTACAGCACAGGAACAAGTTTATAACGAAAGAACATAAGAACAAATCACTACTATTAAACGGAATCACATGTGTGTTGCTCACTCAATTAGGAATACAGGAAAACTGAAAAGTGATATATCGCACTGTACGCACAGAAACAAGTTTTCATCAAAGAACAGAAACGCAAAGCACAACTTTTGTATACTAATTCACATTCGTGTCACCTGTTCAATTATTATTACAGGAAAACTGAAAAGTGAAAACTGATAACTAACCAACAACCCTGTACCAAACTAACAGGAACAAGTTTCAAACAAAAGAACAGAAAAGCAAAGCACTACTTTTAAACAGAATCACATGAGTGTTACTAGCTCAATTAGGAATACAGGAAAACTGAAAAGTGATATATCCCAGTGTATGGCAAAGAAACAAGTTTCCATCGAAAAGAACAGAAATGCAAAGCATAACTTTAAACTAATGCACATTCTTGTCGCCTATTCAAATATTATAACAGGAAAACTGAAAAGGGATATAACCCTAACAATAACCCTAACCCCTAACCGAAACCCTAACCCTAATCCTAACCCCTAACGCTAAGCCTAAACTAAACCTAGCCCTACCCTAACCCTAACCCCTAACCCTAACCCTAACCCTAACCCTAACCCTAACCAGTAACCTAACAGTAACCCTAACGCTAACCCTAACCCTAAATCTAGCCCTAACCTAACCCTAACCCTAACCCTAACCCTAACCCTAACCCTAACCCTAACCCTAACCCTGACATGTTCCTAACAGGAACAAGTTTCCAAGGAAAGACCATAAACACAAAGCACTACTTTGTATACTAAATCACATGTGTGTCGCTCACTAATTAGGAATACAGGAAAACTGAAAAGTTTTATCTCGCACTGTACAACACAGAAACAAGTTTCCATCGAAAGAACAGAAAAAGCAAAGCATAACTTTGTAAACTAATACACATACATGTTGCCTGTTCAATTATTATATCACGAAAAACTGAAAAGTGATATATCACACTGTACAGCACAGAAACAAGTTTCCAAAAGAAGAACAGAAATGCAAAGCCCTACTTTGTAAACTAAATCACATGTGTATTGCTCTCTCAATTAGTAATACAGGAAAACTGAAAAGTGATATAACCCTAACACTAACCCTAACCCCTAACCCTAACCCTAACCCTAATCCTAATCCTAAACCCTAACGCTAACCCTAACCCTAAACCTAGCCCTACCCTAAACCCTAACCCTAACACTAAACCTAACACTAACCACAAACCCTTACACTAACCCTAATCCTAACCCACTAACCCTGACCCTAACGCTAACTAACCTAACCCTGACTTGTTCCTAACAGGAACAAGTTTCAAAGAAAAGAACATAAACGATAAAGCACTACTTTGTAAGCTAAATCACATGTGTGTCACTTGCTAAATTAGAAATACAGGATAAGGTGAAAAGAGATATATCACACTGTACAGCACAGGAAACAATTTTACAATGAAAGAACAGAAGAACAAATCACTACTTTTAAACGGAATCACATGTGTGTCTCTCACTCAATTAGTAATACAGGAAAACTGAAAAGTGATATATCGCACTATAGAGCAAAGGAACAAGTTTCGAAGGAAAGAAGAGAAACGCAAAGCACTACTTTTTAAACTAAATCACATGTTTGACACTCGCTCAATTAGGAATACAGGAAAACTGAAAAGTGATATATCACAGTGTATGTCACAGAAACAAGTTTCCATGGAAAGAACAAAAACGCAAAGCAAAACTTTGTAAACTAATTCACATTCGTGTTGCCTGTTCAATTATTATAACAGGAAAACTGAAAAGTGATATAACCCTAACCCTAACCCTAACCCTAACCCTAACATTAACCCTAACGTGTTCCTAACAGGAACAAGTTTCAAGGAAAAAAACATAAACACAAAGCACTACTTTGTAAACTAAATCACATGTGTGTCCCTCGCTCAATTAGGAATACAGGAAAACTGAAAAATGTTATATGGACTGTATGGCAAAGAAACAAGTTTTCATTGAAAGAAACGAAACGCAAAGCACAACTTTGGAAACTAATTAACATATGTGTGGCCTTTTCAATTATTATAACAGGAAAACTGAAAAGTGATATAACCCTAACCCTAATCCTAACCCTAACCCTAAACCTAACCCTAACTTGTTCCCCTAACAGGAACAAGTTTCCAAGGAAAGACCATAAACGCAAAACACTACTTTGTAAACTAAATCACATGTGTGTCACTTGCTAAATTAGAAATACAGGATAAGATGAAAAGAGATATATCGCACTGTACAGCACAGGAACAATTTTACAATGAAAGAACAGAAGAACAAATCACTACTTTTAAACGGAATCACATATGTGTCGCTCACTCAATTAGTAATACAGGAAAACTGAAAAGTGATATATCGAATTGTACAGCACAGGAACCTGCTTCCATCGAAAGAACAGAAACGCTAAGCACAACTTTGTAAACTAAATAACATGTGTGTTGCTCACTCAATTCGTCATATAGGGAAACTGAAAAGCGATATTTCGAAATGTATGGCAAAGAAACAAGTTTCCATCGAAAGAACAGAAACGCAAAGCACAACTTTGTAAACTAATTCACATACGTGTCGTCCGTTCAATTATTAAAACAGGAAAACTGATACATGATATATCAAACTGTACTACACAGGAACATGTTTCCATCGAAAGAACAGAAACACAAAGCACAACTTTGTATATTAATTCACATACGTGTTGCCTGTTCAGTTATTATAACAGGAAAACTGAAAAGTGATATATAACACTGTACAGCACAGAAAGAAGTTTCCAACAGAAGAACAGAAACGCAAAGCACTACTTTGTAAACTAAATCACATTTGTGTCGCTCAAAAATTAGGAATACAGGAAAACTGAAAAGTGATATATCGCATTGTACAGCCCAGGAACAAGTTTCGAATGAAAGAATAGGAAAGCAAATCACTACTTTTAAACGGAATCACATGTGTATCACTCGCTCAATTAGGAATACAGGAAATCTGAAATGCGATATATCGAAATGTAAGGCAAACAAACAAGTTTTCATGGAAAGAACAGAAAAGCAAAGCACAACTTTGTAAACTAATTCACATTCGTGTTGCCTGTTCAATTATTATAACAGTAAAACGGAAAAGTGATATAACCCTAACCCTAACCCTAAGCCCCTAACCCTATCACTCACCCTAACCTTAACCCCCTAACCCTAACCCTAACCCTAACCCTAAACCCTAACCCTAACCCTAACCCTAACAACTAACCCTAACTTGTTCCTAACAGGAACAAGTTTCCAACGCAAGAAAATAAATGCAAAGCACTACTTTGTAAAGTACATCACATGTGTGCCACTCGCTCAATTAGGAATACAGGAAAACTGAAGAGCGATATATCGAAATGTACGGCAAAGAAACAAATTTTCTTCGAAAGAACAGAAATGCAAAGCACAACTTTGTAAACTTATTCACATTCGTGTCGCCTGTTCAATTATTATAACAGGAAAACTGAAAAGTGATATAACCCTAACCCTAACCATAAGCCCCTAACACTATCCCTAACCCTAACCCTATCATAACCCTACCCTAACCCTAAGCCTAACCCTATACCTAACTTGTTACTAACATGAAAAATTTTCCAACAAAAGAACATAAACGCAAAGTAATACTTTGTAAACGAAATCACAAGTGTGCCACTCGCTCAGTTAGGAATACAGGAAAACTGAAAAGCGATATATCGAAATGTACAGCAAAGAAACAAGTTTTCATCGATAGAACAGAAACGTAAAGCACAGCTTTGTAAACTAATTCACATACGTGTTGCTTGTTCAATTATTATAACAGGAAAACTGAAAAGTGATAAAACCCTAACCCTAACCCCTAACCCTAACACTAACCCTAACCCTAACAGTAACCGTACCCTAACCCTAAGCTTAACCCTAACCCTACCCTAACTTGTTCCTAACAGGAACCAGTTTCCACCGAAAGAACATAAACGCAAAGCACTACTTTGTAAACTAAATCACATGTGTGCCACTCGCTCAATTAGGAATAGAGGAAAACTGAAAAGTGTTATCTTGCACTGTATGGCACAGAAACAAGTTTCCATCGAAAGAACAGAAAAGCAAAGCACAACTTTGTAAACTAATTCACATACGTGTTACCCGTTCAATTATTATAACAGGAAAACTGAAAAGTGATATATCACACTGTACAGCACAGGAAGAAGTTTCCATCAGAAGAACAGTAACGGAAAGCACTACTTTGTAAACTAAATCACTTGTATGTCACTCGCTCAATCAGGAATACAGAAAAACTGAAAAGCGATATATCGAAATGTATAGCAAAGAAACAAGTTTTCATCAAAAGAACAGAAACGCAAAGCACAACTTTGTAAACTAATTCACATTCATGTCGCCCGTTCAATTATTATAACAGGAAACCTGAAGAGTGATAAAAACCTAACCCTAACCGTAAGCCCCTAACCTTAACACTAACCCTAACCTTAACCCCTAACCCTAACCCGAACCCTAACCCTAAACTAACCCTAACCCTAACCCTAACCCCAACCCTAACCCTAATCATAACTTGTTCGTAACAGGTACAAGTTTCCAACGAAAGAACATAAATGCAAAGCACTACTTTGTAAACTAAATCAAATGTGTGCCACAAGCTCAATTAGGAATACAGGAAACCTGAAAAGTGATATAAGGCACTTTACAGCACAGGAACAAGTTTCGAACGAAAGTACAGAAAAATAAAGCACTACCTTTAAACGCAATCACATGTGTGTCTCTCGCTCAATTAGGAATACAGGAAAATTGAAAAGCAATATATCGAAATGTACCGCAAAGAAACTATTTTCATCGAAAGAACAGAAAAGCAAATCAGAACTTTGTAAACTAATTCATATTCTTGTCGCCTGTGAAATTATTATAACAGGAAAACTGATAAGTGATATAACCCTAATCCTAACCCTAAGCCCCTAAACCTACCCATACCTCTACCACTAACCTTAAACCTCATCCTAACGCTAACCCTAACCCTAACCCCTAACCCTAACCATAACCCTAACCCTAACTTGTTCCTAACAGGAACAAGTTTCCAAGGAAAGAACTTAAACGCAAAGCACTACTTTGTAAACTAAATCACATGTGTGCCACTCGCTCAATTAGGAATACAGGAAAACTTAAAAGTGATATAACGCACTGTACAGCACAGGAACAAGTTTCAAACGAAAGAACAGAAAAGCAAAGCACTACTTTTAAACGGAATCATATGTGTGTTGCCTGCTCAATTAGGAATACAGGAAAAGTGAAAAGTGTTATCTCGCACTTTACAGCACAGAAACAAGTTTCCATCTAAAGAACAGAAACGCAAAACACAACTTTGTAAACTAATTCACATACGTGTCGCCCGTTCAATGATTATAACAGTAAAACTGAAAAGTGATATATCGAATTGTACAGCACAGGAACCTGCTTCCATCGAAAGAACAGAAAGGCTAAGCACAACTTTGTAAACTAAATAACATGTGTGTTGCTCACTCAATTCGTCATATAGGGAAACTGAAAAGCGATATTTCGAAATGTATGGCAAAGAAACAAGTTCCCATCGAAAGAACAGAAACGCAAAGCACAACTTTTAAACTAATTCACATACGTGTCGTCCGTTCAATTATTATAACAAGAAAACTGAAAAGTGATATATCACACTGTACAGCACAAAATCAAGTTTCCAACAGAAGAACAGAAACGCAAAGCACTACTTTGTAAACTAAATCACATGTGTGTTGCTCACTCAATTCGTCATATAGGGAAACTGAAAAGCGATATTTCGAAATGTATGGCAAAGAAACAAGTTTCCATCGAAAAAACAGATACGCAAAGCACAACTTTGAAAACTACTTCACATACGTGTCGTCCGTTCAGTTATTAAAACAGGAAAACTGAAAAGTGATATATCACACTGTACAGCACACAATCAAGTTTCCAACAGAAGAACAGAAACGCAAAGCACTACTTTGTAAACTAAATCACATGTGTGTAGCTCGCTCAATTAGGAATACAAGAAAACTGAAAAGCGATATTTCAAAATGTATGGCAAAGAAACAAGTTTTCATCGAAAGAAAAGAAACGCAAAGCACAACTTTGTAAACTAATTCACATTCTTGTCGCCTGTTCAATTATTATAACAGAAAAACTGAAAAGTGATATAACCCTAACACTAAGCCTAAGCCCCTAATCCTAACCCTAACCCTAGCCCTAACCCTAACCCTAAACCTAAGCCCCTAACCCTTACCCTAATCCTAACCCTAACCCTAACTTGTTCCTAACACGAACAAGTTTTCAGGAAGAAGTTTCCAACGAAAGAACAGAAACGAAAAGAACTACTTTGTAAACTAAATCACATGTGTGCCACTCGCTCAATTAGGAATACAGGAAAACTGAAAAGTGATATAATGAACTGTAAAGCTCAGGAACAATTTTCAAACAAAAGAACAGAAAAGCAAAGCTCTGCTTTTAAAGGGAATCACATGTTTGTCGCTTGCTCAATTAGGAATACAGGAAAACCTTAAAGTTTTATCTCGCACTGTAACCCTAACCCTAACCCTAACCCTAACTTGTTTCCAACGAAAGAACAAGTACGCAAAGCAATACTTTGTAAACTAAATAAAATGTGTGCCACTCACTCAATTAGGAATACAGGAAAACTGAAAAGTGATATAACAAACTGTAAAGCTCAGGAACAATTTTCGAACAAAAGAACAGAAAAGCAAAGCTCTGCTTTTAAACATAAGCACATGTTTGTCGCTCGCTCAATTAGGAATACAGGAAAACTGAAAAGTGGTATAACGCACTGTATAGCACAGGAACAAGTATCGAAAGAAAAAACAGAAAAGCAAAGAACTACTTTTAAATGGAATCACATGTGTGTCGCTTGCTCAATTAGGAATACAGGAAAACTGAAAAGTGTTACCTCGCACTGTAAGGCACAGAAAGAAGTTTCCATCGAAAGAACAGAAACGCAAAGCATAACTTTGTAAACTAATTCACATACGTATCTCCCGTTCAAATATTATAACAGGAAAACTGAAAAATGATATATCCAACTGTACAGCACAGAAACAAGTTTCCAACAGAAGAACAGAAACGCAAAGCACTACTTTGTAAACTAAATCACATGTGTGTCGCTCGCTCAATTAGGAATACAGGAATTCTGAAGATCGATATATCGAAATGTACAGCAAAGAAACAAGTTTTCATCGAAAGATCAGAAATGCAAAGCACAACTTTGTAAACTAATTCACATTTGTGTCGCCTGTTCAATTATTATAACAGGAAAACTGAAAAGTGATATAATCCTAACCCTAACAATAATACCCTAACCATAACCCTAACCCTAACCCTAACCCTAACCCTAACCCTAACCCTAACCCCTAACCCTAACCCTAACCCCTAACCCTAACCCTAACCCTAACCCTAACCCTAACCCTAACTCTACCCTAACCCTAACCCTAACCGTAACCCTAACTTGTTCCTAAGGTTAACAAGTTTCCAATGAAAGAACTTAAACGCAAAGCACTACTTTGTAAACTAAATCACATGTGTGCCACTTGATCAATTAGGAATACAGGAAAACTGAAAAGTGATATAACACACTGTACTGCACAGCAACAAGTTTCGAACGAAATAACAGAAAAGCTAAGCACTACTTTTAAATGGAATCACATGTGTTTTGCTCGCTCAAATAGGAATACAGGAAAACTGAAAAGCGATATATCGAAATGTAGGGCAAATAAACAAATTTTCATCGAAAGAACAGAAACGCAAAGCACAACTTTATAAACTAATTCACATACATGTCGCTTGTTCAATTATTATAACAGGAAAACTGAAAAGTGATATATCGAACTGTACAGCACAGGAACAAGTTTCCATTGAAAGAACAGAAACGCAAAGCAGAACTTTGTAAACTAATTCACATACGTGTAGCCCGTTCATTTAATATAACAAGAAAACTGAAAAGTGATATATCATACTGTACAGCACAGAGACAAGTTTCCAACAGAAGAACAGAAATGCAAAGCACTGAAAGACTCCCGATGGGTGTCTTCCGTCAGGGAGACCCCCTCCCAAGGATCAACGAGACCAGATGTTCGGCTGCAAACAGCAAGAGGCTTTATTTTGATACATGAGTACCTGGGGCGACAAAGTCTCTCGGAAGACTTGTGCGCCCCCTGAGTGGAAAGCTGGGCTTTTTATAGGGTCTCAGAGCAAAAGCGCAGGTACAGAAGCAAAAAGCATAGTTACAGGGAGCTGATTGGTACATTTAAATGAGACCACAACTTGAGTCAGAGTTTGGCAGGGACACCATGATATCAGGAACTGGGTGGTTGGAAAGGTTATGATGGCTCTCAATCTTGGGACCGCCACCTGTTGTTTGTCTTAGGGCTCCTATCTCAGCTGGAACAGTCTCACAAACTTCTCTTATGCGTGGTCAGCTGGAAATTGATTTTTGGCTCAACTGGGGCAGCCTGACCCTGACAGATATCCCCAGCAGCTGGGTCTCTTCAGCTAGTTCCCTCCCTAGCCCACAGAGTTTCTCAAAACAGTGGTATCCTTCAGAGTTTCTCAAAACAGTGCTGTACAAAATGACATTAACTATTAGCTGCTTCTAACTTTTGGTGAGGCGGGGGTCTTTCATTCCCTTCTTTTTCTTCTAACTTAGAATGGAATCTTTCATTCTAGGGCCTAGGGAGAGTTAATTTCTGTCTCCTGCTGTTTAAACTGATGATACTGCTGGGTTAACACCAACGCTTGTATGACAGAGAGCCGGTGGCTTTATTGAACCAACTCTCGTACCAGCTTTGTCCTGACTCAAAGAACTGCTGTCTCTGTCTGAGTCTTCCTTTAAGCCAAGGAGAACTATTACAGGGTCTCTCTAGGCTTTTAGCCCAGTTGCTGCAATATTAGTGTCCATTTCAGCTAAGCAGATGCCCAAGATAATAGCTAATGCCAGGGAGCCCCTTTGACTTAGCATTTCAGGCTGCTAGGGGGATTTGGGCGTAGTTCCGCCTTCTGGAGCTTCTTCGAGCTGACCGTTGGACCGTAGGCATCAGGGGCTAGGAAGGCTGAAATGCCAGTCAAAGACTGGGCAATAAGGGAGTCCCAAGCATCTGGTTCATTGATCCACCCGAAGAGGCAGGGAGCAATCATGTCAGTTTCCAGGAAGTCCAGATCTCAGCTTGCAGTCCACAGCTGATGCCGGAACAGAGTCAAAAAGGTGAAAATCTGCTGAGACAAATTCAGACTAGAGACAGAAGTTAAGATTTGTCTGTTAAATGGAAAAAGTGAGAAATCCCAACACCAGGGAAAACTCTTCTGGGATCCATTTGAGCTATGCCAGATCTAGGTCTTATGACCTTTTGATTTGTATAAAAAATCATATAAATTTTTGGTATCAGAAAAGTAACATTTCAGCAAATCTAATACAGCAACATTTTGAGAGTAACAGATAAAAACTATATCCAACAGAATTGGTACCATTCAGCGGTTTGTTTTATATCTTTTATAAACAACTTAAGTGTGTCCATGTGGCAGCCTTTTTGGAGTTAATGGCATCTGAGCAGCGGAACTCAGCTTCTTGGCTATTTTTCAAAGTCCAGTCTCTCACAGACTGACCTTGGTGGTCTTACAGTGGACTGCTCTGACCCTGAGAAACTCCGTGCAACCATAGTAACCAGACAGCAGGCTCTGTGCAACCTTGAGTAAACCCTCCTATATTTTGGCTAAGTAAGATTGCCTGCGTGAGAATCTGCTTGTACTTTTTTTTTTTTTTTTTTTACTTAGGTGTTAACCTGACGTCCATTAAATTGATACTTTGATCAGTATGTAGACCAACATTTTTTAGATTTTTATAACCTGAACTCCTATATCCTCAGACCCTATATAAACCTTATATTTTTTATTTAACTATTAATATAAGACATTGGCAACTGATGTAAAGCCTGTGAGCAGGGCAAACCTGTTTTGTTTGGCTCTTTTTTTTATACAAAATATATATTACCCAGTAGTTTTAACTAACTAATGAACTGTCCAATGAGCTGATAGTGAACCTAACTGTCTGCTCTTTAACTGCCAAGTTACTGTTAACTAAGCCTAGCCTTTTAGCCTAGCTGTCAATGTGATCAGAGACCTGAGAAGGATAAATTATGAGCTAAGTACCAATCAAAATGATAGAGATGACTAGTTAGTCCATTACCTAGGCAGTGTCCCTGGCTCCTATGTTCTCCTGGCTTTTTGAGCAGAGGCAGTCCAGCCATCAGGCATAGAGGATGAGAAACTGCTGCTGTGGAAAGAGGAACAGGAGAGATTGACCTCACCTTGCCTCTCACAATGTGAGACAATGGCTCTTCAGGTGTCCCCGTCTTTGTCCACAGTTTAGGCTGGGCCCTAGGAGTGGGCCAGTTGGGGCAGTATTGCCCAGTGGTTAGCATACCACAATCCAGAGTTGCAGTCATCTGTCGTTGTGTCCAAATCTTCTCGGAGACCTTGGGGAGCTACTGCCAGGATTTTGGGACTTTCTGCCACAATAAACTTACATATGTTAAAATGCCATATTCATCAGATCTCTGATAAGCTTGAGGGCCAGCATATCTGAGTTACTCTTTGTTTTTATCATCTGTTTTAAACTGTTTCCTATAAAACAGAATGCTATTTAATCTAGTTCTAGCATATTTCTGAGATGCATGTTTTAGAACTATATATTTTAAGACAAATAGGCAAACTTTATAGTTACCCATCCTAGGCTTAACCTTAAAAAAACTTGAACAAGGAGACTAGGTAAGGCTCAACTGCAGTATTTAGCATGACTTTAAATCTGCTCTTTCTGAACTAAAATCAAAGCAAACCTTTTAATCTGGTATTAAATAAATATTAAATAAATAAATAAATTAAATATTGGAACATCCTGCATTGGTTCTAGAACTAGCAGTGGTGGTGTCTGAGGTCTGAGTAGGTTCAGGAGACCATTGCCCCCAGGGGCGAGACGTGCTCCATGTAAATTGACTACCTCCATGTTTTCCTCCACTTTTGAAAGTCATTTAAGGTTCTTAAATTATTATTTTTTCCCTTTTTTTTAAATTTTTCATCAATTACACTTTATTCACTCTGCATCCCCCCATAAGCCCCTCCCTCCCCTCCCAATCCTACCCTCCCTACTCCCTCTGCATGCATGCCACTCCCCAAGTCCACTGATAGGGGAGGTTCTCCTCTCCTTTCTGATCTTACTCCATCAGTTCACATCAAAAGTGGCTGCATTGTTCTCTACTATGGCCTGGTAAGGTTACTCCCCCTCAGGAGGAGGTGACTAAAGAACAGGCCAGTCAGTTCATGTCAGAGGCAGCCCCTCTTCTCATTACTATGTAACCCAATTGGACTCTGAACTGCCCTGGGCTACGTCTGTGCAGGGGTTCTGGGTTATCTCTATGAATAGTCCTTGGTTGGAGTATGAGTCTCTGGGAAGTTCCCTGTGTTCAAATTTTCTTGTTCTGTTGCTCTCCTTGTGGAGACCCTGTCCTCTCCAGCTCTTGCTCTTTCCCAGTTCTTACATAAAATTCCATTCACTCTGACCAACAGTTGCCCATCAGGCTTAGCTTCTGCTTTGATAGTCTGTAGGGCAGAGGCTTTCAGAGACCCTCTGTGGTAGGTTCCTAGGTTGTTTCCTGTTTTCTTCTTTTGATGTCCATCCTCTTTGCCTTTCCGGATGCGGATTAGACATTTTAGTTGGGGTCCTCTTTCTTGCTTAGTTTCTTTAGATGCACAGGTTTTAGTGGGTTTGTCCTATGTTGTATGTCTATATGAGTAAGTATGTGTGTCTTTTTGCTTCTGGGACAACTCATTCAGGATGATCCTTTCCAGATTCCACCATTTACCTACAAATTTCATGATTTCCTAATTTTTCATTGCTGAGTAATATTCCATTGTGTAGATGTACCACATTTTCTGCATCCATTCTTCAGTTGAGGGGCATCTGGGTTGTTTCCAGCTTCTGGCTATTACAAATAAAGCTGCTACGAACATGGTTGAGCAAATTTCCTTTTTGTGTGCTTGAACCTCTTTTGGATATATGCCTAGGAGTGGTATGGCTGGATCTTGGGGAAGCACTATTCCCAGTTTTCTGTGAAAATGCCAGATTGATTTCCAGAGTGGCTGTACCAGTTTACATTCCCACCAGCAGTGGAGAAGGGTTCCTCTTTCTCCACAACCTCTCCAGCATGTGTTGTCACTTGAGTTTTTGTTCTTGGCCATTCTCATGGGTGTAAGGTGAAATCTCAGGGTTGTTTTGATTTGCATTTCCCTAATGGCTAGTGAGGTTGAGCATTTCTTTAAGTGCTTCTCTGCCATTCGGTATTCCTCTACAGAGAATTTTCTGTTTAGCTCTGTTCCCCATTTTTTAAGTGGGTTACTTGGTTTGCTGCTTTTCAGCTTCTTTAGTTCTTTATATATATTTGATATGAGTCCTTTGTCAGATAAAGGGTTGGTGAATATTCTTTCCCAATCTGTAGGAGGTCGCTTTGTTTTGATGACAGTGTCCTTTGCTGTGTAGAAGCTTTTCAGTTTCATGAGGTCCCGTTTATTGATTGTTGCTCTTAGAGCCTGTGCTGTTGGAGTTCTGTTCAGGAAGTTTTCCCCTGTACCAATGAGTTCTAGGGTATTCCCCACTTTTTTTTCAAGCCGATTTAATGTGTCTGGTTTTATGTTGAGGTCTTTGATCCACTTGGACTTCAGTTTTGTGCAGGGTGATAAGTATGGATCTATTTTCATTTTTCTACATGTAGACATCCAGTTGGACCAGCACCATTTGTTGAAGATGCTATCTTTTTTCCATTGTATGGTTTTGGCGTCTTTGTCAAATAACAGGTGTCTATAAGTGTGTGGGTTTATTTCTGGGTCCTCTGTTCGGTTCCATTGATCCACCATTCTGTTTCTATGCCAGTACCATGCAGTTTTTAAAACTGGTGCTCTATAGTACAACTTAAGATCAGGGATGGAGATACCTCCAGAAGATCTTTTATTGTAGAGGATTGTTTTAGCAATTCTGGGTTTCTTGTTATTCCATATGAAGTTGAGAATTTTTCTTTCCAAGTCTGTAAAGAATTGTGTTGGTAATTTGATGGGCATTGCATTGTATCTGTAGATTGCTTTTGTTAAGATGGCCATTTTTACTATGTTAATCCTAGCAAGCCATGAGCATGGGAGATCTTTCCATCTTCTCATATCTTCTTCTAGTTCTTTCTTCAGAGATTTGAAATTTTTTTTTATACAAGTCTTTGACTTCCTTGGTTAGGGTTACTCCGAGGTACCGTATGTGGCTATTGTGAAGGGCATTGTTTCCCTAATTTCTTTCTCAGCCCTTTTGTCTTTTGTATACAGAAGTGCTACTGATTTTTTTTGAGTTAATTTTGTATCCGGCCACTTTGCTGAAGGTGTTTATTAGCTGTAGGAGTTCCCTGGTAGAGTTTTTGGGGTCACTCACATATACCATCATATCATCTGCAAATAGTGATAATTTGACTTATTCCTTTCCAATTTGTATCCCCTTGATCTCCTTCAACTGTCTTATTGCTCTATCAAGGACTTCTAGAACTATGTTGAAGAGATATGGAGAGTGTGGGCAGCCTTGTCTTGTCCTTGATTTCAGTGGGAATGCTTTAAGTTTCTCTCCGTTCAGTTTGATGTTGGCTATAATAGGTTTGCTGTATATCGCCTTTACTATGTTTAGATATGTGCCTTGTATCCCTGATCTTTCCAATACTTTAAACATGAATGGATGTTGGATTTTGTCAAAGGCTTTTTCAGCATCTAGGGAGATTATCATGTGGTATTTTTTCTTTCAATTTGTTAATATGGTGGATCACATTGATGGATTTCCGTATATTGAACCATCCCTGCATACCTGGGATGAAGCCTACTTGGTCATGGTGGATGATATCTTTGATGTGTTCTTGTATTCGGTTTGCGGGTATTTTGTTGAGTATTTTTGCATCAATGTTCATAAGGGAGATTGGCCTGAAATTCTCTTTCTTTGTTGAGTCTTTGTGAGATTTAGGTACCAAGGTGACTGTGGCTTCATAGAATGAGTGTGGTAATGCTCCTTCTGTTTCTATTTTGTGGAATAGTTTGAAGAGAGTCGGTGTTAGCTCTTCTTTGAATGTTTGGTAGAATTCTGCGCTGAAGCCATCAAGGTCCTGGGCTTTTTTTGGATGGGAGACTTTCGATGAATGCTTCTATTTCCTTGGGGAATATAGGACTATTTAATTGATTTACCTGGTCCTGATTTAGCTTTGGTAAGTGGAATCGATCAAGAAAATTGTTCATTTCATTTAAATTTTCAAATTTTGTTCCGTATAGACTTTTGAAGTAAGTCCTAATGATTGCTTAGATTTCCTCAGTGTCTGTAGTTATGTCCCCCTTTTCATTTCTGATTTTGGTGATTTGGATGGTGTCTCATTGCCTTTTAGTTAGCTTGGCTAAGGGTTTGTCTATCTTGTTGATTTTCTCAAAGAACCAGCTCTTGGTTTCATTGATTCTTTGAATTGTTTTATTTGTTTCTAATTGATTGATTTCAGCCCTGAGTTTGATTATTTCCAGCCGTCTGCTCCTTCTTGGTGTGTCTGCTTCTTCTTTTTCTAGGGTTTTTAAGTGAGCCATTAAGTTGCTTGAATGTGCTGTCTCAAATTTCTTCTTGAAGGCACTTAGTGCTATGAACTTTCCTCTTAGCACTGCTTTCATTGTGTCCCACAAGTTTGGGTATGTTGTGTCTTCATTTTCATTGAGTTCTAGGAAGATTTTAATTTCTTTATTTATTTCTTCCCTGACCCAGCTGTCTTTTAGTAGCAAGTTGTTCAGTTTCCATGTATGTGTAGGCTTTTTGCTATTTCTGTTGTTACTGAGGTCCAGCTTTATTCCATGGTGATCCGATAGGATACAAGGGATTATTTCAATCTTCCTGTATTTGTTGAGGCTTGCTTTGTGACCAACCATGTGGTCTATTTTGGAGAAGGTTCCATGAGGTGCTGAGAAAAAGGTAAATTCTTTTGTGTTTGGGTGTAGGGTTCTGTAAATATCTGTTAGGTCCATTTGGTTCATTACCTCTGTTAGAGATATTGTTTCTTTGTTTAATTTCTGTTTTGTTGACCTGTCCTTTGTTGAGAGTGGGGTGTTGAAGTCTCCTACTATTAGTGTGTGGGGAGCTATATGTGGTTTAAGTTTTATCAATGTTTCTTTCACAAATGTGGGTGCTCTTGTATTTGGGGCATAGATGTTCAGGATTGTGATGTCTTCCTGGTGGAATTTTCCCTTGATGAATATGAAGTGTCCTTCCCCATCTCTTTTGATTAATTTTGGTTGAAAGACTATTTTATCAGATATTAGAATGGCTACTCCTGCTTGCTTCTTGGGTCCATTTGCTTGAAAAGCTGTCTTCCATCCCTTTACCCTCAGGTAATGTCTATCTTTGTGTCTTGATTGTGTTTCTTGTATACAACAGATTGCTGGGTTTTGTTTACGCATCCATTCTGTTAGTCTGTGTCTTTTTATTGGAGAATTCAGTCCATTGATATTGAGAGAGAGTAATGACCAGTGGCTGTTAAATCCTTTGACTTTGATGTTGGCTGTGGTCATACGGTTGTGTGCTTGGTTGCTTTTTGTTTTACTGAACTGAGGTTATTTATTTCCTGTGTTTTCTTGAATGTAGCTAGCTTTCTTGGGTTGTGAGTACTGCTGTGGTGTCTTGGAGAACTCAGTTCTGTCGGTTTGCAATCTGCAGTCTGCTAGACTTTCCCTAGGTGACCCCAGCAGCACTGTTTCTTCCTTCTCTGTGGGGTCCTCTCCGGACAGGGGTTCCCAGTCCCTGTTGTACTGGGACGCACAGCTTGTCTGTACCGCTGAGCTGAGCGCAAAGCTCTCTGTGCGTGGCAGGAGCTCGGCTGTGATGGTGGCAGAGAATTTCCAGGGAGAGACTGGGAGACCTGCGATCAGACCCGCAACCCTGCTTCCCTGTGGGGTCCCCCCGCGACTGGGACTCCCAGTCTCAGGTACCCTTGTGCCCACGGATCAGCCTGGGGAAGTGGTAGGGACCCGCCCGCTTGCGGCTCCAGCCCAGAGACCCAAAGCCCGCGTTACCAGGGATTTCAGCCAGGTTCTGGCTGTGCAGCCGAAAGTGGACTCGACCGATTCCCACGCTGTGGGAGCCACCCTCAACTGGGAAACACGATCGATGTAGTTTCAGGGCCCTGAGTTCAGTCTCCTGGTCTCTGCCCGGATACTGCTGTCTTGCTGCTCAGAAGCGCTGTTTTCCCGGTGCCACCATTTGGCTCCAAAGCACTACTTTTAAATGGAATCACATGTGTGTCGCTCACTCAATTAGGAATACAGGAAAACTGAAAAGTGTTACCTCGCACTGTACGGCACAGAAACAAGTTTCCATCGAAAGAACAGAAATGCAAAGCACAACTTTGTAAACTAATTCACATACGTGTCGCCGGTTCAATTATTATAACAGGAAAACTGAAAAGTGATATATCGAACTGTACAGCACAGGAACAAGTTGCCATCGAAAGAACAGAAATGCAAAGCACAACTTTGTAAACTAATTCAAATACGTGTCACCCATTCAATTATTACAACAGGAAAACTGAAAAGTGATACATCAAACTGTACAGCACAGAAACACGTTTCCAAAAGAAGAACAAAAAGGCAAAGCACTACTTTGTAAATGAAATCACATGTATGTTGCTCGCTCAATTAGGAATACAGGAAAACTGAAAAGCGATATATCGAAATGTACAGCAAAGAAACAAGTTTTCATCGAAAGAACAGAAACGCAAAGCACAACTTTGTAAACTAATTCACATTCGTGTCACCTGTTCAATTATTATAACAGGAAAACTGAAAAGGGATTTAACCCTAACCCTAACCCTAAGCCCCTAACACTAACCCTAACCCTAACCCTAACCCTAACGCTAACCCTAAACCTAAACCTAACCCTAACCCTAACCCTAACTTTTTCCTAACATGAACAAGTTTCCAACGAAAGAACATAAACGCAAAGCACTATTTTGTAAACTGAATCACATGTGTGCCACTGGAACAATAAGGAATAGAGGAAAACTGAAAAGTGATATAACGCACTGTACTGCACAGGAACAAGTTTTGAACAAAAGAACAGAAAAGCAAAGCACTACTTTGTAAACTAATTCACATGTGTGTCGCTTGCTCAATTAGGAATACAGGAAAACTGAACAGTGTTATCTCGCACTGTACGGCACAGAAACAAGTTTCCATCGAAAGAACAGAAACAAAAAGCACAACTTTGTAAACTAATTCACATACGTGTCGCCCGTTCAATTATTATAACAGGAAAACTGAAAAGTGATATATCGAACTGTACAGCACAGGAACAACTTTCAATGGAAAGAACAGAAACGCAAAGCACAACTTTGTAAACTAATTCACATACGTGTCGCCCGTTCAATAATTATAACAGGAAAACTGAAAAGTGATATCTCACACTCTACAGCACAGAAACAAGTTTCCAACAGAAGAAAAGAAATGCAAAGCACTACTTTGTAAACTAAATTACATGTGTGTTGTTCGCTCAATTAGGAATACAGGAAAACTGAAAAGCGATATATCGAAATGTACGGCAAAGAAACAAGTTTTCATCGAAAAACAGAAACGCAAAGCACAACTTTGTAAATTAATGCACATTCGTGTCGTCTGTTCAATTATTATAACAGGAAAACTGAAAAGTGATATAACCCTAACCCTAACCCTCAGCCCCAAGTTTCCTAATCCTAAACGCCTAACCCTAACCCTAACCCTAACCCCTAACTGTAACCCTAACCCTAACTCTAACTTTGCCCTAACCCTAACCCTAAACCTAACCCTACCCTAACTCTAAGCCATAGCCTAAGCCTAAGCCTAAGCCTAACCCTAAACTTAACCCTAACTTGTTCCTAACAGGAACAAGTTTCCAGTGAAAGAACATAAACACAAAGCACTACTTTGTAAACTAAATCACATGTGTGCCACTCACTCAATTAGGAAAACAGGAAAACTGAAAAGTGATATAATGCACTGTACAGCACAGGAACAAGTTTCAAATGAAAGAACAGAAAAACAAAGCCCTACTTTTACACAGAATCACATGTGTGTCACTCGCTCAATTAGGAATACAGGAAAACTGAAAAGTGTTATTTCGCACTGTACGGCACAGAAAAAAGTTTCTATCGAAAGAACAGAAACGCAAAGCACAACTTTGTAAACTGATTCACATACATGTTGCCTGTTCAATTATTATAACAGGAAAAGTAAAAAGTGATATAACCCTAACCCTAACCCTAACCCTAACCCTAACCCTAACCCTAACCCCTAACCCTATCCCTAACCCTACCCTAACCCTAACCCTAACCCTAACCATAACCCTAACCCTAACCCTAACGCTAACACAAGTTTCCAAACAAAGAACATAAACGCAAAGCAATACTTTGTAAACTAAATCACATGTGTGCCACTCACTCAATTAGGATACAGGAAAACTGAAAAGTGATATAATGCACTGTACAGCACAGGAACAAGTTTCAACAAAAGAACAGAAAAACAGCCCTACTTTTACAGAAATCACATGTGTCTAGCTCTGCTCAATTAGGAATACAGGAAAACTGAAAAAGTGTTACCCCAAGACTGTACGGCACAGAAACAAGTTTCCATCAAAAGAACAGAAATACAAAGCACAACTTTGTAAACTAATTCACATACGTGTCTCCTGTTCAATTATTATAACAGGAAAATGAAAAGTGATATAACCCTAACCTCCAACCCTAACCTTAACCCCTAACCCTAACCCTAACCCTAACCCTACCCCTAACTAACCCTAACCCTGACCCTAACCCCTAACCCTAACCCTAACTGTAACACTAACCCCTAACCCTAACCGCCTAAACCTAATCCTAACCCTAACCCTAACACCTAACCTTGCCCTAACTCAACCTTAACCCTAACTGTAAACCTAACCCTAACTTGTTCCTAACAGGAACAAGTTTTCAACAAAAGAACAGAAATCACACGTGTGTCTCTGGCTCAATTAGGAATACAGGAAAACTGAAAAGTGATATATCGCACTGTGCTGCACAGAAACAAGTTTCCATCAGAAGAACAGAATCGCAAAGCAAAACTTTCTAAATTAATTCACGTAACTGTCGCCTGTTCAATTATTATAACAGGAATACTGAAAAGTGATATAACCCTAATCCAAACCCTAACCCTAACACCCTAAACCTTACCGTAACACTAACCCTAACCCTAACCCCTAACCCTAACTCTAACCCTAACCCTAACCCTAGCATAACCCTAACCCCAACCCTAACCCTAACCCTAACCCTAACTTGTTCCTCACAGGAACAAGTTTTCAACAAAAGAACATAATTGCAAAGCACTACTTTGAAAACTAAATCAAATGTGTGTCCCTCGCTCAATTAAGAATACAGGAAAACTGAAAAGTGATATAGCACACTCTACATCACAGGAACAAGTTTCCGACAAAAGAACAGGAAAGCAAAGCACTACATTGTAAAGGGAATCACATGTGTGTCGCTCTCTCAATTAGGACTACAGGAAAACTGAAAAGTGTTATCTCGCACTGTATGGCACAGAAACAAGTTTCCATCGAAAGAACAGAAACGCAATGCTATACTTTGTAAACTAATTCACATATGTGTCACCCGTTCAATTATTATTAGAGGAAAACTGAAAAGTGATATATCGCACTGTACAGCACAGAAACAAGTTTCCAACTGAAGAACAGAAAAGCAAAGCACTACTTTTTAAACTAAATCACATATGTGTGGCTTGCTCAATTAGGAATACAGCAAAACTGAAAAGTGTTATCTCCCACTGTACAGCACAGAAACAAGTTTCCATCGAAAGAACAGAAACACAAAGCACAACTTTGTAAACTGATTCACATATGTGTCTCCCGTTCAATTATTATAACAGGAAAACTGAAAAGTGATATATCGCACTGTACAGCATAGGAACAAGTTTTGAACGAAAGAACAGAAAAGCAAATCACTACTTTGTAAACTAAACCACATGTGTGTCGCTCGCTCAATTACGAATATTGGAAAACTGAGAATTGATATATCGCACTGTAAAGCACAGGAACAAGTTTCCAACAAAATAACAGAAACGCAAAGCACAACTTTGTAAACTAATTCACATACGTGTCGCCTGTTCAATTATTATAACAGGAAAACTAAAAACTGATATAACCCTAACCCTAACCTAACCCTAACCCTAACCCTACCCTAACCCTAACACAAACCCTAACCCTAACCCTAACCCTAACCCTAACCTAACCCTAACCCTAACCCTAACCCTAACCCTAACCCTAACCCTAAAAGCACTACTAACCACATAACCTTCATTTTACCACAGAAAGAAGTAAAAGCTAAACTAAATCACATGTGTGTCGCCTTCCTAAATACAGGAAAACTGAAAAGTGATATCTCCCACTTGAGATCACAGAAACAACTTTCCAACAAAGAATAGAAAGCCAAATCAAAACTTTTTAAACTATATCACATGTGTGTCACCCTTTCAATTAAGAATACAGGAAAACTAAAAGTGATATCTCACACTGTACCTTTGAAACTAAATCAAATTAGGAATACAGGAAAACTGAAGAGTAAGAGCACAGAAAGAAGTTTCAATGAAAGAGAAGAAACACAAATCACAACTTTGAAAACTAAATCACATGTGTGTCACCCGTTTATTAAGAATACAGGAAAACTAAATCACTGTACCTCACAGAAACAAGTTTCCAAGTAAACAGAAATATAAAGGAACTCGCCAGTTAACAATAAAGGAAAAAAATATATATATCGCACTGTACAGCACAGGAACAAGTTTCGAACGAAAGAACAGAAAAGCAAAGCACTACTTTGTAAACTGAATCACATGTGTGTCTCTCACTCAATTAGGAATACAAGAAAACTTAAGTCATATATTGAACTGTTCGGCAAAGAAACAAGTTTTCATCGAAAGAACAGAAACACAAAGCACAACTTTGTAAAGTAATTCACATACGTGTCACCTGTTCAATTATTATAACAGGAAAACTAAAAAGTGATACAACCCTAACCCTAACATTAACCCTAACCCTAACCCGCTAAACCTAACCCTAACCCTAACACTAACCCTAACCCCTAATCGTAACCTTAACCCTAACCGTAACCCTACCCTAACCCTAACCCTAAACCTAACCATAACCCTAAGCCCCTAACCCTAACCCTAACCCTACCCTAACCCTAATCCTAACCCTAACCCTAACTCCTAACAGGAACAATTTTCCAACGAAAGAACATAAACGCAAAGCACTACTTTGTAAACAAAATCACATGTGTGTTGCTCGCTCAATTAGAAATACAGGAAAACTGAAAAGCGATATATCGAAATGTACGGCAAAGAACCAAGTTTTCATCGAAAGAACAGAAACACAAAGGACAACATTGTAAACTAATTCACATATGTGTTGCCTTTCAATTATTGTAACAGGAAAACCTAAAAATATATAATCGTAACCATATCTCTAACCCTAACCCTAACCCTACCCTAACCCTAACACAAACCCTAACCCTAACCCTAACCCTAACCCTAATCCTAACCCTAACCCTAACCCTAACCTAACCCTAACTTGTTCCTACAAAGCACTACTTTGTAAACTAAATCACATGTGTGTCACTCGCTCCCATTTTAGAGCACAGAAAGAAGTTTCCAATGAAAGCACAGAAACACAAAGCACAACTTCGTAAACTAAATCACAAGTGTGTCGCCCGTTCCATTAGGAATACAGGAAAACTGAAAAGTGATATCTCCCACTTGAGAGCACAGAAACAACTTTCCAACAAAGAATAGAAAGCCAAATCACAACTTTTTAAACTATATCACATGTGTGTCACCCTTTCAATTAAGAATACAGGAAAACTGAAAAGTGATATCTCACACTGTACCTCACAAAAACCAGATTCCAACGAAAGAACAGAAATGTAAAGCACAACTTTGTAAACTAAGTAACATGTGTGCCGCCTTCACAATTAGGAATACAGGAAAACTGAAGAGTGGTATCTTCATTTTAGAGCACAGAAAGAAGTTTCAATGAAAGAGAAGAAACACAAATCACAACTTTGGAAACTAAATCACATGTGTGTCACCCGTTTATTAAGAATACAGGAAAACTGAAAAGTGATATCTCCCACTGTACCTCACAGAAACAAGTTTCCAAGGATAGAACAGAAATATAAAGCACAACATTGTAAAATAAGTAACAAGTGGGTTGCCTGCACAATTAGGGATATAGGAAAACTGAAAAGTGATATCTTCTGCTTTAGAGCACGGAAAGAAGTTTCCAATGAAAGAACAGCAACAAAAAGCACAACTTTGGAAACTAAATCACATGTGTGTCGCCCATTCAATTAGAAATACAGGAAAACTGAAAAGTGCTATCTCCCACTGTAGTGCACAGAAAGAAGTTTCCAATGAAAGCACAGAAACACAAAGCACAACTTTGTAAACTAAATCACATGTGTGTCGCCCGTTCAATTAGGATTACATGAAAACTGAAAAGTGATATCTCGCGTTGAACCTCACACAAACAAGTTTCCAACTAAACAACAGAAATGTAAAGCACAACTTTGTAAACTAAGTAAAATGTGTTTTGCCAGTTCAATTAGGAATACAAACAAACTTAAAAGTGAAATCTCCCACAGTACCACACAGAAAAAAGTTTCCAAAAAAAGAACAGAAAAGCAAAGCACAACTTTGTAAACTAAATATCATTTGTGTTCTCAGCTCATTTAGGAATACAGGAAAACTGAAAAGTGATATTTCCCACTTTAGAGCACCGAAAGAATTTTCCAATGAAAGAACAGAAACGCAAAGCGCAACTTTGGAAACTAAATCACATGTGTGTCTCCCGTTCCATTAGGAATACAGGAAAACTAAAAAGTGATATCTTGCCCTGTACCTCACAGAAACAAGTTTCCAACGAAAGAAGAGTAATGTAAAGCACAACTTTTAAAATAAGTGACATGTGTGTTGCCCGCTCAATTAGAAATACAGAAAAACTGAAAAGTGATATCTCCCACTGTAGTGCACAGAAACAAGTTTCCAACGAAAGAAGACAAAAGCAAAGCACTACTTTTAAACGGAATCACATGTGTGTCGCTCGTTCAATTAGGAATACAGGAAAACTGAAAAGCGTTATCTCGCACTGTAGGGCACAGAAACAAGTTTCCATTGAAAGAACAGAAAGGCAAACACAACATTGAAAACTAATTCACATACGTGATACCTGTTCATTTATTATAACAGGAAAACTGAAAGGTGATATAAACCTAACCCTAACCCTAACCCTGTAACCCTAACCCTATACCTAACACTAACCCTAACCCTAACTTGTTCCTAACAGGAACAAGTTTCCAACGAAAGCACAACCTTGTAAACTAATACACATATGTGTCCCCCGTTCAATTATTATAACAGGAAAACTGAAAAGTGATATAACCCTAACCCAAACCCTGCAACCCTAACCCTAACGCTAACCTTAACCCCTAACACTAACCCTAACCGTAACTCTAACCCTAAACTAACGTTAACCCTAAACCTAACCCGAAACCTAATCCTAACTTGTTCCTAACAGGAACAAGTTTCAAGTTTCCAACGAAAGAACATAAACGCACAACATTGTAAAGTAATTCACATACGTGTCGCCTGTTCAATTATTATAACAGGAAAACTGAAAAGTGATATAACCCTAACCCGAACCCTAACCCTAACCCCGTAACCCTAACCCTAACCCTATCCCTAACCCTAGCCCTAACCCGTAACCCTAACCCTAACCCTAACCCTAACCCCTAAACCTAACCCTAACCCTAACACTAACACTAACCCCTAACACTAACACTAACCCTAACCCTAACCATAACCCCAAACCCTAACCGTAACCCTAACCCCAACCCTACCCTAAACCTATTCCTAACCATAACTTGTTCTTAACAGGATCAAGTATCCAACGAAAGAATATAAACCCAAAGCACTATTTTGTAAACTAAATCAAATGTGTGTCACTCGCTCAGTTAAGAATACAGGAAAACTGAAAAGTGATATATCGCACTGTACATCACGGGAACAAATTTCGAACGAAAGAAGAGAAAAACAAAGCACTACTTTGTAAACAGAATCACGTGTGTCGCTCGCTCAATAAGAAATACAGGAAAACTGAAAAGTGTTATCTCGCACTGTACAGCACAGAAACAAGTTTTCATCGAAAGAACAGAAACACAAAGCTCAACTTTGTAAACGAATTCACGTACGTGTTGCCAGTTCAAATATTATAACAGGAAAACTGAAAAGTGATATATCGCACTGTACAGCACAGGAACAAGTTTCCAATGAAAGAACAGAAAAGCAAAGCACTACTTTGTAAACTAAATCACATGTGTGTCACTCACTTAATTAGGAATACAGGAAAACTGAAAAGTGATATATCACACTGTACAGCACAGAAACAAGTTTCCAATAGGAAAACAGAAATGCAAAGCACTACTTTGTAACCTAAATCACATGTGTGTCACTCGCTCAATTAGGAATACAGGAAAAGTGAAAAGTGATATATCGAACTGTACTGCACAGAAACAAGTTTCCATCGAAAGAACAGAAACGCAAAGAACTACTTTGTATACTAATTCAAATACCTGTCACCAGTTCAATTATTATAACAGGAAAACTGAAAAGTTTTATCTCACACTGTACGGCACAGAAACAAGTTTCCAACAGAAAAACAGAAACGCAAAGCACTACTTTGTAAACTAAATCACATGTGTGTCGCTCGCTCAATTAGGAATACAGGAAAACTGAAAAGCGATATATTGAAATGTATGGCAAAGAAACAAGTTTTTATCAAAAGAACAGAAACGCAAAGCACAACTTTGTAAACTAATTCACATTTGTGTCGCCTGTTCAATTATTATAACAGGAAAACTGAAAAGTGATATAACCCTAACCCGAACCCTAACCTTAACCCCGTAACCCTAACCCTAACCCTATCCCTAACCCTAGCCCTAACCCGTAAACCCTAACCCTAACCCTAACCCTAACCCCTAAACCTAACCCTAACCCTAACACTAACACTAACCCCTAACACTAACACTAACCCTAACCCTAACCATAACCCCAAACCCTAACCGTAACCCTAACCCCAACCCTACCCTAAACCTATTCCTAACCATAACTTGTTCTTAGCAGGATCAAGTATCCAACGAAAGAATATAAACCAAAAGCACTATTTTGTAAACTAAATCAAATGTGTGTCACTCGCTCAGTTAAGAATACAGGAAAACTGAAAAGTGATATATCGCACTGTACATCACGGGAACAAATTTCGAACGAAAGAAGAGAAAAACAAAGCACTACTTTGTAAACAGAATCACGTGTGTCGCTCGCTCAATAAGAAATACAGGAAAACTGAAAAGTGTTATCTCGCACTGTACAGCACAGAAACAAGTTTTCATCGAAAGAAAAGAAACACAAAGCTCAACATTGTAAACGAATTCACGTACGTGTTGCCAGTTCAAATATTATAACAGGAAAACTGAAAAGTGATATATCGCACTGTACAGCACAGGAACAAGTTTCCAATGAAAGAACAGAAAAGCAAAGCACTACTTTGTAAACTAAATCACATGTGTGTCACTCACTTAATTAGGAATACAGGAAAACTGAAAAGTGATATATCACACTGTACAGCACAGAAACAAGTTTCCAATAGGAAAACAGAAATGCAAAGCACTACTTTGTAACCTAAATCACATGTGTGTCACTCGCTCAATTAGGAATACAGGAAAAGTGAAAAGTGATATATCGAACTGTACTGCACAGAAACAAGTTTCCATCGAAAGAACAGAAACGCAAAGAACTACTTTGTATACTAATTCAAATACCTGTCACCAGTTCAATTATTATAACAGGAAAACTGAAAAGTTTTATCTCGCACTGTACGGCACAGAAACAAGTTTCCAACAGAAGAACAGAAACGCAAAGCACTACTTTGTAAACTGAATCACATGTATGCCACTCGCTCAATTAGGAATACAGGAAAACTGAAAAGTGATATCTCCCACTATAGTGCACAGACACAATTTTCCAAGAAAAGAACAGAAAGGCAAAGCACAACTTTGGAAACTAAATCACATGTGTGTCGCCCTTTCAATTACGAATACAGGAAAACTGAAAAGTGATATCTTGCACTGTACCTCACAGAAACAAGTTTTCAACGAAAGAACAGAAATGTAAACCACAACTTTTTAAACTAAGTAACATGTGGGAAGCCTGCACAATTAGGAATACAGGAAAACTGAAAAGTGATATAACTCACTGTACAGCAAAGGAACAAGTTTCAAACAAAAGAGCAGAAAAGCAAAGCACTACTTTTAAACGGAATCACATTTGTGTCGCTCGGTCAATTAGGAATACAGGAAAACTGAAAAGTGTTATCTCGCACTGTACGTCACAGGAACAAGTTTCCATCGAAAGAACAGAAACGCAAAGTACAACTTTGTAAACTAATTCACATATGTGTTGTGCTTCCAATCATAACAGGAAAACTGAAAAGTGATATATCGAACTGTACAGCACAGGAACAAATTTCCATCGAAAGAACAGAAACGCAAAGCACAACTTTGTAAACTAATTCCCATACGTGTCGCCCGTTCAGTTATTATAACAGGAAAACTGAAAAGTGATACATCACACTGTACAGCACAGACACAAGTTTCCAAAAGAAGAACAAAAAAGCAAAGCACTACTTTGTAAACTAAATCACATGTGTGTCGCTCGCTCAATTAGGAATACAGGAAAACTGAAAAGTGTTATCTCGCACTGTACGGCACAGGAACAAGTTTCCATCGAAAGAACAGAAACGCAAAATACAACTTTGTAAACTAATTCACATACGTGTCGCGCTTTCAATCATAACAGGAAAACTGAAATATCGAACTGTACAGCACAGGTACAAATTTCCATCGAAAGTACAGAAACGCAAAGGACAACTTTGTAAACTAATTCGCATACGTGTCGCCCGTTCAGTTATTATAACAGGAAAACTGAAAAGTGATACATCACACTGGACAGCACAGACACAAGTTTCCAAAAGAAGAACAAAAACGCAAAGCACTACTTTGTAAACTAAATCACATGTGTGTCGCTTGCTCAATTAGGAATACAGGAAAACTGAAAAGTGTTATCTTGCACTGTACCGCACAGAAAGATGTTTCCATCGAAAGAACAAAAACGCAAAGCACAACTTTGTAAATTAATTCACATACGTGTTGCCTGTTCAATTATTATAACAGGAAAACTGAAAAGTGATATAACACTAACCCTAACACTAAACCTAACCCTAACCCTCTAAAATGAACCCTAACCCTAAACCCTAACCCTAACGCTAACTTGTTCCTAATAGGAACAAGTTTCCAATGAAAGAACATAAACGCAAAGCAATACTTTGTAAACTAAATCACATGTGTGTCATTCGCTCAATTAGGAATACAGGAAAACTGAAAAGTGATATAATGCACTGTACAGCACAGGATCAAGTTTCGAACGAAAGAACAGAAAAGCAAAGCCCTACTTTTACACGGAATCACATGTGTGTCGCTCGCTCAATTAGGAATACAGGAAAACTGAAAAGTGTTATCTCGCACTGTACGGCACAGAAACAAGTTTCCAACAGGAGAACAGAAACGCAAAGAACTACTTTGTATACTAATTCAAATACCTGTCACCTGTTCAATTATTATAACAGGAAAACTGAAAAGTGATATCTCACACTGTACCTCACAAAAACCAGATTCCAACGAAAGAACAGAAATGTAAAGCACAACTTTGTAAACTAATTCACATATGTGTCGCCCGTTCAATTATTATAACAGGAAAACTGAAAAGTGAAACATCACACTCTACAGCACAGAAACAAGTTTCCAGCAGAAGAACAGAAATGCAAAGCACAAATTTGTATACTAATTCAAATACCTGTCACCCGTTCAATTATTATAACAGGAAAACTGAAAGGTGATATATCACACTGTACAGCACAGTAACAAGTTTCGAACGAAAGAACAGAAAAGCAAAGCCCTACTTTTACACGGAATCACAGGTGTGTTACTCGCTCAATTAGGAATACAGGAAAGCTGAAAAGTGTTATCTCGCACTGTACTGCAGAGAAACAAGTTTCCATCGAAAGAACAGAAACGCAAAGCACAACTTTGTAAACTAATTCACATACGTGTTGCCCGATTAATTATTATAACAGGAAAACTGAAACGTGATATATCTCATTGTACAGCACAGAAACAAGTTTCCAACAGAAGAACAGAAACGCAAAGCACTACTTTTAAGTGGAATCACATGTGTATTGCTCGCTCTATTAGGAATACAGGAAAATTGAAAAGTGTTATCTTGCACTGTATGGCACAGAAACAAGTTTCCATCGAAAGAGAGAAAAGCAAAGCACAACTTTGTATAGTAATTCACATACGTGTCGCCTGTTCAATTATTATAACAGGAAAAGTGAAAAGTGATATAACCCTAACCCTAACGCTACACCTAACCCTAACCACCTAACACGAACCCTAACCCTAACCCTAACCCCTAACTCCTAACTCTATCCCTTACCCTACCCTAACCCTAACCCTAACCCTAACGCTAACTTGTTCCTAATCGGAACAAGTTTCCAATGAAAGATCATAAACGCAAAGCAATAATTTGTAAACTAATTCACATGTGTGTCACTCGCTCAATTAGGAATACAGGAAAATTGGAAAGGGATATACCACACTGTACAACATGGGAATAAGTTTCGAACGAAAGAACAGAAAAGCAAAGCACTACGATTAAACGGAATCACATGTGTGTCGCTTGCTCAGTTAGGAATACAGGAAAATTGAAAAGTGTTATCTCACACTGTAAGGCACAGAAACAAGTTTCCATCTAAAGAACAGAAATGGAAAGTACAACTTTGTAAACTAAATCACATACGTGCGGCCCATTCAATGATTATAAGAGGAAAACTGAAAAGTGATATATCGCACTGTACAGTACAGGAACAAGTATCGAGCAAAAGATCAGAAACGCAAAGCACTAGTTTGTAAATTAATTCACATGTGTGTCGCTCGATCAATTAGGAATACAGGAAAACTGAAAAGTGATATATCGCACTGTACAGCACAGGAACAAGGTTCGAACGAAAGAACAGAAAAGCAAAGCACTACATTTAAAAGTAATCACATGTGTGTCACTCAGTCAATTAGGAATGCAGGAATACTGAAAGGTGATATCTCGCACTTTATGGCACAGAAACAAGTTTCCATCGAAAGAACAGAAACGCAAAGCACAACTTTGTAAACTAATTCACATACGTGTTGCCTGTTCAATTATTATAACAGGAAAAGTGAAAAGTGATATAACCCTAACACTAACCCTAAACCTAACCATAACCCCCTAACCTGAACCCTAACCGTAACCCTAACCCCTAACCCTATCCCTAACCCTACCCTAACCTTAAACCTAACCCTAACCCTAACGCTAACTTGTTCCTAATAAGAACAAGTTTCTATAGAACAACAGAAACGGAAAGCACAACATTATAAACTAATTCACATAGCTATCTCCCTTTCAATTATTATAACAGGAAAGATGAAAAGTGATATATCGAACTGTACAGCACAGAAACAAGTTTCCAACAGAAGAACAGAAACTCAAATCAATACTTTGTAAACTAAATCACATGTGTGTTGCTCGCTCAATTAGGAATACAGGAAAACTGAAAAGCGATATATCGAATTGTAAGGCAAAGAAAAAAGTTTTCATCTAAAGAAAAGAAACGCAAAGCACAACTTTGTAAACTAATTCACATTCTTGTAGCCTGTTAAATTATTATAGGAGGAAAATGAAAAGTGATATATCCCTAACCCTAACCTAAGCCCCTAAACCTAACCCTAACCCTAAACCCTAAACCTAACACTAACCCTAATCCTAACCCTAACCTATCCCTAACCCTAACCCTAACCCTAACCCTAACCCTAACCTAACCCTAACTTGTTCCTAACAGGAACAATTTTCCAACGAAAGAACATAAATGCAAAGCACTACTTTGTAAAATAAATCACATGTGTGCCACTCGCTCAATTAGGAATACAGGAAAACTGAAAAGTGATATAATCCTACCCTAACCCTAAGCCCCCTAACCCTAACCCTAACCCTAACCCTAATCATAACCCCTAACCCTAACCCTAACCCTAACCCTACCTAACCCTAACCCTAACCCTACTTGTTCCTAACAGGAACGAGTTTCCAATGAAAGAACATAAAAACAAAGCACTACTTTATTAAATAAATCACATGTGTGCCACTCGCTCAATTATTAATACAGAAAAACTCAAAATTGATATAACGCACTGTACAGCACAGGAACAAGTTTCGAATGAAAGAACAGAAAAGCAAAGCACTACTTTTAAATAGAATCACATGTGTGTCGCTTACTCTATTAGGAATACAGGAAAACTGAAAAGTGTTATCTTGCACTGTAAGGCACAGAAACAAGTTTCCACCGAAAGAACAGAATCGCAAAGCACAACTTTGTAAACTAATTCAAATACGTGTCGCCTGTTCAATTATTATAACAGGAAAACTGAAAAGTGATATAACCCTAACCCTAACCCTAACCCTAACCCTAACCCTAACCCTAACACTAACACTAACACTAACCCTAACTTATTCCTAACACGAACAAGTTTCCAAGGAAAGACCATAAACGCAAAGCACTACTTTGTAAACTAAATCACATGTGTGTCATTTGCTAAATTAGAAATACAGGATAACTGAAAAGTGATGTATCGCACTGTACAGCACAGGAACAAGTTTAGAATGAAAGAACAGAAGAACAAATCACTACTTTTAAATGGAATCACATGTGTGTCGCTCACTCAATTAGGAATACAGGAAAACTGAAAAGTGATATATCGCACTGTACAGCACAGAAACAAGTTTCCATCGAAAGAACAGAAATGCAAAGTACAACTTTGTATACTAATTCACATACGTGTCGCCTGTTCAATTATTATTACAGGAAAACTGAAAAGTGACATATCACACTGTACCACACAGGAACAAGTTTCGAACGAAAGAACAGAAAAGCAAAGCACTACTTTTAAACAGAATCACATGAGTGTTGCTCGCTCAATTAGGAATACAGGAAAACTGAAAAGTGATATATCCCAGTGTATGGCACGGAAAAAAGTTTCCATCGAAAGAACAGAAACGCAAAGCACAACTTTGTAAACTAATTCACATACATGTCGCCCGTTCAATTAGTATAAAAAGAAAACTGAAATGTGAAATATCGCACTGTACAGCACATGAACAACTTTCGAACGGAAGAACAGAAAAGCAAAGCACTGCTTTGTAAATTAATCACATGTGTGTCCCTTGCTCAATTAGGAATACAGGAAAACTGAAAAGTGATATATCACAGTGTATGGCACAGAAACAAGTTTCCATGGAATGTACAGAAACGCAAAGCACAACTTTGTAAACTAATTCACATTCGTGTCGCCTGTTCAATTATTATAACAGGAAAACTGAAAAGTGATATTACCCTAACACTAACCCTAACCCCCTAACCCTAACCCTAACCCAAACCTAATCCTAACCGGTAACACTAACCCTAACCCTAAACCTAGCCCTACCCTAACCCTAACCCTAACCCTAACCCTAACCCTAACCCTAACCCTAACACTAACCCCTAACCCTAACCCTAACCCTAACACCCTAACCCTAACCCTAACGCTAACCCTAACCCTACCTTAACCCTAACCCTAACCCTGACTTGTTCCTAACAGGAACAAGTTTCCAACGAAAGAACATAAACGAAAAGCAATACATTGTAAACTAAATCACATTTGTGTTGCTCGCTCAATTAGGACTAAAGGAAAACTGAAAAGTTTTATCTCGCACTGTACGGCACAGAAACAAGTTTCCATCGAAAGAACAGAAACGCAACGCATAACTTTGTAAACTAATGCACATACCTGTTGCCTGTTCAATTATTCTAACAGGAAAACTGAAAAGTGATATATCACACTGTACAGCACAGAAACAAGTTTCCAAAAGAAGAACAGAAATGCAAAGCACTACTTTGTAAACTAAATCACATGTGTGTTGCTCTGTCAATTAGTAATACAGGAAAACTGAAAAGTGATATATCGAACTGTACAAAGAAAGAAGTTTTCAATGAAAGAACCGAAAGCAAAGCACAACTTTCTAAACTAATTCACATATGTTTCGCCTGTTCAATTATTATAACAGGAAAACTGAAAAGTGATATAAGACTAACCCTAACCCTAACAACCTAACCCTATCCCTAACCCTAACCCTAACCCTAAACCGTAACCCTAACCCTAACCCTAACCCTATCCCTAACCCTAACACTAACGCTAACCCTAATCCTAACCCTAACCCTAACTCTAACTTGTTCCTAACAGGAATAAGTTTCCAAGGAAAGACCATAAACGCAAAGAAATACTTTGTAAACTAAATCACATGTGTGTCACTTGCTAAATTAGAAATACAGGAAAACTGAAAAGTGATATATCGCACTGTACAGCACAGCAACAAGTTTAGAACGAAAGAACAGAAGAACAAATCACTACTTTTAAATGGAATCACATTTGTGTCGCTTGCTCAAATAGGAATACAGGAAAACTGAAAAGTGATATATCCCACTGTAAGGCACAGAAACATTTTCCAAAAGAATAACAGAAATGCAAAGCACTACTTTTGTGAACTAAATCACATGTGTGTCGCTCTATCAATTAGTAATACAGGAAAACTGATAAGTGATATATCAAACTGTAATGGGCAAAGAAACAATTTTTCATCG
>JAEOAE010001832.1:0-46948 GCA_036365155.1 Meriones psammophilus | reverse complement strand
TTGATACTTATTATAAGTATCCTGTATCAGCTTTGTGTAAACAGCCCAAAATAAAGCAACTAGCTACAATGCTGTGCAATGGGAGGAGCCATTGGACAGGAAAGAAAGGAGGAGAGAGACGGCAGGAAATGAGTGGGATGAGAAAGGGCCAGCGGGAGCTAGGAGAGCAGAGCTGGAGGACAGATCTTAGAATTACGTGGAGATGGACTGGACATAATATTTCACAAAAAGCAAGTATAATGTGGGAAATCTTAATGTTACGAAACTATGAGGGCTTGGAGGTTTAGGATGGAGTAACTATTGCACAGCATTGTGTTCTAGGTTAACTAAATAAACCCAGTCTCTGTGTGTTGATTTGGTTATACAGCTGTTTAAGATTAACAGCAAGCTTTACCAGAAGATATAAAATAGTAAATATTAATCACCACCTACAACAAATGGTGCCCAACTAATCTAAGTATCTAAACCCCTTAATTCATACTTTATCATAATTTGGTGGGGGGAACAAGCTCCCAGTGATAAAAACCCAAACTTAAAACCTAAAAACTCCCAGGTCAGTTACTGTCTCTTTAAGAGAGACTCTTAAACCAGCCCAGGAACAAAAGAGAGCCTCCTGTGGGCAAACCTGAGACTTCCATAATAAAACTGGCAGCTGCTACAGTCTAACTGAGGGGTAAACAAGCATGGCTCCTTTATATTGTGGCTGGCTCAGCTTGGCTCAGCTCCACAGCCATGGCAGGAAAGAAAGAAACTGGAGGCAGACAAACCTCTAGACGGAGTTTGGGCTAAACTGCATGTAAAATAAAATAAATTGCCATGGCAGAAAATGTTTTAATCCCTTTTGACTTCATTTTGGCTGCCATATTCATGGCAATATGTTTAATTAAACATATTCTGGTTGGAATATGTTTAATGGTCTTCATTCTTCTCCATGATTTCTCCAAGAAAGTTGGAAGAGAAAATGGAGAAAAAAACCAAGGATTGGAATACTGAGTTACAGACAAGAAAAAGGGCACTCTTCCTAGGAATTAGATTAATAACAGCTAAAATTCAAAGCTTTCTGGCTGCAAGATATTTGTTAGCTCTTCCTGGTAAGGGTCCGCCAATTTACTAAAGCATCAACTAAAATAACTAACCAGGCTTTGTTTGTTACAGCATAAATTGGCACAAATGACCCCAAACTTAAAATTTTCTTTTCTCTTTGCTTAATTTTCATTTAAAGGCTTTGAGTTACAGTGATAATGATTTGAATATATATATATATATATATATATATATATATATATATATATATATATATATATATATATATATGTGTGTGTGTGTGTGTGTGTGTGTGTGTGTGTGTGTAAATGTTTAAACAAGTTGGTGAAGGCACATACCTTTCTTCCCAACACAAAGTAAAAAGAAACAGGCAGATCTCTGAGTTCTGGATTAATCTTATTTATATAATAAAAGCCAGGGTGGCAACTCCTGTTGTTTAGCCATTTGCAGAGATATTCTAAGGTTCGAAATGACAAAATTTTCCCTAAGGTTGCCATGAAAATTCTTTTTTCTTAATAATAGATGTTATATCCTTACCGGTCTAAAGGTTGGATTCACATCATTTTTAGGTTTATGTAAAGAGAGATAATGTCACACTGCTCTGAAAACTGCTTTATCCTTTTAAACATGAGACAGTTTCACAGGGGAAAAATGTTGCTTATGCCTATGTAAAAAAGACACGAGGCATAAAGATGGCAAAGTACATGCCAACCTAGTTTAGTCCTAAAAACTCAAAAATTATATTCATATGTTTAAAAAACAAAACTGTCCTTCCCATATCAAAAAAGAGTGCAAGCTAAAGAATAGCCAAAATCAATGTATTCAGGTATTGTTCATTTTGATGCATTCTTCATATCAATCCTAAGCACAGAAACCTTAGAGTGTGAGCTTCTTTTCTGAGTGTGTGCAGCAGCAAAGGTATGAAGCACTACCTGAATATAGTTTATAAGCTAGATAAATAATACCATTGAGAAATAACTGGCATATTCCTATTCATATATGATTATCTGTAAATTGTTGATTTTTAAATTTTGATATATGTTGAAAATAATTTTATTAGGGAGCTAGTAATACAACCTTTAAAAACTTCTCTTCAAACTGATGGAGTTTGCAGGCAGAGTCTGACATTAACAGGTGCAGGTTTATTAAAGAGTGGTTAAAAAGACCCATCTGTTTAATGTTCCCAGGTGACATCATAGGAAAAAGAAGGAATTATAATGCTTAAAAAGTTTCATTTTTTTCCAAAGTGGTTGTACAAGTTTGCATTCCTACCAGTAATGGAGGAGGGTTCCCATTTCTCCACAACCTCTCCAGCATATGTTGTCACTTGAGTTTTTGATCTTAGCCATTCTGGTGAGTGTCAGGTGAAATCTCAGGGTGATTTTAATTTGCATCTCTCTGATGGCTAAGGATGTTGAGCATTTCTTTAAGTGTTTCTCTGCCATTCTGTATTCCTCTACTGAGAATTCTCTGTTTAGCTCTGTACCCCATTTTTTAATCAGATTGCTTGATTTGCTGCTTTTTAACGTCTTTAATTCTTTATATATTCTGGATATCAGCCCCCTGTCAGATATAGGGTTGGTGAAGATCCTTTCCCAGTCTATAGGCTGTCATTTTGTTTTGATGACTATGTCCTTTGCTTTACAGAACCTTTTCAGCTTCATGAGGTCCCATTTATCAATTGTTGCTCTTAGAGCCTATGCTGTTGGTGTTCTGTTCAGGAAGTTGTCTCCTGTGCCAATGAGTTCCAATGTCTTACCCAATTTTCTTCTAACCTATTTAGTGTATCTGGTTTTGTGTTCATATCTTTGATCCACTTGTACAACCACTTTGGAAATCAATCTGGGGCTTTCTCAGACAATTAGGAATAGTGCTACCTCAAGATCCAGCTATACCACTCCTAGGCATATATCAAAAAGAAGCTCAAGTACACAACAAGGACATTTGCTCAACCATGTTTGTAGGAGCTTTATTTGTAATAGCCAGAACCTGGAAACAACCCAGATGCCACTCAATTGAGAAATGGATACAGAATTTGTGGTACATCTACACAATAAAATATTACTCAGTAATAGAAAACCAAGGAAATCATGAATTTTGCAGGCAAATGCTGGGAACTAGAAAAGATCATCCTGAGTGATCACTATGTTAATCCTACTGATCCATGAGTATGGGAGATCTTTCCTTCTTCTGATATCTTAAATTTCTTTCTCCAGAGACTTGAAGGTTTTTTCTTTCTTTTTTTTCAAACTGGTCTTTAACTTGCTTGGTTAGAGTCACACCAAGGTACTTTATGTTATTAGGGCTATTGTGAAGAGAGTAGTTTCCCTAATTTTTTTCTCAACCCTTATGTCTTTCAATCAATAAATGTGACCTCATGAAACTGAAATGCTTCTGTAAAGCAAAGGACAATGTCATTAGAGCAAAATGACAGCCTGTAGACTGGGAAGGGGGATCAAAACTTTAAAACGGACCAATAGCACAATGCTATTCTAGTCTCCATAGAACCTTTTATTAATTAGATTGCGATAGGAGCATAAAACAGTATTCCATTGTTTCACAACATGTTATTGTTTAACCTTGAAGAAGAGGAAGGTTGTACAATTTCTTTTTGCTTATGACCCTATTCAGGTTTGACCCTGATTTGATTCACTGTCACTTACAGTTATATTTGTTTTGATTATGTTTAAGTGTTGGAAAACAGTTATTATTACTATTCTTGCTATAAGAGTATAATCTGTTTAATGCTTACTAAAAACTAATATTGACAAAATATAAAAATAAGACCTACATTCAAGTTACATGCAGGTAGTTCATTAATATTGGAGAATACATAGTTATAGATTGACAACAAATCCAATATCTATAAATAGTAGTAATATTGCCATTGTGATGTCTGGAAATGGTAACAACCTTGGCAGTTGTTGTGTTGAAGGACAGAAGTATAAAAAATAATAGTCATTTAGGCATTACAATTTCACCTCTCAAATGTTGAAGAAAAGATTGATAATTGGCTGAAACTAAGATTCAGGACATCTCTAGTTAATGAACTTCAATAAGAACTTAAGTTTTAAAAAACAATGTGTACAAATCACAACATGTTCACAGATGCCTTGAATATAAATGTAGGAACCTCTTAGCAACACATAGGTGTTGAATGAGGTGGAGATGTGTTACATTCTGAAAGAGAGGAGGAGAAAAGAGCAATCTCAGGAAGATGTATTGTAAAAACAGAGTTAAGATTGATTCATGAACAGGAAGGAAAGAGGTAAACTGAATTAATGATAGAGATTGACCAGACAGGACACTAAAGACAAAAATATCATAGAAGAATACCAACATAATGAGCTCAGAGAATCCTTTTTTTTATATTTGGGGAACTTGGCCCTGTTTGCAGGAGTCATTTTCAGTAGCCCGGTTCTGAAGCTTCTACTCAAAATCTATTGGCTACAAGAAGTCATCATTGGGGAGCTGATAAACAACAATGTCTGTTAGTGTAGAAATGGTTTTGACATCAATTTTTCCAAACAATTAAAGCATTGCATCATCCTTGGAGACCAAAGGGCCATGTAGGAAGAAGATATGCCACACATTTCTGGGGGACCTACATACCTTTGCTGCTGCACACACACACAGGGAAGAAGCGCAGGGTATATACTCACTCTTAAGTGAATATTAGATACATAATATAGGATAAACATACTAAAATTTAAAGAAACTAAATCAAGAAACATACACCTAAAGAAACTAATCAAGAAGGAGGACTAAAATTTGCTTAATCCCCATTCAGGAAGGCAAAGGTGATGGACATCAGAAAAAGGAGAATACAGGGAATAGGACAGGGGCCTACCACAGGGGACCACTGAAAGTCTCTCCCCTTCAGGGTATCAGAGAAGATTCTGGTACTTATAGCCAAACTTTGGGAAGAGTGCAGGGAATCTTATGAAAGAAGGGAAGATGGTAAGACCTGGAGAGGACAGATGCTCCACAAGGAGAGCAACAGAACCAAAAAAGCTGTTATCGGTTTTTAAGTCATCTGTTTACCCATTTAGAACAACAAAAATGCAATATAACATTCTTTAAGTCACTCTTTTTCTCATAGTATACAAGTTACCCAGTTGGTTTACAAATACCTCAGCCCTTTTTCTTTCTGACACACAGACACAATTTCCTTGAGTACATGTAGAATGTATGAGGTCACCTTAGGCAGCTGCAAGTTGTCATGTATTCTTGCCTATGAACTGCATTCATAAGATATATATTTAAAAATGATTATGGTTATGCTATTCATATTAATCAAATGTTTTCTGACAGGATAATAGAATTGTTTTGAAATAATAAAAAATATAATAAAAATGGTGAAAACAATCAGAAATTATTTTAATTATTCAAACTGAAGTCAAAGTGTTGATAGGTGTGAACATTTAGGACTCATTGAGTCAGTTCTTATCATCATCCTTAAACTGTGTGGACATAGTTACAAGAATGTTTAAACATTATATAGAAAATAAAACCCTACAAATGTCCATAAAGTTCTAACTAAGTACATTTTCTTTATGGATGCTGCCATCCACACAGTACAACAAGAGGAAGATTATAATAAGATTATAATCCATCATGAGGCCATTCAGCATTTACATTATCAGAGCATCTTCAGAATAATCTTAAGTATACATCTTGGTGTCTATACATGGATATGTTTGTAAACAGGTAATAGACTATACTTTACCTTGATTTTCCTGATTTAGATTTTAAAGCAAGCAATACTGGTACAATAGTGGCCCACATATTATTGGAGTAACCTACCACATTTTTTAAATGAAAAATTAGATTTAGGTCACATTCCATGAAATGAGTTCATATTTGACACTGGTAAGATGACTGATCACCTGAAGTCATGGACCACGGGGAAAAAACTACAATTGTTATTTTTCTAAATGAACACACCAATGAAATGACTCCTAAAACTCTTATGGTTCTCATGGAGAGTACCTCCATCAACCTTTATTAGAGCAACATTTTTCACTGAATGGAAATTCACAAAAAGATCCACAACTGGAACAAATGTAAAGACTGAAAAGTTTTGACCACACAGTCACAAATGTAACTCCTTCATCAAACATCTATTTTCAAAGGTCAGTGATCCATAAGGAAGAGGAGGTAAAAAAAAAAAAAAAAAAGTGTAGGTGGTCAGGTGGTCAGAGGTGATGGGTGAGTCTAAGGTAACAGTGTCATTCAGAAAACACAGGGCTCATCTACACATGAACTCACAGAGACTTTGTGAGAATGCTTAAGATATGCAAAAATTCAAGCCATATGGGGCCTCAGCACTGAGAAGAGGAAGTAGACACTGGTTTCCACCCATAGCCGAGGCACTATTAGTAGTTCATTGGTAGTTCATTACAGTTGGCAAAGTCATACCCGATTTATGCCCGTAGAGTGCTACTGTATAAAGCAACCACACTATAGGGCAGGCCCCATCCCCAGGAGTAGTTGACTAATACAAAAAGAACTCTGTGTTTTGGAAAACATTTTATTTAAAATTTTTAACACGTTTTTTTTTTTTTTTTTTAACCATAGTGAAATTTTTTATTACAGATGATGAAAAACTAAGACAGGAAGAGTGCAACAATATGAGATATAAGGCCAGGTAGAACTGTGTTTTTCTATTATACTATTAAAAAAAAAAACTCATGGAACATAGCAAATTGGATTGACATCCCACATTAATACTAAAGTGATGGTTGCTAATGTGAGACCCAGAGAATTCAGTCATGTTTATGACAATGTTTATATTATTGAGGTTTTGTATGAGAGAGAGAGAAAGAACATGAAGTTTGGTGAGTAGGAAATTGTGGAGGATCTGGGAGAAGTTTATGGGGGGAAAACATGATTAAATATATTGTATAAAAATTAAATAAGCAAAAGTAGAAAACATCACTCAATATATTCTAGGAGCTCAGAGGCTTATCTTCTAACACCTTTCATAATTATTTAAGACACTGGTGGGACCAGTAATATTCTTTCACTACCCATTTCTATTTTCAATAATAGTATTGTTATTTCCTATCTTCTACTAACATCTTCATCATCCCCTTGTATTTCTTTTTTTTTTCTCAAAAACTTCTAACTATCATGCTTGGTTCATCTAATTCTCCAGTGAGATACGGATTACTTTGATATTCTTGTGGGCTAAGCAGATCGCAAACTTAAGTTTATAATATCATTAAGGAGTCTCATCTGCAAAATAATGGTAACTTTAGGGAATAATTTCTTTTAGAATATTGATATGTTATAACATTATGTTTTTAAAATTCCCTCTGGAATGCCAAACAACTTTATTTACCTGATACTTTATAGAAAAACAACCTTCAAAAGGCAATGGACAGACAATGGTGTTAACTTGCTGAGCCCTATTGCTGGTTGGTGGCAGAATTTTGCTCTTTGAGCTCAGGACATTCTAATTGTTAATTTAGTGTATTTTAGTATATCTACTGTCCTAAATATGCATTATTGTGACATCCTACCAGCAAGGTACAGAAATATGTAAATAAATACTTTTATTTATTTTTTCTGATTATTATAAAATTGTTTCATATTTTATCCTATTTTTTAAATAAATATGCATTCCTCCAGTTAGACTTTCCCCCAAAACAGAATTATAACTCACATACAAATTTTGAATTGATTTCCCATTTTAATTATGTACAATCAAAAACATTATTACAAAATATAAATTATCTGTATTGGTGACAAAGAACTGGACAAATAACTCAGTATGAGGATCTGAGTATGTAACAGTGCTATCAGCAGAGGAATGAAACTGAGATTTTCTTCAGACCACCTTACTACAGAACTTTAATAATAAGTGTGCTGAGGGAGGTGTAAGATGTACACGTGTATGCATATAAATTCTCTGTGTGTGTGTGTGAGTGTGTGTGTGTGTGTGTGTGTGTGTGTGTGTGTGTGTGTGTGTGTGTATGCATGTGCAAGTGTTATATAACAGTTTCATTCAAGCCTGGAACATTCCATCCTGCAGGGAAGCTCCTTAAAACAAGAGATAAGCAACTATTTGAGTTGTTTATCCCCACCACCGAAAAGATTCACTAGGCCCCTCCATTCCAGAGGGAACAGAAAAGTTTGTAGAGTCACTTTCAGACAAGGTAAGCTGCAAAAAATACTCTGAGAGCAGCTGAGCTGCCTGGAAGTGGGTTAGACCAACTGAGTCTCTTGGAAAGACACACTCCAACCTGTTGAGCTGCCTGCAGGCTGTGCAGTCTGCTCTAGGTTCCCAAATCTGTGAGCTGTAACCAGGGCTGCAGCTAGTATTGGTGATGAATCTTTTATATTTTTGAGTCATTTCTACTCCTGTAAGTAACCCCCCAATCACATTCTTGTAAGTAGTGTTCATAAAGCTCATTGGTTTACCAAGTTGGAATATGGTGGCTTTTGTTTTGGTGGTATTTTGTGGCAGCTTCCTTAATTGGGGTGAGTCTATGTGTGTGTTATTGTAATCCAGTAATGTACATGCCCACTTGTCTACTTATGACCATACAGAAGAGAGAGGCTGATCTCGAGCATTTTTCTATATCACTCTCCACCTTACATTTTCTATTATTATTATTATTATCATTTATTAAATTTATTCAATTTGTACCCTGGCTGTAGCCCTCTTCCTCATCTCCCAATCTCACCTGCCCTCCCTCTTCTCCCATTATACCACTCCCCTAGTCCACTGATAGGGGCAATCTTCCTCTGCCTTCTATCTGACCCTAGTTTATCAGATCTCATCAGGACTGGCTGCATTGTCTTCCTCTATGGCCATCAAGACTGCACCCACCAGGTGGAGGTAATCAGAGAGCCTGCCACTGTGTTCATATCAGAAACAGACCAGGATCCCATTACTAGGGAACCCACATAGAGACTGAGTCTAGAACTATATCTGAGGAGGGGTTTTAGGTCCTCTCCATGCATGGTTTTATTTAGGGTATCATTTTCTTCAAACCCATTAGGGCTCAGCTTTTTAGGCTCTGTTGTTCTCCTTTAGGAGTTCTGATGCCTTCCAGGTCTTTCAGTCTCCCCCTTTTTCATAAAATTCCATGCATTCTGCCAAAATTTTGGATATAAGTCTTAGCCTCTGCTTTAATACATTGATCAGTAGAATATTTCAGATGTCCTCTGTGGTAGGCTCCTGTCGTCTGCTTTCCTGTCTTTGCCTGCCTCTGATGTCTATCATGTTTGCCATTGAGGAGTGACCATCTCTCCTAAGGTATTTCTTGTTGTTTAGCTTATTTAGGAGCATAGATTTTAGTATGTTTATCCTATATTATATGTCTAAAAACCACTTATGAGTGAATATATGTCATGTGTGCCTTTCTGTTTCTGGGTTACCTTACTCAAGATGATCTTTTCTAGTTCCCACCATTTGCCTGCAAGTTTCATGAGTTCCCTTTTTAAATAGCTGATTAGTATTTCACTGTGTAAATAAACCACAATTTTTGTATCCATTCCTTGGTTGAGGGAAATCTGGGTTGTTTCCAAATTCTGGTTATTACAAACAAAGCTTCTATGCACATAGTTGTGGAAATATCTTAATTGAATGGTAGGACATCTTTTTGGTATATGCATAGGAGTCATATAGCTGGATCTTGAGATAGCACTATTCCTAATTTTATTGAAAAGCACCGGATTAATTTCCAAATTGGTTGTAAATGTTACTTTCCTACCAGCAATGGAGGAGGGTTCTCCTTTCTCTACATCCTCTCCAGCATGTGCTGTCATTTGAGATTTTGATCTTAGCCATTCTGATGGGTGTAAGGTGAAATGTCAGGGTTGTTTTGATTTGCATCTCCCTGATGACTAAAGATTTTGAAAATTTCTTTAAGTGTTTCTCTGAAATTCAAAATTCCTCTATTGAAAATTCTCTGTTTATCTCTGTACACCATTATTTATTTGGATTACTAGGTTTGTTGGTGTTTATCTTTTTGGAGGTCTCATTACATTCTGGATATTATCCCCCTGTCAGATATGAGGTTTGTGAAGATCCTTTCCCAATCTGTAGATAAAGTTTTGTTCTGACAGCAGTGTCCTTTGCTTTACAGAAGCCTTTCAGTTTCATAAGGTCCCATTTATTGATGGTTCATCTTAGAGCTGTGCTATGGTGCTTTGTTCCGGTTCTTGTCTCCTATGCCAGTGAGTTCAAGGCTCTTCCCCAATTTTCCTCTAACAGGGTTACTGTGTCTGGTTTTATGTGGAAGTGTTTGATCCTCTTGAAATTTAGTTTTGTGCAGGGTGATAACTGTGGATCTACTTGCATTTTTCTACATGAAGATATCCAGTTAGACCAGCACCATTTGTTGAAGATGCAGTCTTTCTTCCCTCATATTTTTCTGGACTCTATGTCAAAAATCATGTGCATTTGTGTGAGGGTTTATTTGGGGGTCTTCTATTTGATTCCATTGATCATCCAGCCTGCTTCTCTGCTAGTACGATGCTTCTTTTATTAATGTTGTTCCATAGAACAGCTTGAGATCAGGGATGGAGATACCTCCAGAAGATCTGTAATTGAACAGGACTGTTTTAGCAAATCTGCATTTTTTTCTTTGTTTTTCCATATGAAATTGTGGTTTGTTCTTTAAAGTTCTGTAAATAATTATGTTGATATTTTGATAGGAATTGGGTTGAATCTTTGTAGATTGCTTTTGCTAGGGTGTCCATTTTCACTATGTTAATCCTACCAATACATGAGCATGGGAGATCATTCCATTTTCTGATATCCTCTTCAATTTTTTTCTTCACAAATCTGTAGTTTTTGTTTTGCTTTGTTTTGTTTTGTTTTGTTTTGTTTTGTTTTGTTTGGATTTTTGCTTTTTTTGTTTGTTTCTTTGTTTTTTTCATACACGTATTTCACTTGCTTGGTTAGTGTTACACCAAGGTACTTTGTGTTATTTGTGGCTATTATAAAGGGTGTTCTTTCCTAATTTCTTTTTCATCTCTTTGGTCTTTTGTATACGGGATGGCTACTGATTTTTTTTTTTAGTTAATTTTGTATCCAGCCACTTTGCAGAAGGCATTTATCAGCTGAAGGAATTCTCTGGTAGAATTTTGTAGTCACTGTGTATACTATCCACACATCTGCTAATAGTGATAGTTTGATTTCTGCCTTTCAAAATCGTATCATTTTTTATCTCTTTTAGTTGTCTTTTTGTTGAATCTAGGAGATTTCAAGTGCTACTTTGAAGAACTACTGAGAGAGAGGACAGGCTTGCCTTTTCCCTGATTTCAGGGGAATTGGTTAAGTTTCTCTCCATTCAATTTGATATTGGCTATAGGCTTAATGTATATTACCATATATATATATATATATATATATATATATATATATATATGTGTGTGTGTGTGTGTGTGTGTGTGTGTGTGTGTGTGTGTGTTTAGGCTTAACATATATATGTATAGGCTTACTGTATATTACCTTATATATATGTTTAGGTATATGCCATGTATTCCTGATCTCTCTAAAACTTAAAACATTGAGGGGTGTAAGATTTTGCCAAATGCTTTTTTGGCATCTATGGAGATGTTTCTGTGTTTTTTTTCTTCCTTCTGTTTGTTTATTTGGTGGATTACATTGATTTATTTCCATATATTGAAACACTGCTGCATGCCTGGGATGAAGTTTAATTGGTCGTGGTTGATGATATCTTTTATGTGTTCTTGGATTTGTTTTGCTAATATTTTATTGAGTATTTTTGAGTCAAAGTTCATGAAAGAGATATGTCTGAAATTCTCTCTTTTTGCTGGGTCTTCGTCAACCTCTGGGTTCTGAGAAAGACAGCAGAAAATGAATTCAGTGACATAGTTTACTCCTTCCATGGAATAAGTACTTGAACTATATTTCCAAGAAGCTACTAAATTATCTGAAGAACAAATAAATAAACCACCAGAAGTAATTTCTCTTTTAAAACAATAAATAATTATACTGGCTGGTGGTTGAAGGTGAGCACTTACATTTTTCATACTCAGGTTTCAGTTTAAGTCATCTATTCTAAAGAAATTACCTCAACGTTATATTCTGTGGTTTTTCGGTTCAGGGAGGAATTGAAGTCCAAAGACATAAGAAAACTTCTTGCAGGGTCATGTGACAATTGCAGAATGAACTTTTCTCTTATTTTGTGTAAGATTTTTACTATATTTCAGAAAGACTTCTCTGTTTGAAGCTATGCTAATATTTATATATCAGCAAATGCTTGCTGCATTTTTACACAGAAATGAGAATGTTTGCTCAGATTTGCCCCTCTTCATACTGCCCTTCCTGGATGTCACATCTGTTCAGAATTCTTAGGCAGCACAGCCAGAGTAACTTCTGCAGATTTCTCCTCTCCTAAAAACTGGATCATCTTGAAGTGAAATTATGGCCTCTCATTTGATCCCAAGAGTTCAATATCACTATGTGGTGCAATAGAAAGAGATGTAAATTAGACATCTTTGATTCTGTAATAATACCACTGAAACTCAACTAAATTATTTAACTTTATGAGACCTCTTTTATTTAATTAGTGATATAATAAAATTTTAAGTCAGTATTATTTGTCATTAAAGGTCACATTTATGATCCAATTAACCACTCCAGAAGCATAGAAGAGCCACAAAACCCCGAGGAAGAGCAAAGATCAGAATTAATGATAATAGAAGACTCTTCAGGAAATGAATTCAGCTCTTCATGCTTGATCAAGACAGAATTAAACTGCCAGTTAATTTCTTCAGCCGCAAATGGAGTCATTCTAGGATTTCTCCTTACTTTTCTGGATTTAGTATGTAAATGCCAATATGAATCTAAGAAAAAAATAAAGAAAAGAGGAAATACTATGCACTTTAACATCAGTGCTTTATGCATGCTCATATTCCCTGCTTCGTGTTCGCTACACCACACCACTCAATGTGGGAAACTTTGAGTTCCATATTTCTGGAAGTGGTATTCATTTAATTGGGCTGGAATGAGTCTAAGGAGAGGAAACAAGTTAAATTTCAATAGAAGTATCTTTAGTGGTAGAATTGCAGGCATTCTAATGAGAGGTTATTGACATAGGATAACAGATATGGTTAAGTAGTGATTAATAGAGTTTTCAAAATTCTTTCCCAAATCAACACCTGGGTATAAATAATCCATGCAGTTGTAGGCTGTTCTTTTGGGAACACATCTCTTAAGGTCAATTGTGTTTAGTTCTTGCATCCAACAGAACCCTATGTTTTCAGTCATCTTTTGCAAAGAAGAAGGGTCCAACCATGAACTTCTGGAAAGTCATGTGTGCTATGAGCTTTCAGGTCTTTGTCCTAGCATTGTATAAACATCAGAATAGATCTGTCTCCTTTTTTTAACTAGAAAACCCATTGAATACTTAGCTGCCATGGCCTACATCTGAGCAGGCGTTCTAGGTTATATCCATGAATGTACTTGGTCAGAGTATCAGTCTCAGAAAATGTCCCTGAGCCCAAATACTTTGGTTCAGTTGCTCTCTTTGTGGAACTCCTGTACACTCCAGATCTTGCTAAATACCTCTACTTTCATATGATTCTCTGGACTCTGCTCAAAGTTTGTTTATCATACTGAAGGTGTTTAGCAGCTGAAGAGCATAAACAAGACCCAGCAATCTGTTGCATACAAGAAACACACCTAGGTCACAAAGATAGACATTACCGGAGAGTAAAGGGCTGGAAGACAGCTTTCCAAGCAAATGGACCCAAGAAGCAAGCAGGAGTAGCCATTCTAATATCTGATAAAATAGCCTTTCAAACAAAATTAATCAAAAGAGATGGGGAAGGACACTTCATACTCATCAAGGGAAAATTCTACCAGGAAGACATCATAATCCTGAACATCTATGCCACAAATACAAGGGAATCCACATTTGTAAAAGAAACATTGATAAAATTTAAAACATACATAGATCCCCACACATTAATACTGGGAGACTTTGCATCCCACTCTCCGCAAAGGACATGTCAACAAAATGGAAATTAAAAAAAGAAACAATGTCTCAAACAGAGGTAATGAAACAAATGGACTTAACAGACATTTACAGAACCTTACAACAAAACACAAAAGAATCTACCTTCTTTTCAGCACTTAATGGAACCTTCTCCAAAGTAGACCATATGGTTGTTCAAAAAGTGAACCTCAACAGATAAATGAAGATTGAAATAATCCCTTGTATCCTATCTGACCACCATGGACTAAAGCTGGATCTCAACAGCAACAGAAATAACAAAAAGCCTACATACACATGAAAACTGAAGAACTTGCTACTAAATGACAGCTGGGTCAGGAAAGAAATAAAGAAAGAAATTAAAGTATTTCTAGAATTCAATGAAAATGAAGACACAACATACCCAAACTTATGGGAAACAATGAAAGCAGTGCTAAGAGGAAAGTTCATAGCACTAAATGCCTTCAAGAAGAAGTTCAGGATATCTCATTCAAGCAACTTTATGGCTGATCTAAAAGCCCTAGGGAAAAAAAAAAAAAAAAAAAAAAGAAGAAGCAGACACACCAAAAAGGAGTAGATGGATGGAAACAATCAAACTCAGGGCTGAAATCAATAAATTAGAAACAAATAAAACAATTCAAAGAATCAATGAAACCAAGAGCTGGTTCTTTCAGAAAATCAACACTATAGACAAACCCTTAGGAAAACTAACTAAAAGGCAGAGAGACACCATCCAAATCAACAAAAGCAGAAATGAAATGGGAGACATAACTACAGATATTGAGGAAATAAAAACAATCATTAGGACTTACTTCAAAAGTCTATAGGCCACAACATTTGAAAATGTAAATGAAATGGACAATTTTCTTGATCGATTCCACTTACCAAAGCTGAATCAAGACCAGGTGAATCAATTAAATAGTCCTGTATTACCTAAGGATATAGAAGCACTCATCAAAAGTCTCCCATTCAAAAAAATCCCAGGACCAGATCATTTCAGTGCAGAATTCTACCAGACCGTCAAAGAAGTGCTAACTCCAGTTCTCTTCAAACATTTCCACAAAATAGAAAGAGAGGGAACACTACCAAACTCATGCTATGAAGCCACAGTCACCTTGGTACCTAAACCACACAAAGACCCAACAAGAAAAGAGAATTTCAAGCCAATCTCCCTTATGAACATTGATGCAAAAATACTGAACAAAATACTTGCAGACCAAAAACATGAACACATCAAAGATAGCATCCACTGTGAAGAAGTAGGCTTCAACACAGGTATGCATGGGTGCTTCATTATACGGAAATTCAACAATATAATCCACCATATTAAAAAACTGAAAGAAAAAAAAACTCATGATAATCCCTAGATGCTGAAAAAACATTTGACAAAATAAAACATCCATTCATGTTTTAAATATTGGAGAGATCAGGGATACAAGGCAAATATCTCAACAGAGTGAGGGCAACATACAGCAAGCCTATAGCCAACATCAAACTAAACAGAGAGAAACTTAAGGCAATCCCACTGAAATCAGGGACAAGGCAAGGCTGCCCACTCTCTCTATATCTCTTCAACATAGTTCTGGAAGACCTTACTATTGCAATAAGACAATTGAAGGAGATCAAGGGGATAGAATTGGAAAGGAAGAAGTCAAAGTACTACTATTTGCAGATGATATGATTGTATACCTGAGTGACTCCAAAAATTCTACCAGGGAACTCCTACAGCTGATAAACACCTTCAGGAAAGTGGCTGATACAAAATTAACTTAAAAAAAAAATCAGTAGCCCACCTGTACAGAAAAAACAAAAGGGCTGAGAAAGAAATTAGCCACAAAAGAAATAAAGTACCTTGGTGTGACCCTAACCAAGCAAGTCAAAGACCTATTTGAAAAAAAAAAAATTCAAGTCCCTGAAGAAAGAATTAGAAGATATCAGAAGATGGAAAGATCTCCCATGCTCATGGCTTGGCAGGATTAATATAGTAAAAATGAACATCTTACCAAAAGCAACCTACAGATTCAATGCAATTCCCACCAAATTACCAACACAATTCTTTACAGACCTGGAAAGAAAAATTCTCAACTTCATAGGGAATAAGATGAAACCCAGAATTGTTAAAACAATGTACAATAAAAGATCTTCTGGAGGTATCTCCATTCCTGACCTCAAACTGTACTATAGAGCAACAGTAATAAAAAATGCATGATACTGGCATAGAAACAGAATGGTGGATCAATAGAACTGAATAGAAGACCCAGAAATAAACTCACACACTTATAGACACCTGATTTTTCACAAAGATGCCAAAACCATACAATGGAAAAAAGATAGCATCTTCAACAAATAGTGCTGGTCTAACTGGATGTCTACATGTAGAAAAAAGGAAATAGATCCATACTTATCACCCTGCACAAAACTAAAGTCCAAGTGGATCAAAGACCTCAACGTAAAACCAGACACATTAAATCAGTTAGAAAAAAAGTGGGGAAGATCCTAGAACTCATTGGCACAGGAGACAAATTCCTGAGTTTAACACCAACAACACAGGCTCTAAGAGCAACAATCAATAAATGGGACATCATGAAACTGAAAAGTTTCTGTAAATCAAAGGACACTGTCACCCAAACAAAATGAATGCCTACAAACAGGGAATGAATCTTCACTAACCCTCTATCCGACAGCGGACTTATATCCAGTATATATAAAGAATTAAAGAAGTTGAAAAGCAACAAATCAAGTAAGCCAATTAAAAAATGAGGAACAGAGCTAAACAGAATTCTCGATAAAGGAATATTAAAAAAAAAAAAAAAAAAAAAAAAAAAAAAAAAACTCAACATCATTAGTCATCAGGGAAATGCAAATCAAAACGACCCTGAGCTTTCACTTTCCACCCATCAGAATGGCCAAAATGAAAAATTCAAGTGGTAACATGCTGGAGACATAAGGAGAAAAGGGAACTCTCCTCCACTGCTGATGGGAATATAAATTTGTTCAACCACTCTGGAAAACAATTTGGTGCTTTCTCAGGCAGCTAGGAATAGCACTTCCTCAAGATCCAGCTATACTTCTTCTAGGCATATACCCAAAAGAGGCTCAAGTACACAATAAGGACATTTGCTCAACCATGTTTGTAGCAGCTTTATTTGTAATAACCAGAAGGTGGAAACAGCCCAGATGCCTCTCAACTGAAGAATGGATACAGAAAGTGAGGTACATCTACATAGCAATAAAAAAAAAAAAATAAGGAAATTGTGAAATTTGCAGGTAAATCATGGGAACTGGAAAAGATCATCCTGAGTGAGCTATCCCAGAAGCAGAAAGACACACACAGTCTATACTCACTCATATAGACATATAATATAAGATAAACCTACTAAAATCTGTACACCTAAAGAAACTAATCTAGAGGGAGGACTCTGGCTAAAATGCTCAATCTCCATCCAGAAAGGCAAAGAGGATGGACATTAGAAGAAGTAGAAAACAGGAAACAAGTTAGGAGCCTGCCACAGAGGGCCTTTGAAAATCTCTGCCCTGCAGACTATCAAACCAGATGCTGAAACTTATGGCCAACTGTTGAGCAGAGTGCATGGAATCTTATGAAAGAAGTGGGAAATAGTAAGATCTGGAGAGGACAGGAGCTCCACAAGGAGAGCAAGAGAACCGAAAAATCTGAGCAGAGAGGTCTTTCCTGAGACTCATACTCCAACAAAGTAGCATCCATGGAGATAACCTTGAACCCCTGCATAGATTTAGCCCATGGCATTTCAGTGTTCAAGTGGGTTCCATAGTAATGGGAACAGGGAGTGCATCTGACATGAACTGACTGATCTGCTCTTTGATCACCTCACCTGATGGGGGAGCAGCATTACCAGGCCACAGAGGAAGACAACGCAGCCACTCCTGATGAGACCTGATAGACTAGGATCAGAAGGAAAGAGAGGAAAACCTCCCCTATCAGTGGACTTGGGAAGGGGCATGCTTGGAGAAGGAGGAGGGAAGGTGGGATTGGGAAAGGTTTATGGAAGATACAAAGTGATTAAAGTGTAATTAATAAAAATTAAAAATAAAAAAATTTAAAAACTATATGTACACTAAAAAACAAAAAACAACAAAAAGAGTTCACTTCTATTAAAATTAAGTTGACCTCCCTCACTATCAGATGTGGTACACAAGAGTAGTCAAGAATGAGAAAGCAGCTTGCTAAGATGGCAAGAACCAGAAATCTTGAGAACCCATGATATCCAACACAGAAACAACCAATAGGAAGTAAGACATTCATAAATGAAATTGTAGTGGTAGTGGTAGTAAAATTCAGAAGAAACTTGGGTTTGAGTACAGATTTTAAAGCAGATTTATATTGTTTATTTTTAAAAAATGAGTGGATGTATTATTTGGGGAGTTTATGAAGAAAGAGAAAATCCATGGAGTCACTCCAATTTAAGAAAAGACAAAACATCTCACATATTATACTTTAGAATATCAGTCATATTTAAGATTCAAAGAATAACTCCAAGGGGGTCTAATATGACAGCGACCAGCTTTCACCATATCTGAGGGGTAAAGGATCTGAAACTCTGAAATGGGTGAGTGGAGGGGCAGCTGCAGCCAGAACATCGACTTTGAGGCATCCTGGGTGAAAGGGGACAACAAATGAACAAGGACAGTTTAGATCCATGTCACCAGTGTCCTGGACCTGAGAGCAGTGAATATTTAACCCCCTGTACTTCTGCTTGCCCCAAGCAAGGGTCTCCATGCTCTGCAGAGGTAGTTGGCAGTGGCCTCTCCACCAAGCACTGGCCTCTCTGCTCAGCTGAAGCAGCAATGGTTGTCCCAAGCACTAGCCTCTGTGTTAGGTGACTGAAATGGCACAGGTATACCTCCCAGGGCTACAGCTGTGGAGGTTCAGTGGCTAGCCCAAGCAGGAGCCTCCATGCTATGTGATTGAGACAGCAGAGGCAGCTGCCCCAAGTACTTGCCTCCCTGCCTTGCATCAAACATTGGACACCACTGATCTCATGAATCTCCAAAACTCATTTGTCTCTGCAGGCACAAATCTCTGTGTAGAAAACAAGGGGATCCCCTCTGCTTTCTGATTAGGCCTGTAAGCCAGTGAGTGCACTTTCAAGTGAGTGCTTGCAAAGCCCCAGATCCAAGGTATTTCTAAGCTAGCAGCCAGACATCGGAACCATCCCACCAACACCCCCACTGTGGGCAAGATAGGAATCCTTGGGACAGCGTTCTCAACATTGAAGCCCCTGTTCTGTGGGTCTATCAGTTGAGTCCAGGTAAACAATTACTGGAACCCACACAGATATGACTATGAGGAGGTGAGTGAAACAGGCCTGTAGGCTACTGAGATATTCAGGGCATTTGCACATGTGCATTAGGCCAAAAACAGTGCCAACAATACCTCTTGCACTTAAACTCTACCTTTTCAGGCATCTCCACACTCTACCATCCTATAATTCAAGGCACAATTCCATGAACACTCCTGTTCTTGCACACATGAACCTGCAAACTTCCTCCCTTAGCTAAATCTGAAACACCAACATCCACTCTGAATCTCATAGGCCTCTCTCATCTTCCTGAAGAGCACTCCAGAAGCCAGAGATAGATAGACCTAGTCTGAAGTACAGACTCCAGGAACAAACAGTGAAATTTACAGGAAGCAGATGACTAGAGGTAGGCATAAGAACATATCCAACAAAAAAAAGGACATCAAGGCCTCAGCAGCAACCAACAAAATCAATGGATATTTTAATTCACCAGAAACACAGGAAAATGATTTTAAAGCTATGCTTATCAAGTTATTGGAGGCACATAAAGAGGAAAAAAAAGAGGAAATGAACAAAGCTCTCAAATAAATACAGGAAAATATAGTCAAAAAATAGAGGCTCATGTATAAGCACAAGTAGTGATATATAGAGAGGAAATGAACAAAAATATAGAGGCCACCATGGAAAGACAAAAATCCACATTCAAAAAGATGAAGGAAATGGTGCAAGACATGAAAACAGAATTAGAATCAATAAAGAAAACACAAACAGAGAAAACCCTGGAGCTGGAGAACTTAGAGAAAAGATCAGAAACCACAAAGTTAAGCAACACCATCAAAGAGGGAAAAGAGAATCTCAGGTGCTAAAGATACAATTGCAGAAATTGATACATTTCTCAAAGAAAAAGTAAAATCGGAAAAATCTCAAGCACAAAACATTCAAAAAATCAAGAATGCCATGAAAAGACAAAATCTAAAAATAATAGGAATAGATGATAAAGAAGATTCCAGACTCCATGGTCCAGAAAATAGTTCCAAGAAAATCATAGAAAAAAAAATTCCTAACTTAAAGGAAGATGTCCATTAACATATAAGAGCAACAAATAGACTAGACCAGAAAAGAAAATCCTCAGTTCACATAATAGTCAAAACACTAAACCTACAGAAGAAAAAAAAAAAAAAAAAAAACGTATTAAAAGCAGCAAGTTGAAAAGGCCAAGTAACATATAAAGGTAGACCGATCAGAATCACACATCAGAATTCTCAACAGAAACTATGAAAGTCAGAAGGATCTGGGAAGATGGCATGCAGACTGTAAGAGAACACAGACGTCAAACCAGACTACTGTACTGAGCAAAGATTTTAATCAATATAGATGGAGAAAACAAAATATTCATTGATAAAACTAAACTAAATTATTATCTACACAGCAACCCAGCATTACTGAAGATACTAGAAGGAAAACTCCTATCTAACGAAATCAACTACACCCAAGAAAACACAGGGCATAGGTAACTTAACATCAAAAAATTAAAAGACAGCAAGCTTTGAAACACAGTAACACCACCAAATCCACAATAAAAGGAAATAACATTCATTGATCACTATTATCGAGCAACATCAACAGACTCAAATCTCCAATAAAAAGACACAGATCAACTGAATGGTTGTGGAAACAGGATCAAATATTAGGCTGCATTCAAGAAACACACCTCTGCAACAAACATAAACACTACCTCAAAGTAAAGGGCTGGAAAAAAAAATGGTTTTCAAGCAAAAGGACCCAGAAAACAAACTGGAGTAGCTATCCCAATATTGAATAAAATAGACTTTGATCAAAAATTAATTTAAAAAGAGAGAGAGAGAAAGGGGCACTTCTTTCTCATCAAAGGAAAAACCCACAATGAGGACATCACAACCCGGAACATCTATGCCCCATACATAAGAGTACTTACATTTGCAAATGAAATATTTTAAAACTCAAATCACACATCATTCCTAAAACCTTAATAGTGGGAGACTTCAATACTCTACTCTGACAAAGGGCAGATCATCTGCACGGAAGCTAAATAGGGAAATAATGACACTTATAGAGGTCCTAAATCAAATGGACCTAGTACACACCCAAGAGGACTAAATGGTTGGAAATAATCAAACTCATGGCTGAAATCAATAAATTAGAAACAAATTAAACAATGCAAAGAGTCAATGAAACCTAGAGCTGATTCTTAGAGAAAATCAACAAGATAGACAAAACTTTAGCTAAACTAAATAAAAGACAGAGAAAAACTATCCAAATCAGCAAAATCAGAAAAGAAAATAGGGACAGACACTGAGGAAATTCAAAGAATCATTATATCTTACTTCAAAAGCCAATATACCATAAAATTTGAAAATGTAAATGAAATGGACAATTTTCTTGATAGATTTCACCTACCACCGTTAAATAAAGAGGAGGGAAACTGTTTAAACAGCCCTATAACCACAAAGGAAATAGAAGCAGCCATCAAAACTTTCTCAACCAAGAAATAAATGCCCAGGGACAAATAGAATTAATTCTGCCAGACCAATAAAGAAGAACTGTTGCCAATACTCTTTAAACTATTCCACAAAAGAGAAACAGAATGAACATTACCAAACTCATTCTAGAGGCCACAATCACCTTGATACCTAAACCACACAAAGACCAAATAAAAAAGAATTTCAGATCTATCTCTCATATGAACATTGACACAAAATGCTGAATTAAATACCAACTAACTGAATCCAAGAACACATCCAGTATGACTAAGTAGGCTTCATCCAAGACATGCGGGGGTAGTTCAATACACGGAAAACCATCAATGTAATCCACCACATTAAAAACAAACAAACAAACAAACAAAAAAAAAAAACAAGGAAAACATGATCATCTCCTTAGATTCTGTAAAACATTTGATTAAATTCAACAGCCATACATGTTTAAAGTTTTGGAGAGATCAGGGATACCAGGCACATACCTAAACATAGTAAAGGCAATATGCAGCAAGCCTATAGCCAACATCAAACTAAACGGAAACTTAAATAGTGAGAAACTTAAATAATGCCGCTGAAATCAGGGACAAGGCAAGGCTATCCACTCTCTCTGAATATCTTCAACATAGTACTTGAAATCCTAGTTAGAGCATTAAGAAAACAAAAGGAGATGAACGGAATACAAATTTGAAAGGAAGAAGTCAAAGTATCACTTATTTGCAGATGATATGATATTATAAATAAGTGTCCTAAAAAACTTTAACAGAGAACTTCTTCGGGTGATAAATGACTTCAGCAAAACAGGTATATACAAAATTAACTAAAAAAAAAAAAAAATCAGAAGCCCTCCTGTGTACAAAAGACAAACTGCTTGAGAAAGAAGTTAGAGAAACAACACCCTTACCAATAGCCACAAATAACATACAGTACCTTGTTGTGACTCTATACATGCAAGAGAAATAACTGTAGGGGAGAAACAAAAAACAAAAAAAAAATCTTCAAGGCTTTGAAGAAAGAAATTGAAGAAGACATCAGAACATGGAAAGATCTCCCATGCTCATGGATTGCTGGGATTAACATAGTGAAAATGGCCATCCTACCAAAAGCATTCTACAGACTCAAAGCAATGCCCATCAAAATACCAACATAGACCTTGAAAGAAAATAATCTCAATTTCATATGGAAAAACAAACAAACCAGAACAACAGAAATTCTATAACAATCCTGGAAATTATCAGATCTTCTGGACATATCTCCATCCCTGATCTCAAGCTGTACTATAGATCAATAGTAATAAAATCTGCAAGGTACTGGCAGAGAAACAGTCCCAGGGAACAATGGAATCAAGACTCTGAAATAAACGCACACACCTATGGACACATGACTTGACAAAGTAGCCAAAAGAATACAAGGGAAAAACACAGAACCTTCAACAAAAGATGCTAGTATAACCGGATATTTACATGTAGAAAAATACACATATATCCATATTTGTCACCCTACACAAAACTAAAGACTAAAGTTCAAGTGGATCAAAGACCTCAATATAAAACCAGACACACTTAACTTGTTGGAAGGAAAAATGGGGAAGAGCCTTGGCCTCATTGGCACAAGAGACAACTTCTGAAGAGAACACCAACAGCACATGCTCTAAGATCAACAATCAAATAATGGGACCTCATGAAACTGAAAAGCTTCTGTAAGCAAAGCACAATGTCAGAAAAACAAAGTGACAACCTCCAGTCTGGGAAAATTTCTTCACCAACCCTATATCTGTCAGGGGCTAATATCCAGAATATATAAAGAAGATAAACACCAACACACCAAGTAATCCAATTAAAAATGGGGTACAGAGCTAAACAGAAAATTCTCTAAAGAGGAGTATCGAATGGCAGAAAAACAAACACTTAAAGAAATGTTCAAAGTCCTTAGTCATCAGGGAAATGCAAATCAAAATGACCCTGAGATTTCACCTTACCCCCATCAGAATGGCAAAGATAAAAAAAACTCAAGTGACAACACATGCTGGAGAGGATGTGTAGAAAGGGAAACCCTCTTTTCCATTGAAGGTGGGAATGCAAACTTGTACAACCTCTTAGGAAATCAATCTCAGGAAATTAAGAATAGTGTTACCTCGATTCAGCTTTACTACTCCTAGGCACATATCCAAAATATGTTCAACTATACAACAAGGATATTTGTTCAACTATGTTCATAGCTGATCTATTCATAATATGCAGAAGCTGGAAACAACCTAAATGTCCTTCAGAGACGAAATGGATACAGAAATCGTCATACATTTACACAATGGAATAATACTCAGCTTTTAATAACAAGGAAATCTTAAATTTTCAGGAAAATGGTGGGAACTAGAAAAGATCATCTTGAGTGAGGTATCCCAGAAGCAGAAAATCACATATTGTTTATGTTAATATTTAGACACCCTGTTTCTAGGTTGCCTAGCAACCTATAATGTCATCATGTGTTGCCCACCAGGTAGCCACCTTGTAGGGGTGGTTACGTTTCTCCTTAAAAGAATCAACCTGCCACCTTGTTGCTTTCTTGCCCTCTTGTCTCTTGCCCTCTTACCTTCTTGTCCTTCTCCCTTTCTGTGATGGAGCGCCTCCCTCGCTTCCCCCTTCATGCCTCCCTCTTTCCTTCTCTCTCTCTTCATCTCCATCTAATAAACCTCTTTCATATAAAATCTGCTGTTCGCATCATCATTTCATTGATCCTAATACTGGTGTAACTGGCTGGGAAGGGCTCTCCTGTTAGCACCTGATCTGTACATGCCACAACTCCTTTAATCAGAGATTGATGCCTGCAACATATTTTTTTCTGCTCTACTTCTTACAATCACCCAACCATATATGCCTTGAAACCTACACTTTCTCTCAACTACCTTGCCCTTACAGCATACACCTGTCCCTCTGCTCAGGGTTGCTCAGACTCAGTGTCTTGTACTGGAGACATGGCAGACACTCATGCTGCATGAAACTCGGCTTGGGGAAACAAACACTCATGCTAGAAGCTGATACTGCCACTTCAGACACAGACAAAGCCTGCTTCTAAATTATTGTTGTTAGGTAAGCAATTGCTGGGGGCCTTGTGCACACACAGATGGCTTTAGAGTGTGCTTCTGCCTCAGGACCCAAGGGTGAAGCTCTAAATCTCCCATGTAATACCTGCTGTGAGATGCTGGCTTACAGAGGAGGGTTTTCTCTTGTGCATACTTCTGATTAGCCATGCCACATGCAAGCAGAGAGTTTTGAACTGACAAGGACAGCCATTTCACCAGCAAGTGCCTGGTCTCACTATGCCATTATGGCCATGTACTACACATGACTAGAAGAGGGAGAGAGGTTGGGATTGGGAGAAGATGAGGGAGGGGCTACAGCCAGGGTACAAGTTGAATACATTGTAATAAATGATGATGATAATATTAAAAGAGAATAAAATAAGATGGAAAGTGATAGAGAAAATGCTAGAAATCAACCTTTCTCCTCTATATGTGCATATGTAGACAAACATACATGCACATTCCTGTGTGACAATAATTCTCCGAGGGAGATGTAACACACACATAGAGTCACCCTAAATAAGGATGCTATCAACAAATACCACCAAAGCAAATGCCACCAAAGTCCAATTTGATAAACCAATGAAATTTATGAACACTACTTACAAGATTGTGAGTGAAGGGTTACTTACAGGAGTAGAAATGACTCAAAGACAGATGCATCACCAATACCTACTCCATGCCAGGTGACAGCTCACAGATTTGGGAACCTAGAGCAGACTGCACATCCTGAAGGCAGCTCAACAGGTTGTAGAGTGTCCTTTCCAAGGGAATCTGTTGATCTAAACCCCTTCCAGGCAGCTTGGCTAGTCTCAGAGTTTTCTTTGCAGCTTACCTTGTCTGAAAGTGTCTCTGCAAACTTTTATGTTCCCTCTGGAATGGAAGGGCATAGTGAATCTTGTGAGCGTTAAGACTGTTTTCAGTTATTTATCTTTTGTTTTAAGGACCTTCTCTGCTGGATGTAATGTTTCATTCTTGGAAGAAACTGTTACACAACACTCACACACATACATACACACACATAGATCATATGCACACACATGCACATCTTCCACCTCCCTTAGCTCACTTATTATCAAAGTTCTATAATAGAATGATCTGAAGAAAATCTTAGCTTCAGTCCTTTGGTGATAGCAATGTTATATGCTAAGATCCTCATACATTCATTGCAGAATATCTCACTCTTTGTCCAAACCATTTGTCACCAATACAGATAAGATATATTTTGTAATAATTTATATGGCTGTACATAAATAAAATGTGTATGTTGAAATAAGTTCAAAATTTGTATGAGACTTCTCATCCTGTTTGGGGGGAGAAATCTAACTTTATTTATTTATTTATTTATTTATTTATTTATTTATTTTTAAAAAACAGGATAAAATATGAAACAATTTTATAATAATGAGAACAAATAAATAAAAGTGTTGAGTTATATATTTCTATACCTTGCTCGTAGGATGTCAAAATAATGCATATTTAGGAGAGTAGATGTACTAAGATATTCTATTAACCATTAATAATGACCTTAACTCAAAAAGCAAAAATCTACCACTTACCAGTAATAAGGCTCAGCAAGTTAACACCATTGTCTCTCCATTGCATTTGGAATGAAGTTTTTCCATAAAGTACTAGGTAAATCAAATTGCTTTGTATCCCAGAGGGAATTTTAAACACATAATGAAATAACATATCAATATTTTCAAAGAAATTATTCCCAAAAGTTACCATTATTTTGCAGATGAGATACCTTACTAATATTATAAATTTAACTTTGAACTCTGCTTAGCCCACAAGAATATCAAGGCAACCTTTATCTCACCTGAGAATAAAGTAAAAACCAAGGTATGATGGTTAGAAGCTTTAGAGAAAATGAAAAACAAGAAATACAAGTGGATGATGAAGAGGTTAGTAGAAAACAGGAAATAATACTATTATTAATGAAAAAACAAATGGATAGTGAAAGAATATTACTGTTCCCACCAGTGTCTTAAGCTATCATGTAAGGTGTTAGCAGATAAACTTTGAGTTCCTATAATATATTGAGCTATGTTTTCTACTTTTACTTATTTTATTCCTTATTTAAGTTTTATACAATATATATTTAATGATGTTTCTCCCCATGACCTTCTCCCAGATCCTCCACAAAGAACTTCATGTTCTTTCTCTCCCTCTCAAACAGAAACTCAATAGCATAAAAATTGTCAAAAACATGAATGAATTCTCTGGGTCCCACATTAGCAGCCATCGCATTAGGATTAATGTGGAATAGATGATTAATTTATTTGATGTCAAATAATTAATTTGATGTCAATCAAATTTCTTATGGTCCAAGACTTTTTTTTAAATAGTAGAATAGCAAAACACACTTCTACCTGGCCTCATATTCCATATTGTTGCTCTGTTCTTCTCTTTGATTTTTGTAAACTGTGATAAAAAATTTTACTATTGAAAAATATTGTCATAAAACATAAAACAAAAAGTTTTTCAAAACACATACTTTTTTTTGTATTAGTCAACTACTCCTGGGGATTGAGCTGGCCCTAGATTGTGGTTGCTATAAACAGTGCCACTCTACTAGAGTAAATTGATTATGCTTTTGCCAATTGGTATGAACTACAAATAACGTCTGGTTTATGGGTGGAAACCAGTATCCACTTTCTCTTCTCAGTGCTGAGGCCCCATATGGCTTGAATTTGTGCATTTCTTAAGCACTCTCACACAGTCTCTGTGAGTTCATGTGTAGGTGATCCCTGTGGTTTCTGAAAGACATTGTGATCCTATACTTTTTTCCATCTCCTCTTCCTTATGGATCTCTGACCTTTGAAAGTAGATGTTTGAAGGGTGCAGGGAATCTTAGGAAAGAAGTGGGAAACAGTAAGATCTGGAGACTGCAGGAACTCCACAAAGAGAGCAACAAAACGAAAAACTCTGAGCACAGGGATCTTTCCTGAGACTGATATTCCAATCAAGGACTATGCATGGAGATAACCTAAGACCCCTGCACAGATGTAGCCCATGGCAGTTCAGTATCCAAGTGGGTTCCATTGTAATAGGAACAGGGACTGTCTCTGAAATGAACTGATTGGCCTGCTCTTTGATTACCTCCCCCTGAGGGGGAAGCAGCATTACCAGGCCACAAAAGAAGACAAACCAGCCACTCCTGATGAGACCTAATTGACTAGGATCAGAAGGAAGGAAAAGAAGCCCTCCCCTATAAGTGGACTTGGGGAGGGGCATGCATGCAGAAGGTGGAGGAAGGGAGGGTTTGGGACAGGAGGAGGGAGAGAACAACAGGGGGGATACAAAGTGGATAAAGTGTAATTAATAAATAAAAAGAAGAAAAACAACAAAAAATAGAATACTGTAAAACACTCATATGCAATATTTTAATTTAAAAAAAATGTGAATGGACTGGAAAAAGAAGAGAAACTCCCTTGTTTCAGTAGCTTCTGTTGATATTTTGTCACATCAAGAAAAAAAAAAAAAGAACAAAAAGAAAAAAAGAAGGGATGTCTGCAATGTTTCTGAAAAGAATAACAAATTGGTGGTTGGGAATGATTATAGGCAGTAGAGTGCTAACCCAAAGTATAAAATAGGCAAGGCCCTGACCTCAGATCCAGTATAAAAATGATTGATAGAAAATAATGAGTACAGGGAATCTTATGAAAGAAGCGTGAGATAGAAATATTTGGAGGGGACAGGAGCTCCACAAGGAGACCAACAGAACCAAAAATCTAGACACAGGAGTCTCTCAGAGACTGATTCTCCAACCAAGTACCAAGCATGGAGATAACCTAGAACCCTTGCACAGATGTAGCCCATGGCAGTTCAGTATCCAAGTGGGTTCTTTAGTAATGGGAAAAGGAACTGTCTCTGACATAAACTGATTGGACTGCTCTTTGATCACCTCCCCCTTAGGGAGGGTACAGCCTTAAAGGCCACAGAGAAAGACAATGCAGCCACTCCTGATGAGACCTAATAGATTAGAGTCAGATGGAAGGGGAGGAGGACCTCCACTGTCAGTGGACTTAGAGACGTGTATGGAAGGAGAGGAGGGAGGGAGGCTGAGAGAGGAAGATACAGGTTGGATACAAAGTGAATAAACTGTTATTAATGAAAATAAAATATATTTAAAAATAAAAAAAAAAAGGAAGTAGATGTTTGGAGGATCCAAGATGGTGGTGACCAGCATGTAACATATCTGAGGGGAAGAGGATCTGAAACTCTGAAATTGGTGAGTAGAGGGTCACCTGAAGCTAGAACATCAACTTTGAGGATTCCTGAATGAGAGGGGACAACTCATGAGAGGAGATCTTTTGGATTCAGGTCATGAGAGGAGATCTTTTGGATCCAGGTCATCTCCAGGGTCTGAGAGTGGGGGATAGTCAACATCCCCTGCACTTTCCTTTTCCCCAAGCATAGGTCTCCCTCCTTGGTGGAGGTGGCCCTCAGTGCCTGCTGCTCCAAACAGGGGCCTACCTGCTTGGTGGAAGCTGCAAGTGATTGCACCAAGTTGCTCCAAACATAGACCTCCTGTTCGGTGGGGGCTGCAGTGATTGCCCCAAGCAAGAGCCTATATTCCCTAAGGACATAGAAGCACAAATCAAAAGTCTCCCATTCAAAAAAATTCCAGGACCAGATCATTTCAGCGCAGAATTTTACCAGACCTTCAAAGAAAAGCTAACTACAATTCTTTTCAAACTATTCCACAAAATAGAAAGAGAAGGAACACTACCAAACTCATTCTATGAAACCACAGTCACCTTGATATCTAAACTTCACAAAGACCCAACAAAGAAATAGAATTTCAGGCCAATCCCCCTTATGAATATTGATGCAAAAATATTCAAGAAAATACAAGAATACATCAAATATAAATATCATGTGCTATGACCAAGTAGGCTTCATCCCAGGTATACAGGGGTGGTTCCATATAAGGAAATCCATCAATGTGATCCACCATAGTGAAAGAGTATACCTTCTTTTAAGCACCTCATGGAACCTTTTCAAAAAAAAAGACCATATAGTGGGCTAAAAGCAAGCCTCATCAGATACAAGAAGATCAAAATAATTCCTTGCATCCTGTCAGATCACCATGTTCTAAAATCAGACCTCAACAACAATAAAATAACAAAAAGCCTACATATACATGGAAACTAAACAACTCTCTACTCAATGACAGCTTGTGTCAGGGTAGAAATGAAAAACGAAATTAGAAACTTCTTAAAATTCAATGAAAATGGAGGCAAAACTTAACGAAACTTACGGGACACAATGAAAGCAGTGTTAAGAGGAAAGTTTATAGCACTAAGTGCCTCCAGAAAGAAATGGAGATATCTCATACAAGCAATTTAATGATCCACCTAAAAGCCCTTGAAAAAAAGGAAGGAGACACACCCAAGAGGAGTAGATGTTTGGAAATAACCAAACTCAGAGCTGAAATCAATGAATTAGAAACAAAGAACACAATTCAAAAAAATCAACAAAACCAAGAGGTGGTTCTTTGATAAAATCAACAAAAAATACAAGCCCTTAGCCAAATTAACTAAAAGGCAGAGAGAAACTATATAAATCAGCAAAATCAGAAAAAAAGAAGAGGACATAAAAACAATCATTAGGTTTACAACAAAACCTATATGCCACAAAATTTGAAAATCTAAATGAAATGGGCAATTTTCTTAATAGACTCCATTTACCAATATTAAATCAAGATCTGGTAAATAGAATGAATAATCCTATTTCACTCAAGAAAATATAAGCAGTCATCAAAAGTCTCCCTTCAAAGAGAAAAAAAAAAACTTGGGGCCCGATGGTTTCAAGGCAGAATTAAGAATTATACCAGACATTCAAAGAAGAGCTAACTCCAATTCTCTTCAAAATATTCCACAAAACAGAAACAGAAGTAACATTACCAAACACATTCTATGAAGGCACAGTCACTTTGATGCCTAAACCTCACAAACACCCAACAAAAAAGAGACTTTCAGACCTATCTCTCTTATGAACATTGATGCAAAAATACCCAACAAAATACTCACTAACCAAATCCAAAAAAACATGGAAGAATAATCTACCATGAACAAGTAGGCTTCATCCCAGGCATGGAGGGGTAGTTCAATATATGGAAATGAATGAATGTAATCCACCATATAAAAAACCTGAAGGAGAAAAACCACATGATCATATCCTTAGATGCTGAAAAAGCATTTGACAAAATCCAAAACCTATTCATGTTCAAAATCTTGGTGAGATCAAGGATACAATACACATACATAAGCATAGTAAAGAAGATATACAGGAAGCCTATAGCCAACATCAAAGTATAAGGACAGAAACTTAAATCAATCCCACTGAAATGAAGGACTAGGGAAGGCTGCCTATTCTCTCCATATATCTTCAACATAGTACTTGAATTCCTAGCTAGAGCAATAAGAAAACAAAAGGAGATCAAGGGGATACATATTAGAAAGGAAGAAGTCAAAGTATCACTATTTGCAGATGATAACATAGTATACATGAGTAACCCGAAAAATTCAAACAGAAAAATACTTCAGCTGAAAAACCGATTCAGCATAGTGGCTGGATATAAAATTAATCCCAAAATCAGTTGCCTTCCTGTACAGAAATGACAAAATGGCTGTCAAGAAATTAGAGAAACTACACCCTTCACAATAGCCACAAATAACAGAAGAACCTTGGTGTGATTCTAACCAAGCAAGTGAAAGGTCTTTTTGAAAAAATCTTCATGTCTCTAAAGAAAAATTGAAGATAACAGAATAGGGAACCTCCATTTACCCAATCCATGCATATATATTGGTACTATTAACATAGTGAAAATCGCCTTCTTGCCAAAAGCAATCAACAGATTCGATGCAATTCCCATCAAGACACCAAAACAATTCTTCCGAGACTATTAAAGAACAATTCTCAACTTCATATGCAAAAACAGAAAACCCAGAATTTCCAAAAGCTGCATGGTACTGGCATAGAAACAGAATGTTGTATCGATGGAATCAAACAGAAGACCCAGAAATAAACTCACAAATCTACCAATATTTGATTTTTGACAAAGAAGCCAGAACCATACAATGGAAAAATGACAGCATCTTCAACAAATTGTGCCAGTCTATCTGGATATCTACATGTAGAGAAATGCAAATAGATCCATATTTATTACCCTGCACAAAACTAAAGTCCAAGTGGATCAAAGACCTCTAGATAAAACCAGACACACTAAATCTGTTAGAAGAAAAATTGGGGAAGAGCCTTGACCTCATTGGCACAGGAGGCAACTTCCTGAACAGAACACCACCAGCACAGGCTCTAAGATAAACAATAAATAAATGGGACCTCATGAAACTAAAAAGCTTCTATAAAGGAATTGACACTGTCCTCAGAACAAACCAACAACCTACAGTCTGGGAAAGGATCTTCACCAACCCTATATCTGACAGAGGACTAATATCCAAAATATATAAAGAACGCAAGAAGTTAAAAAGCAGCAAAACAAGTAATCTGATTACAAAATCTGGTACAGAGCTAAACAGAGAATTCCCTGTAGAGGAATATCATATGGCAGAGAAACACTTAAAGAAATGTTCAAAGTCCTTAGTCATCAGGGAAATGAAAATCAAAATGACCCTGAGATTTCACCTTATACCCATCAGAAAGGCAAAGATCGAAAATTCAAGTGACAATATATGCTGGAATGGATGTGGAGAAATTGGAACCCTATTCCATTGCTGGTGGGAATGTAAACTTATAAAACCACTTTGGAAATCATTCTGGTGATTTCTCAGACAATTAGGAATAGTGCTTCCTCAAGATTCAGCTATACCACTCCGGGGCATATTTCCAAAAGATGGCCAAGTATACAAAAAGGACATTTGCTCATCCATGTTTATAGCTGCTTTATTCATAATAGTGAGAACCTGGAAACAACTTAGATGTCCCTCAACTGAGACATAGATACAGAAATTGTGGTACATTTACACAATGTCATATTCCTAAGCAACTAAAAACAAGGAAATCATGAAATTTGCAGACAAATGGCAGAATCTAGAAAATATCATCCTGAGTGAGGTATCCCATAGACATAAAGACACACATAGTATATGCTCATTTAAGTGGATATTAGCCATATAATATAAGATAAACATACTAAACACTGTATAACTAAAGAAACTAAGCAAGAAGGAGGACACAGGGCAAGATTATCAATTCTCAGTCAGAAAGGCAAAATGTGTTGGACATCAGAAAAAGCTGAAAACAGGGAACAGAACAGGATCCTACCACAGATAGCCTCTGAACGACTCTTCCCAATAGGGTATCAAAGCAAGTGCTGCAACTCACAGCCAAACTGTGGGCAGAGTGCATTGAATATTATGAATGAAAAGGGAGATAGAAAGACCTGGAGGGGAAAGGAGTTCCAGAAGGAGAACAACAGAACCAAGAAGTCTGTGTCCTGGGGTCTTTTCTGCGACTCCTACTCCTACCAAGGACCATGATTAGAGATAACCTAGAACCCCTGCACAGATGTAGTCCATGGCAGTTCAGTGTCCAAGAGGTTCCATAATAATGGGAACAGGGACTGTGTCTGACATGAACTGATTAGCCTGCTCTTTGATCACCTCTCCCTGAGCGGGGAGCAGCCTTACCACTGAACAGAGGAAGACAATGCAGCCACTCCTGATAAGACCTAATAGACTAGGATCAGAAGGAAAGAGAGGAAGACCTCCCCTATCAGTGGACTTGGGTAGGGCCATGTGTGAAGAAGGGGGAGGGAAAGAGGCAGGGAGCTACAGGGGGGATACAAAGTGAATAAAGTGTAATTAATAAAAATTAAAATAAAAAAAAGAAGTGCTGGGATTACAGAGGGAAAAAAAATAAAATGCAGTTACAAGGCCAGGTGTGCTGGTGCATGCCTTTAATCCGACCATTCAGAAGACAGATGCAGGTGGACCTCTGAATTTTTGGCCAACCTGTCATACAGCGTGTGTTCCAGAGCAACCAGGAATACACAGAAAAACGAAAAGCAAATCAACAAACAAAAGAAAAAAGGAGTTACAGATGTTTGAGAGCTGCTTTGGGATTCTGGGAATTGAACCAATGACCTCTGGAAAAGCAGAGAGGTTCTTAACCTTGCTCAACCATTTCTCCAGCCCCAATTTTATGACCTTTTAAAATTTTGTTTTTATGTCTACATTACCTGTCAATTTTCAAATAGAATGCATAGACCTGTACACGCCTTTCAACTTAAAGGAAATTTGATTGTGTCTTCATATTGCACTTTTCCTAGATCTTGTCCTCCTGAAGACAAATATCACTTGCTTCACAGTCACACTTAATTCATGTGTCACTTTTCGACAGCACCTGTATTTTTGAGGAACTATTTTCAAGAATAAAACACTATGAGAACCAAGATGGACACCTTGGGGAACTCACTAAGAAGAGCAACTATTTGCATTGAACCACGTATTAATACATTACTTTCTCAAATACAAAGTCAAAAAGTTCTCTTGTTTTGTGCCCTCTCATCTTTATAATTAAAATATTTTGGAAAAATCAATTAAGTTTATTATCTAGATGCACTCATTTTCTCTATTAATAATCACAAACTTGGAAGTTGCTTAACAACTTTAAGATTTTTCCAAACAGGCTGCTGCATATTAGGATTACCATGTGAGAATATTTTTGCTTATTGTTGTGTATCACAAAAATATACACAGAAATTTTTACTTTCCTAGTCAGCTTTAGTTAGCACTACTGTTTATTGTATGGTTTACAACATTTCTTCTTCATCTCCTGTGTCTTAGAGAAAAAGCCAAAACATTGAACCTACCTTACCTACCTGACCTATGAGTGTGTGCAGGTATAAAAAAAAAGTTGTGCTAGAATTTGGAATTTTCAGTCATTTCCTTGTATGGTAGGGGAACCACCTAACCACACAGAATAATATAAACAATTATATAAATATAGCTATAGAAATCACACTGTACATAACAATTTCACAGCTCTCAATGGGTTACATATATGAGGAGTGTCTCATAAAATTATATAAATGAACTAGGTGTGATTGCATATGCTTTTAATACCAGCCTGCCTCTGCCTTCAGAGTGTTAGTTTTAAGAAATGCAAGACTATTCTGAGATCTTTTCTATTTGTATGTGTATAAACTTTTAAAATTCTTTTGCCTGTCTGAAATGTCAGAATAAAATGGTGCAAAGTGGGTTGAAAAGTGTAGTATAACCTCACAACTGACTATGTAGAAGAGTTCCTAAGACTTAATATACAGTTAGACTCATATGTAGATATTCAAGATGATGGGCAGGGCATTCTAATAATAGAAGAAATGTAAGAAAGCCATTGATTCATTGACAAAGAAGCCAGAAGTTTTGTCTTGTTTGTTTGTTTGTTGGTAAGGAACAGTATATTATAAATGAGAGTTTTCATAACCAAACCTTCGGCAGAGTGCAGGGAATCATATGAAAGAAGGGGGAGTTAGTATGATGTGGAAAGCATAGGAGCTCCACAAGGACCAAATATATCTGGACACAGGGGTGTTTTCTGAGACTGATACTCCACCAAGGACCATGTATGGATATAACCTAGAACCTCTGCTCAGATGTAGCCCATGGTAACTCAGTAACCAGTTTCCCATAGTAAGGGGAACAGGGACTATTTCTGACAGGGACTCAATGGCAGGCTCTTTGACCTCCGCCCGCCCCCCAGGAAGGAGCAGTCTTGTTAGGCCACAGAGTAGGACTTTGTAGCCAGTCCTGAAGATACCTGATAAAACAGGGTCAGATGAAAAGGGAGGAGGTCCTCCTCAATCAGTGGACTTGGAAAGAGGCAGGGAGGAGATGAGGAAGGGAGGGTGGGATTGGGAGGGAATGAGGGAGTGGGATACAGCTGAAATACTGCTGGGACACAGAGTTAATAAAATGTAACTAATAATGAAAAAAATACCTTATTTGTCTAAACATAAAAAAATAAGTGAGAGTTTTTCTTGGCATTGAAAACTAAAAAAAATTGGGTAGTAAGATCATTTTCATTGAGGAAAGCTGTAGAATATAAAATATGGATAATGTGAAAAGAATTCAAAGGGAATGGAAGAATTCTGAGTAACTTTGGAAATCCAATTGGTTGAACAAATTTGAAATGGAATTGGCTCAATATCTTCTCCTTTTGGCGATATGCTTAATTTAGCAAGCCAGGAAAAAAAAAAAAAAAAAAAAAAAAAAAAAAAAAAAAAAAGTTAGCAGCAAGTTGGTTAAATCAGCACGGAAGATAAAGAGCCAAAGATAGTGTCATTAAAATGTTTCCCCTTGAGTTCTCACTAAGAAGCAGTGTAATACAGGGAAACAATCCCTAGATCCCAGAAAGAGCCGCATACTAGTTTGGCCTGTTGGCCACTGCAATAGTCAGAGAATCCACGCATACATGCACACTGCGCCCACTAAAAGCACATATGAATAGCACCAGCAGCACATTCCTTACTTAGTTAAAACTGAAACAACAACAAACACTCCCAAACCAATGAACCTCTCTCATCTTCCTGAAAAAAACAGTCCAGAACACAGAAAGAGACTATCTTAGCCTGAACTACAAACTCGAGGAGCAAACAGTGAGGGTTATAAATAACCAGATGCTAGAGGCAGGCATAAGGACACACCCCAAAAAAAATCAGGACATAATGACCACACCAGAAACCCCTCAAACAAATGGACACTTCAATTCACTAGATACTAAAGAAAACGACTTCAAAACTGTGTTTATCAAGCTATTATAGGCTCAGAGAGATGAAATGAACAAAGCCCTTAGAGAAATAGCAAAAGAAACTGAGACAAAGAGGAAATAAATAAACCTCTCAAAGAAATGACCAGGAAAATTGAGGCAAACAAAGAGGAAATAAACAAAGCCTTCAAAGAAATGTCCACACAAATGAATGCAAATAAAGAAGAAATAAACAAAGCTCCCACAGAAATACAGGCAAATACAGCCAAAGAAGTAGAGGCACAATTAGAGAGGAAACAGACAAAAAAAAAAAAAAAAAAATAGAAGCCATCATTGAAAAGCAGGACTCCACATTCAAACAGATGAAGGAAATGGTGCAAGACATGAAAACAGAATTAGAATCAATAAAGAAAACACAAATAGAGAAAAACCTGGAGCTGGAGACCATAGAGAAAAGATCAGGAACTACAAAGGTAAGCATCACCAACAGAATACAAGAGATGAAAGAGAGAATCTCAGGAGACGAAGATACACTTGCAGAAATTGGCATGTCTCTCAAAGAAAAAATAAAATCAGAAAAGTTCCAAACACAAAACATCCAAGAAATCAAGGACACCATAAAAAGACAAAATTTAAAAATAATAGGAGTAGAAGAAAAAGAAGACATCAGGCTCAAAGGTCTGTAAAATATTTTCAAGAAAATTATAGAAGAAAATTTTCCCAACTTAAAGAAAGAGATGTCCATAAACATACAAGAGGCCTACAGGACACCAAATAGACTAGACCAGAAAAGAAATTCTTCATGTCACATCATAGTCAAAACACTGAACCTGCAGAACAAAGAAAAAATTCTAAAAGCAGCAAGGGAAAAAGGCCAAGTAACATATGAAGGTAGACCTATCATAATCACACCAGATTTCTCAGCAGAAACTATGAAAGCCAGAAGGGCCTGGACAGAAATCATGCAGTCCTTAAGGGACCACAGATGCCAACCCAGACTACTATACCCAACAAAATTTTCAATCAACATAGACAAAGAATTCAAAATATTCCATGACAAAACCAAATTTAAACAATATCGACATAGTAACCCAGCTCTACAGAAGTTACTACAAGGGAAACTCAAACCCAAAGAAAACAACTACATGTAAGGAACAGGAAATAGATAACTGCACAACAACAAACCAAAAGAATACAAACAATGAAACTCAGCAACACCACCAACCTCACATCAAAAGAAAGTAACAATTGTTGGTCACTAGTATCTATCAACATCAACAGACTCAACTCCCCAATAAAAAGATACAGACAAACAGAATGGTTGCAGAAATAGGATCCTACATTCTGTTGCATCCAAGAAACACATATATGCAACAGAGATAAACACTACCTCAGAGTAAAGGGCTGGAAAAATGTTTTTCAAGCAAGTGGCTCCAGTAAACAAGCTGGAGTAGCCATCCTAATATCTAATAAAGTACAGTTTCAACCAAAGTTAATCAAAAAAGACAAGGAGGGCCACAATATTCTCATCAAAGGAAAAATCCACCAAGAGGACTCACAATTTTGAATATCTATGCCCCAAATACAAGAGCACCTACATTTGTAAATGAAATATTATTAAAGCTTAAATCACGCATTGATCCTAATACCTTATAGTGGGAGAATTCAACACCCCACTCTCACCAAGGGACAGATCAACTAGAAAGAAAACAAATAGGGAAATAACAACACTTACAGAGTCCCTAAATCAAATGGACCTAATAGACGTGTACAGATCTTTTCATCCAAACTCAAAAGAGTATAACTTCTTTTCAGCACCGCATGGAACCTTCTCCAAAATAGACCATATAGTTGGTCATAAAGCAAGCCTCAACAGATACAAAAAGATTGAAATAATCCCTTGTATTCTATCTGACCACCGTGGACTAAACCTGGACCTCAACAACAACAGAAAGAACAAAAACCCGACACGCACATGGAAACTGAACAACTTGTTACTCAATGACAGCTGAGTTAAAGAAGAAATAAAGAAATTAAAGACTTCCTAGAATTCAATGAAAATGAAGGCGCAACATACCCAAATTTATAGGACACATTGAAAGCAGTGCTTAGAGAAAAATTTATAGCATGAAGTGCCTGCAAGAAGAAATTTGTAACATCACATACAAGCACCTTAATGCCCCAACTGAAAAACCCTAGGAAAAAAAAAAAAAAAAAAAAAAAAAAAAAGCAGATACACCCAAGAGGAGCATATGGCTGGAAATAATCAGACTCAGGGCTGAAATCAATCAATTAGAAACAAATAAAACTATTCAAAGAATCAATGAAACAAAATGCTGGTTCTTTGAGAAAATCAACAAGATGGACAAACCCTTAGGCAAACTAACTAAAAAGCAGAGAGAATCTATCCAAATCAGCAAAGTGGGTTCCATTGTAATATGAACAGGGACTGTCTCTGATATGAACTGATTGGCCTGCTCTTTAATTACCTCTGCCTGAGGGGGAAGCAGCATTACCAGGCAACAGAAGAAGACAATGCAGCCACCCCTGATGAGACCTAATTGACTAGGATCAGAAGAAAGGAAAATAAGTCCTCCCCTATCAGTGGACTTGGGGAGGGGCTGGCATGCAGAGGGTGGAGGAAGGGAGGGATTGGGATGGGAGGGAGAGAACCACAGGGGGGGGATACAAAGTGAATAAAGTGTAATTAATAAAGAAAAAAATAAAAACATAAACCAAAAAAAAAAGAAAGAAATGAAAAGGGTGACATAACTACAGACACTGAGGAAATCCAAACAATCATTAGACAAAAGCCTATATGCCACAAAATTTGAAAATCTTAATGAAATGGACAATTTTCTTGATAGATTCCATCTTCCAACATTAAGTCAAAATGAGGTAGAAAGACTGAATGGCCCTATATCCCCCAAGTAAATTGAAGCAGTCATTCAATGCAATTCCCATCAAAATACCAACTCACTTCATTACAGACCTTGAAAAAAAAGATTCTCCACTTCATATGGAGAAACAAAAAAACCCAGAATCTCCAAACAATCTTGTACAACAACAGATCATCTGGAGGTATCTCCATCCCCGATCACAAGCTGTACTACAGAACAATATTAATAAAAACTGCATAGTATTGGCATAGAAACAGGAAGGAGGATCAATGGAACTGAATAGAAGACCCAGAAAAAAAACAACACACCTATGAATACTTGATTTTTTACAAAGAACTCAAAACCATTCAATGGAAAAAAACACAGCAACTTCAACAAATGGTGCTGGTCCAACTGGATGTCTACATGTAGAAAAATAAAAATAGGTCCATATTCATCACGCTGCACAATATTAACGTCCAAGTGGATCAAAGACCTCAACATAAAACCAGATACTCTAAATCTGTTAGAAGAAAATTTGGGGAACAGCCTAGAACTCATTGGCACAGGAGACAATTCCTGAACAGAACACCAATAGCACAGGTTCTAAGAGCAACAATCAATAAATGGGATCTCTTGAAACTGAAAAGCTTCTGTAAAGCAAAGGTCACTGTCATCAAAACAAAACGACTGCCTATAGATTGGGAACGAATCTTCACCAACCCTTTATCTGACAGAGGGCTAATATCCAGTATATATGAAGAACTAAAGAAGCTGAAAAGCAACAAACCAAGTAATCCAATTAAAAAATGGATAAAAGAGCTAAACAGAGAATTCTCGACAGAGGAATATCAAATGGCAGAGAAACACATAAAGAAATGCTCAACCTCATTAGCCACCAGGGAAATGTAAATCAAAATGATCCTGAGATTTCACCTTACACCCATCAGAATGGCCAAGATCAAAAACTCAAGTGACAACACATGCTGGAGAAGTTGTGGAGAAAGGGGAACCCTCCTCCACTGCTGGTGGGAATGTAAACTGGTCCAAGCACTTTGGAAGTCTATCTGGCGCTTTATCAGACAATTAAGAATAGTGCTTCCTCAAGACCCAGCTATACCACTGGTAAGTATATACCCAAAATTTGCCCAAGTACACAACAAGGACATTTGCTCAACCATGTTTATAGCAGCTTTATTTGTAATAGCCAGAACCTGGAAACAACCCAGATGTCCATCAATGGAGGAACGGGTACAGAAATTGTGGTATTTTTACACAATGGAATCCTACTCAGCAATCAAAAATGAGGAAATCATGAAATTTGCAGGCAAATGGTGGGATCTAGAAAATATCATTCTGAGTGAAGTATCCCAGAAGGAGAAAGACAAACATGGTATATACTCACTTATATAGACCTATAAGATATGATAAACATAATGAAATCTATACACCTAAAAAAGATAATCAAGAGAGCAGACACTGGGTAAGATGATCAATCCTCATTTAGAAAGGCAAGTGGGATATGCATTGAACATATGACAGGAGTCTACAGCAGAAGGCATCTGAAAGACTCTATCTAACAGTGTTTCAAAGCAGATACTAAGACTCACTCATAACCAAACCTTAGGCAGAGTACAGGGAATCATATGAAAGAAGGGGAGTTAGTATGATGTAGAAAGAATAGGAGCTCCACAAGGAACAAATATATCTGGGCACAGGGTCTTTTCTGAGACTGACACCCAGCCAAGGTCCATGTATGGATATAACCTAGAACCTTTGCTTGGATGTAGCCCGTATTAGCTCAATAACTAATTGGTTTCCCATAGTAAGGGGAACAAGGACTATTTCTAACAGGAACTCAATGACTGGCTCTTTGACCTCCCCACCCCCCCAAGGGAGGAGCAGTACTGTTAGGCCACAGAGGAGGACTTTGCAGCCAGTCCTGAAGATACCTGATAAAACAGGGTCAGATGAAAGGGGAGGAGGTCCTCCCCATCAGTGGACTTGGAATGGGGCAGGGAGGAGATGAGGGAAGGAGGGTGGGATTGGGAGGGAATGAGGGAGTGGGATACAGCTGGGATACAGAGTTAACAAAATGTAACTAATAAGAAAAAAAAAGAATATGTAATTTAAGGAACGATTGTAAGTATTTCCGGGATAAATTAAAATGACAATGCAGCCACTTCTGATGAGAACTGATAGTCTAAGATCAGAAAGGAGAGGAAGACCTCCCCTCTCAGTGGACTTGCGGAGGGGCATGCACGAAGAAAGGAGAGGAAGAGTGGGATCGTGAGAGGAGGAGGGAGGGGTTTATGGGGGGATACAAAATGAATAAAGTGTAATTAATAATAATAATAATAATAATAATAATGAAAAAAAAAAGAATAAATTAGTTTTAAAAAAGAACAAAAATGGAAATAAACTCCTTTTTAAGATTAAAAAAATAAATCAAAACAGAAATTAACTCTTTCCTTTAATGTCAGGACATTAGGGCCTAACTTTCTTTATTAATTCCTATTTAAATACTACAATCCTAGTAAATATTCTTTCCCTTAGGCCTTTATTCCCCTTGCTGCACTGATGTCTGATTGATTCTCACTTTACCTGCCTTTCCGCTTTATAAACTCACACTTGCAGCGAGCAGGACAGTCTCTAGAACTTCCTCAGTACTCATTTCACCTGCCGAGTGTCTCCTTCTAGAACATGGACTATTCTTTTCTTTTCCCAGATGCTGTCTCCAACATCAAACACATTCAAAAGCACCTTGGTGAATTACATATCAGATAGAAGTTTTATTTTTGGTATTAGGGCTTGAACATAGGGCCTCCTGAAGACTGAGCTATAGTCACATTCCATCACACCTTTAATCCTAGGATTTAGGAGGATGAAGCAGGAGGATCTGTGACTTCCAGGCCAGCCTGGTCTACAGAGTAAGTTCCAGGACAGCCAGGGCTGTTATGCAGAGAAACTCTGTCACAGAAAAAGATAGGATCCAGTGTATCCGATGCATATTTCCAACATTCAGTAACTTGCTGTGGCTGAGGCTGGCTTTGAAGTCCTGGTGTCGAGTCTCAGGCTTCCAGGATTATAGATATACACTACCACACCCAGCTGAAGATGTGATTTATAAAAATAACATAGCATACTAAATAGTTTCATTACAGCATTTTGTTTTGTTTTGTTTTCTCTTTTCTTTCTTTCTTTCTTTCTTTTTTTTTTTTTTTTTTTTTTTTTTTTGTTGTTGTTGTTGTTGTTGTTTTTTGTTGTTGATTTTTTTTCCAGACAGGTTTTCTCTGTGTAGCCTTGGTAGTCCTGGACTCTGTAGACTCTGGAGTCTGTAGACTGACCCACCTGTCTCTTCCTCATGGAATGCTGGCGTTATAGGTGTGCTTTTATTACAGCATTTTCATAGAAATGTGTCATTTTTGTTTTCATTAATCCTCTCTCCCACTGCTTTCCTTTTTACATCCTCCACCCATCCCACTGGCTGTTTCCTGAAACTGTAATTTTTTTTGAAGGAAAATACTTTATATTTAAAAGAATCTTTAAATTCATGATGTAATATAAGGAAGGTGTACTTAAAACACTGAGCACTTACATTCATGCAATTTAGACATTATTTATTTTATGTGTACATCTGTGGGTTCTGAGTCCATTGCAAACAATAGAGCACTTGTGTGTATTTGAATGTTAAAACCACATTCTTCTGTTGTGAACCACTGATCATGGCAACTGAAGCTGTGCAGACTCAAGTGCTTGACTAAGAGAATGGTATGATGGGCAAGTCCATCCGTGGTTATGATCAGGGTGTTTTGTTTTTTCAGAGTGATGCTTTTTATCATGAGGGAGATTATCAAACTATTATGAATTTGTAAATCAGTCTGATCACTTTTGAATTGGTTGAGGGAGACTTCTTTAGGGGATGAAGGTCTTGTGCTTGTATAATATTTTAATTGCACACAGCATTTTGACTGTCCCTTCTTCCAATGAACCTTAAGTTGGAAGATATTTCTAAATGCAGAAACTTGTGCCTTTACCCAAATTTAGTTCACAGTCTGTGTTGTTTTAAACAGTCTTGCTTCTGAGACCAAGCTAGCTTGAACTAATGTTGTATCACATGTTGGCTTTCCACTCATGATCTTCTCCTTCCCCCTCAGCCTCCCAAGTACTGAGACTCTAAGAGTGGCTACCACTGGCTCATGCTCCTTATAAGTGTTTCTCAAAAATTGTTGTATTTTAATTATGGAATTAAACAGGTTAAAGTTAGCTGAGTAGTCAGGTCTGTATTAATCACTGTTCTTCATATACAAGGTAGTGATTGTTTGTGTTCATTAATTCAAATAAGAATGTCTATTGATTCACAGTGAGAAAAAAGGAATATTAATTACTTTATCCAGTGTCTAAGATTTGAAATTACAACTATTTTATTATATTTTCATATTTATTTAATAAACATATGAATATTTAGCATTTTTCTCCTTGGCAAGTGTGTTAGGAAAGAGTAGTTATTTATTTGCTTGTCACAAATTTAGATCTGAGTGTAATAGTTTGAAGCTGTAACAACTTATTTTAAATTTAGGGTCTTAAGCTGGCATTGTGTCACCCACCTTTAATCCCAGAACTCAGGAGGCAGGGGCAGGTTAGAGGCCAGCCTGGTCTACATGATGAATTCCAGGAAAACCAGGGCTACACAGAGAGACCTTGTCTCACAAACCAAACAAATGTGAAGGAGTCTGGTAATTGGAATTCTGCCTCCTGGCCTTGGCAGATGCGGGTCTTATCCATAGTTCCATTTCTCAGAAACTGTCCTTGGTGGTCTCTGCAGGTGGGGTGATCTGAGCCTGAGAAGTAGATAGCAAGCTCCCTGCAATCTTGTGAACCAAACAGCAACCTTTGTGTGACCTTGAGTGAATTCCTGCATGCCTTGCCAGGTGGCACAGATGTGTTGCTACTGTGAGAAAATTTTGCTTGTACCCTTTGCTTTATAAGTGTTGTTTGCACGTTCAGTAAACTGAGACTTAATCAGGAATCTGTCTTGTCTCCATTCTTCACGTCTCTGTCCCCCAATTTCCACTCCCTCTTTCAGGTGGACCCTGTTTGAATAGCCCACAGGACGGGTCACAAATGTAAAATTAGTGATGTAAAGACTTAGTGTTTTCAGTTCTGTAAGTCATAGGTTTGAATATATTTTTTTAAAGTAGAGTCAAAGACTTCATTCCTTTTGTGAAGTTCTAGGAGAAAGTCTGTTTCCTAGGTTTTCTTAGATTCTAGATCCTTATTGCATATCATGGCTTTTGGCAGCTTTGACCATTTTCAGAGCTCCAGTTTTCATAATCATCTTTCCTGACTGAACTGTCTTCCTCCCTTTCTCCCACTGTAACTATGAACCATTGTGATTTTCTTGGGCCCACTCAGATAACACAGGATAATGTATACAAGTAAAGACTAATTTACCAGGAGTATATTCATAAAAACGATGAATGAGCTGGGCACGATGGCTCATGCCTATAATCGCAGCACTCTGTGAGGCAGAGGCAGGTGCATCTCTGTGATTTTGAGGCCAGCCTGAACTACAGAGTAAGTCCACTCACTTCAGGAGATACATTGAGATTCATTTATGGGTAGAAGTAAATGCCTTACTTTGAATGGTACCCTTAGCATTTACTCTATTGATGTTCATAAATGTTTACATCATGAGAGCTGATTCTGTTTGGCACAGATAAGATAGCTGAGTTGTCTTCAGAGCCTTTTTCTCTCTCAAACCTCACACAAGAAACTCTTCTGCTCTGCTTCAGTTATTTTCCAAGAAATGTACTTTCTAACAAATAAACAAACAAACAAAATGTACAAAACCTGTTTTTTGCAACTAATTTCTCTATGTTTGATTTTCCTTCTAAGGAACGAGGTTACTGAACTATGTGTTCCTTAAAATTCTTTAGAGTACTTGGTTATTCTTCTGTGTGTGCTGTTTATTTCCTTTTATCTTAAAATTACATGAAATCTTATACACCTTGAAAATATATAAATTTATTTTCATTGATTTTTTACAGAAAAATAACATGTTCACCTTTAAAAAGGATTTTTTTTCTGTCATATTTCAAAGTCAATGGAAGAAAGGGTTTTTGTATTTTCCTTGTAACAAAAGAAGCTAAAGTATTATAGAAATTTGATATGTTATTTGTTAAGTTCCCACCTCTAGTTTTTCAGTCTGTGAAAACCACAGAGGTTTCACTGTGGGATTCCTTTGTTCCTTTTGATCTAGAGAAATCTTGTACAAAACCATCACCATAAAAAAAAAAAAAAAAAGAAAAAAGTAAAAAAGTTCTGCCAAAACGAATTGGAGGCTTTGGACTTAGAAAATCAAAAACCTGTTGAGTCAACTGCTTGCAAAGCCTTGTTCTCCAAAGCCTGCAACCCGTGAGGTGCAGTCCCCAGCACCAGCTGCTGGCAGTGATAACCTGGCTACCCCAGCATACATGCTCAGCATGGGACAAGGGCTGAAATGTAGATCAGAAGCATCTACTGCCTCCTAAGTTAAAACTCGAATGCAAAAACATACTGAACAAGGACAACATTGGAATAGTGATATAGCAAATATAAACGATGTGGGTGGGGTGGTCACTAGATTTCTTTTGGTAAGATTCTGCATGGAGCTGGATGTGGTAGTATATGTCTGCAATCCCAGCACCTGGGAGGTTGGTGCAGGAGGATTATAAGTTTAAGGCCTGCCAGGAGTAGCATGCAAGAGAAGTGCTTTGGCTTGTATATCAGTAATATACTAGGAGTATATCCATAAAAACAATGAATGAGCTGGGCATGGTGGCTCATGCCTGTAATCCCAGAACTCTGGGAGGGAGAGGCAGGTGCCTCTCTGTGAGTTTGAGGCCAGCCTGGTCTACAAAGTAATTCCAGGAAAGCCAAAGCTACACCAAAGCTACATAGAGAAGCTCTGTCTTGAAAACAAAACCAACCGAACAAACGAACAAAAGAATAACAGAAAAAAAGAAAAAGAAGAATGAGAATGATTCATTGAGAATGATTCATTCTTACTCAAGTAGATGATGAGGTTCATGAACTAGTACAGAAATCTAATAACTGAGTTATTTCCTGTTTGCAGTGAAAAAGCACTGAGCCTCATCTCTATACTTGAGAAATCCTATTTCATATGTTCACTTATCAAGTAAAGATGTTACGGTGTGTAGGGTTGTGAGTAGGGAAAGATGTCAAAACAAAACACTCCACACCCCAAGTACATTCAACTGAAAAGCATGTTCTTATGCTACAGTTCTGGACACAGGGAAATGATGACCCCATATGCAAGCAATTTAGTGCTTATGTACCAGTGCTATTTTTACCGCAACTAATTTTATTGATCTTCTAAATTGTTAGGTATAAACCTTGAAATGGCTTCCTGAAGTACCCATATTATATT
>JAEOAE010002585.1:0-45099 GCA_036365155.1 Meriones psammophilus | reverse complement strand
GTTGTTAACACAAATGTCTATGTCTACATACATATATATATATATATATATATATATATGCCTTTTCTACAATGTATATTTCAATGCACATTACAATTATGATACTAACATGTCTAAAGTTTTATCTCCTTCATAAAACTTAAAAGTAATTCTTGTAATCTACAGAAATCCACCTGAATCCACCTATCAGGTCAACTTGGCTCAGATAAGTACTGTACTTATTGCCTATCTGAGAAGATGGGATTCCTCCCCTTCTCCTGGTTTTGGGACTTTCCTTTCCTGGCTACCAGATTGCTATCTGCCGCATGCAACACCGGCTGGATTGGTGAGTTCTCCTCATTGGCCAGCCACTAGATTGGTGAGTTCACCTCATTTACCAGCATAAAATGCCTCTCTTGGTAGGGGAAGCTTGACTGTTCAGAGTCCAGTAACTTCCTATTATCTTTTGAGACAGAAGGAGCGCCCCATCAATAGTATTCACTGGCTATGGTTGACCCTCTCTACTGATCTACATTTAGGACTTCCTCTTTCCCCAGGAGAGATCTCGTCCCCACGTGCACAGTTTCTTTTCCTCACGCTTGCACAAAAATCCTAGGACTAGGTAGACTGTGCATTCTTGGGCAACTGTTCCTCTGATCTCTGGACAAAAGCTGAGGAGCTATTGAATCAGGTAGGACCATCTCTATTGGGTCAAACTTTGCTCTTGGTATGCCTTGACAGGTCACTGATGCCTACCCTCCCAACAGGTATAGTCTATTCATCCATTTCTCCAGATTATCCTCTGGAATGTCTTCTGGAGAATTTCAGGTTTCTAACACCTAGTGCCCACTTTAAGGGACTCTAAGTTTACACACTTCTGTAACCAAACCTCGCCTCAATTACAGATCCAGAGCAAAGCCTTTTAATTACTGCCAGTTATTGGGTAAAGGAAGGTTCCCTCAGGTAAACGGAGGTTCCCATGTTCAAATCTCTTTGATCCAAACCTTCCACCTCTGCTAGCTCTTCCAAAAAGTTTTAAATGTACACCTAAAGAATTTTCTCCATAACCTATTTAATTTGATCTTTGTGTGTGTTTCCATAGTCTGCCAAACACACATGCTTCCTATATCCACAACAGGACCAAAGCAGCTACATTAGCTGCTTGGATAACATTAGCACTTCCTTTTTAATATAAAAGCTTTAATATTTATTTTTCAACTATACACTATACATGAGTTGGAAAGGAGAATATACAAAACAATTATCAAATAAAAATCATGTGTTCTATGTCTTTCTTTTGTCTGGTCACTCACAAATATGATCTTATCAGCTATGATTGTTTTTGTTTGCCACCTCACATTATTTTTATCCATGTATTCACTGTACTCCACTTTCCATTTTACAAATATATGAGCCCCCTTTTCACATACTGATATGCCACTTCCCTGAGGCATGGTTAGAACATGATATTCAGTGCCTTGTTATCTATTGACTGACGCCACCCATCTGTTCACTGTCTCCTGATAGCCACATCTCATTTGTTTTTTCCTTCCACCTTTCTCATGACAGGGTCCTGACTTACTCGCATAAGTAACTGAAGACAATTCATAGATCACTCAAGAACCCAACCAATGACTAATTCATATTCATGTCTTACAAACTAATGAAACTTCTTTAACACAAGTTTTCAAAGCACGCCTTTGGTTTCCCTTACAATTTAACCTTTAGGCTTTTTCTTCTCTCCTCCTTCACCTGATGCACAGCACCCAACTGTCTAACACTAGCACTTCTGTGTCAGAATATAAATGGAAGCAGCACTAGAATTATATGATTATATTGCCAATGAAATATAAATTTATATTGTTGCCACTGTTACTGTTGTACAAATGTATGGCATATTTTAGAATTCAGTGACCTTCAATGATGTGCATGTGAAATTCAGCCAAGAAGAGAAGGTTTTGCTGGAATCTTCCCAGAAGCAACTCTACAAAGACGTGATGCTAGAGACTTGCAAAAACCTCACTGCTGTAGGTAAGACTGGGAATTTTCTTCCACTTTTAAGATAAGGGGACAATTCTTACTTTGTTATTGATCCTATTCTGTAATTCTAATTGAGAATGAGGAGGAATGAGGTTAATTAACCAGGCATGGTTCTCAGGGTCACAGAAGATAGTGATTTAAATTTTTCCTAAATAATAATGTGATATTTCCAATAATATATATTTTCTGGTACTATATTTTAGGCTACGATTGGGAAGACCATAATACTGAAGAACATTTTCAAAGTTATACAAGTAATAAAAGGTAACTTTATGTGCAAGCTGATACATATATGAATCTTAAGAAATTTTAATGTGTCCTGGAAGTTTGTTTTTTTGGTTTGTTGGCTGCTTTTTATTTTCTGTTTTTGAAATAGTTTTTTTTTTTTTTTTTCTGTGTAGCTGTGGTTTAACTTAGAATTGCTTGTTAGACCAGCCTGACCTAAAAATCACACAGATCTGCCTGATTCTGCCTCCACAAGTGCTGGGATTAAGGGCATGTACCAGCACACCTGGCTGCCTCCTGGAATTTTTAAATAAATGCAACAGTGTATAAACAGCACTGCTTTAAGTGTACTGATGATCATTAAAATCTCACAGTTCCATGTACTTCAATGTCAGTTATCTGATTTGTGTTTGCAAGGCACTCCCCTCAGATAGAAGAAAATAAAATAATGTAACAGAAAATACCAATTGAATCATATGGACATTACAGCTACTGAGTTGATCTGCCAATCTGTTTAGTCTCATCCTATCTACTCAGATATTATAAGATGTATATACATTGAATAGGTGATCAGTATGTGTCCAAAACCTTCTAATAAGCAAATATGTCATATACAACCAGTGTTACTCATATTCATACAGTAACATTGTAAAGTTTACTGAAAGGAACAGCTTATGAGAGTCAAGATTATTGTTGTGGAGAAACCTTAATCCCTATATGACATGTCTATGATGAACAAAAAACAAACTGTGTTAATTCAATGTGGGAATCTTTTATTATTCTTGTAATTTAATAGGTATATCATATCTCACAATGTTTCTAAGGCACAAGAGCATAGGGATATTGAAATAAGCAGTGTACTTGTCTTTCTCCAAGAACAATTGATTTTGTATTAGTCCCCACTTTGAGTAGATTTTCTGAATGTGATAAATGGTTACTGTTGATTGATTTTGCAACTTCACTGAGAATTCATCAGCAAACTCATACTGCTGAAAAAAACCTATGAATACTATGAATTTGGAACTTTTTCTGCTTGTCCTGGCTCACTTTGTAAATGAAGTATCATTCATACAGTACAAAAATTTGTGAATGGGATTGCTGTGGTAAAACTCTGAGTTCTTACAATACTCTTCATATATAGGAGAAACCTCTTATAGAAAAATGATGCTATACAAGTGAACCACATAACAAATGCTCTTACCATCACAGGGATCTTCAAAAATAGCCATAATGAAGGGGCATACCATGAATGTAAATAAAGTGATAAAACTTTAAAATTTGATTCTTCTTTACCATTAGACCAAATTATGAAATTAATTCATATAGATAAATATATTTATTAGTGTAATGAAATGACTGCAGTAAATCTTTCACATGTGCCAATTTTCTTTGCAGGCATGAAAGCAATCATATTGGAGAGAAACTCTTTAAATGCACTCTATGTGGTAAAGCCTTCCCCTATATCACTGTTCTCATACAGCATAAAGGGACACACATAGGAGAGAAGTCTTACAAATGTAATCAATGTGATAAAGCCTTTGCAAAAAACAGTCATCTCATGTGGCATAAAAGAACACATACTAGAGAGAAACTTTATGAATGTAACCAGTGTGGTAATGCCTTTGCAGAAAACAGTACTCTCTTAAGCCATAAAAGAACACACACTGGAGAGAAACCTTATGAATGTAATCAGTGTGGTAAAGCCTTTGCACAAAATAGTGCTGTCTTAGGCCATAAAAGAACACACACTGGAGAGAAACGTTATGAATGTAACCGGTGTGGTAAAGCCTTTGCAAAAAACAGTCATCTCATAACACATAAAAGAACACACACTGGAGAGAAACCTTGTGAATGTAACCATTGTGGTAAAACCTTTGCAGAAAACAGTGCTCTTTTAAGCCATAAAAGAACACACACTGGAGAGAAACCTTATGAATGTAACCATTGTGGTAAAGCCTTTGCACGAAAAAGTACTCTCTTAAGCCATAAAAGAACACACACTGGAGAAAAACGTTATGAATGTAACCGGTGTGGTAAAGCCTTTGCACGAAACAGTCATCTCATAAGACATAAAAGAACACACACTGGAGAGAAACCCTATGAATGTAAGCATTGTGGTAAAACCTTTGCAGAAAACAGTACTCTCTTAAGGCATAAAAGAACACACACTGGAGAGAAACTTTATGAATGTAACCATTGTGGTAAAGCCTTTGCACAAAAAAGTACTCTCTTAAGCCATAAAAGAACACACACTGGAGAAAAACGTTATGAATGTAACTGGTGTGGTAAAGCCTTTGCACGAAACAGTCATCTCATAAGACATAAAAGAACACATACTGGAAATAAACCTTATAAATATACCCAATGTGATAAAGCATTTGCACAGCAGAGTAGTCTCCAAAAACATGAAAAAAAAAAAAAAAAAAAAAGCACAGTGGAGAGAAGCCTGGTGAGGATAATTAGTGTGATAAAACCTTTGCATATAACAGTCATCTCCTAAGACAAGAACTCATTCTGGAGGGAAACCATATGAATTAACTGTGTGGCAAAGCCTTTGCACATAGCATCACCTAATACATAAAAGAAAACATACTGGAAAGAAGCTATCTGACTGTAACCAATGTGAAAAAACTTTTGTACTTCAGAATCATCTTCACACTCATGAAAGAAATCCTAATGGACAGTGCTTTTAACATGGTGAAACCATTCCATATTTGTATAATCTTCATCATCATGAAAGCATTCATACTGGAGAGAACTGATGAATGTGTTAAAATGGTGAGGCCTTGCACAAATCTAGAGTCATCATCATCATAAAAGTATCCTTACTGGAGAGGAATTCTGTGACTATAAGCAATATGGAAAGGCCTTTGGGTTTTTTGGTCTACTGAGATCCAACAGAACTGAAAATCTAGCTCAGTGGAAATGACTTCCCTTTTCTGAAGGGGAAGGGGAAAGGGAATAGGTGCAATAGGAATGGAGGGTAGTACTGGAGGAGAGAAGGGAGAGGGGATTATGATTGGAATTTAAAGTAAATAAACTTATTTTTAAAAAGAATACAATGAATGGTAAATATCAATTACATGCAAAAGTATTATATAATGTGTTTAGGGAAGACTTATTGATAAACCTAATTCTCAACATTTACTGTTTTCAATTGCCTCACTTTACACAAGAAACTTTCAGTCCGGTGGATGAATATGTAGGGAATGGTGAACTAACCACAGCCAGGAAATTCTCTGAGGGTAACACAACAGTGGCAGCCTGTAGAAGTTTCTTTGTGTACACATACCTATTGTTCCAGGGGTTCTATTGAAAACCATCACAACTCAGACTGAATTTTGAGATATGAGGGAGGAGGCTTTCTCTTCCATGTATGACCCTGCTTCTGGCCTAGATGTGTAACAATGTCAAGGGTGAGTTTTCTCTGCCTGACTTCATCTAGAGAGTGTCTTTAGACATTGAAACCACCAATCAAATTTGATAGATAGCCTTTGACACAGATCCCTTATAACTCTCCCCTCCCTTCAAATATAGGATAATTTGGTTCTGTGTTCTTGATGTTCTTATTCATATGATAGGAATGTGCTGTTTAATGCAAATTGAGCAGCCTTGAGTTGCCTAGTATTAAACAATTATCTATACCTATGCTTGGAGCATCCCAGGAACTCCCCAAGGGCTATAAGCCTCTGTTTTCTGTTTTCTAGATATAAAGTTGAACTTACTTTCTGAGGTGGTTCCCAGAGTGGCTGACCACTGTTATGCTTGTGGGCTTTCCAAGCTTTATACTATTCATCTTCTGCCCCTCATGCCTTCCTGAGCTGGTAGGAAACAACCCTCCAGGCAGCAAGAGAAACCACATTCTCTGAAATGCCTGTGATAAAATGTTTCAGAGTTCATAGCATTTCAAAATTCACATGTTTCTGGATGTGAAATGGTCAGTCAAATAGTGTCTTGGGGTGGGACTCATTAAAATGAGTTATACTTAGTGTTTAGTTCACGGTAAGGTTGCAGGCAAGCTTCATGGTATGAAATCTTCTGAGATGAGTACAGTGGCCCATAGAAAAGAAATAAGAGCAGAAATTTTATTTCTCAGTTTTTAATAGCTGAGTACTGTTCTGATAACGTATGGGTGGATGGCAGAGGAGAGGAACTCCTCTTTTGAGTGGTCTCGGGAGAGGGGATGGGGGAAGATGGAGGGAGGTGGGACCAGTAGAAGTTGAGGGAAAATAAAAACAATTAATAAAATAAAATATAGTAAGAAAAAACAAAATAAAAAAGCAAAAATTTGGGTCTAGTTTGGGTAACCGCCCTCCCTCAAAGAGAAGAAAGAAGATATATAGATAGAAAAGAAAAACAGAATCTTTGTCTGTCACCTTTATTCCCTGTGGGCTCACTTGAAGATTACTATCCAGTGGAGACCATGCTTCTCTCTCTGAAGTTTATGCTACCATAGAAGTAGGACTAAAACCTGGAACTAATGGCAGAGTTTCCTAGTTAACATATCAAATCAAATCTACCTGCCATTTTCTCCCAGCAATCCTTAACTCCTTCCATATTATCTAGTCCTCCAGGCTAGTACAGCCTGTGCAATATCCTGAATTCTCCTTCCCATGGCCTGAGCTAACCTCACTCCCCCCTCACCCATATATAGGCAAACTATTTTGGCTACCTGGTCCTGTCAAAAGCCATGCAGGAGCAACAGCAGAACAGCTGTAGAATTCATGAAATGTGGCTCCCCTGTTAGTATAGTCATGATGAGTTTTTCTTGGAGAAGCATAATCCCAAGAACTGCTTTTCCTGAGGACTTTGTGCTCTTATGTAGTATATCCCTTCTTGTTGCCCTTATGATATCCACATACCTTATAACATGACTTGTATGAAAACTCTAAGGAGGCTTCTATCTCATCACTGGGCAATATCACTGGCATTTAAAATTAACAATGCTTGATCTCTTTTCACATGTTCACTGGAGCAGATTAATGAATTAGCCACTGTCCTTGAAAGGAGCCATAGATATAGATTGTTAGCAATGACCATTATACTTAGAAACAATTTGGAAAAATAGATTGTTTAACAAGGTCAGGGAAGATGTTTTTGCTAATGGCTCTGATGTAAAAAATCTTAGAGAACAATTTAAAGTTAAGAAAAGTACACTATTAATAGTAAAGCCATGGATGTTTTAAGGTTGATGAGCTGAAACAATAGTCCAAGGTAGCATTGGCTGTCTGGGCACCTGCAAACTGGGTCTAAACCTGAGAAAGCAGTTGATTCCCTTATATTTGTTTTTTCCCTCAGCTTCTTGAAATGATTTAATAAAAATGATTAATGAGTAGATGCACACCCCTTTAAGATTTAAAGTACAGGTGTCAGTACCATTCCATTTTTAATTACTGTTGCCCTATAGTACTACTTGAGATCTTGGATGAAGATACCTCCAGAAAATATTTATTGTGAAGGCATTTTTTTAAAATCAATTCTGGGTTCTTTGTTTTTCCATATGAAACTGAGAATTGTTCTTTCAAGGTCTGTAATGAGTTGTGCTGGTATTTTGATTGGAATTGCATCGAGTCTTTAGATTTCTTTTGGCAGAGTTTACTATGTTAATCCTCCAATCCTGGTGTATGGGAGATCTTCTGATATCTTTCTGAAGTTCTTTTTTTTTTCATACAAGTCATTCACTTGCTTGATTAGAGTCACCAAGGTACTTTATGTTGTTTGTGGCTTTTGTAAAGGGGTTTTGTTTCCCTAATTTCTTTCTGAGTCCATTTGTCTTCTGTATACAGGAGGGCTTCAGAATTTTTAAATTTAATTCTGTATCCAGTCATTTTGCTGAAGTTGTTTATCAGCTGTAGGAGTTCCCTGGTTGAATTTTTTTAGTGTTATTCATGTGTACTATCCCATCATCTGCAACACAAGCTGGACTGGATGTGGAAAAAAGGGAACCCTTCTCCATTGCTGGTAGGAATATAAACTTGTACAACCACTTTGGTAATCAATCTGGTGCTTTATCAGAAAATTATGAATAGTGCTACTAGAATATTCAGTTATACCAACTCTGGGCATATATTAAGAAGATTATCAACCATACAACAAGGACATTTGCTCAACTATACTCATAACAGCTTTATTGACAATAGCCAGAATCTGGAAACAACTTAGATGTCCCCAAACCGAGGAATAGACACAGAAATTTATACACACATTTATACAATACAACAGTATTCAGCAATTAAAAACATGGAAATCAGCAGGCAAATGGATGCAACTAGAAAAGACCACTCTCTCTGAGTGAGGTATCCAGAAGCAGAAAGACACTTATGGTATATACTCACTTATATGTGCATATTAGTCATATAATGTAGGATTAAAATACTAAAATATATAGTCATAAAGGATATAAACAACAGGAAGAACCCTAGGGAAGATGCTTAATCCTCACTTAGAAGAGAAAATGGGATAGACATCAGTAATGGGAAGAGACAGGGAACAGGGCAGGAACCTACCACAGAGGGCCTCTGAAAGAATCTACCTAGCAGGGTATTGAAGCAGATGGTTAGACTCATAGCCAAACTTTGGGCAGAGAGTATGGAATAATATGGAAGATTCAGGAGATAGAAAGACCTGGATGGGAGAGGCCTTCCACAAGGAGGCCAATTGAGCCAAAAAATATGGGCCCTGGGAGTCCTGTTAAAACCAAGGACCATGCACGAAGAACATCTAGAAACCCTGATCAGATGTAGCTCATAAGTATCTCAGCTTCCATGTGAGTTCCCTATTAAGGGTAATAGCAGCTGTCTCTGACATGAACTCAGTGGCAGGCTCCTTGATCAGCTACTCCTGGAAGGTGCAGCCTTGCCAGGCCACAGAGGAAGATGCAGCCATTCTTGGGAAGACTTGATAAGATAGGCTAGGATAAGATAGTAGGGAAGGAGGACTTCCCCTGTTGGTGGACTAGGAGAGGGGCATAGGGGTAGATGAGGGAGGTTTGTTGTAACTGGTGGAAGATCATGGAGGGGCTTACATCCAGAAAACAAAGTGAATAAATTATAATAATCAATAAAAAAGAAAAAAAATGAGTTTTTTTTTTTCCTGAAATGGCTGGACTCAGGCAACTGTCTCTTAAAAAGAACTAGAAATAATAGTATTTCATCTATACTCAATTTCCTTTTTCCTGTAATACTATGTAAAATAAATACCCTTGATAAAATCCAGTGGTTTATTATATATTTCTAGTATTATAATATTGTAAAATATTTTACAAATCAAATTTTGGTATGTTAAGTGTGTAAAAATAGTTTATGAAAATTGGCTTGAAAAGAGCAAAGAATGATTATTCAAAATTCAGGAGGATGAAAATAGAAGAAAATTGATGGAAGAATAAATAATATATAAATAAATTAATATCTCTTACACAGTAATTATAACATTTTGGTTATTGAGATTTAAAAAATATACACATAATATTTCTCAAGTAAACAATGTAAGCTTTATTAATAGCACTTACACACACACCCTGAAGTATTTCTTTATATTATTCCTCTTGTCACTGAAATGTGTTCTTTGACAAGTTATGCCATAACACCCTGATGTTCAGGCTCTAATACTGACTATTCAATTCTTATTTCAGAGGACTGACTGCTTTTGGCTCAATTAGGACTGAAGTCAAACAATGTTTGATTTCTGTGTCTAGCTCAGGTCATAACATTTGATGATACATTTTGAGTTCATCCACAATTTCAAAGTAAAGTGATTGCCTTTCTTGAAATGTTAAATGTTTTCTCTTGCTCTTGCACACACACACACACACACACACACACACACACACAAAAACACACACACATGCATGCATGATACATGTAATAGCAGTTATTGGCAACACAAGACTTGAAATTGAAAAAGCCAAAAGAGGGCTATATGAGAGATTTTGTAGGGAAGACAGAAAAACAAAAAAATAATGTGATTATGTTAAAAAGTGATTTCCATTATAAAGAAAGATGGAAAGTCTTAGAGTAACTCCCCCTTCACTACTGAAAATAAAAGATAACAATTTTTAGGATATATAAGGATTATAGTAAGGGCTGTTGTTGGAGCACATAGCTAAAAGAACCATCTCATCATGTCAACTTGAAACATGCAACTTCTCAAATCCATTGGACATCCAAAGGAAGTAATGCTCATAACAACCTCAGAAATTATAGTTCAATTTTTGTAGCATTTATAACAGATCATTGTAGCATTTCCCTTGGAACTTCACCAACAATAAACTGTCCAAACTTTCAAAAAAAATCTCAAACAAAAGTACATGTCTCCATGAATATAAAAAAATGAATAATATTATATTTTGCACTCATGTGATTCAGGACAATCAAGTCCATTCTATCTTACCACCTGGTAAGCTGTGCTTCAGTAAACATGAGTGTAGATGTATGCTGAACCAACCCAAGTCACCTGTTTCATATGGATAACGGTGCAAGTCTTCATTCAGTGTGTACAGTACATACTCTTTTAAATTGACTCAAGAATTTTAGGTATTTATGTGAACTGTATAAAATAAAGTTCCCCTAAACTTTTTTAGTTCACTTTCTTCTACTGTCTCCTTCCATCATTTACACAGAGATGCTATTCAACCTGGATGATAAAGAGTGTTCAGTAGATGCAGCAGAAGAATGGATAATTGTTGTCTAGTCCATTCTGTTAGTTCCTGCCTTTCTATTGGAGAATTGAACATCCAAGTTGAGAGTTTTCAATGAGCAATGTTTATTATTTCCCTTTATTTTGTAGTTATGGTGTGGGGTTTTTGCCTCCTGATTTGATGCTTGGGATTATTCATTTTCTGTGTTCTCTTGGGTGTGGTTAACACTTTAGATTGGAGTGTTCCATTGATTGGCTTCTGTAGTGACATTTTACAGAGATACTGCTCATATTTGGTTTTATTATGCAATATATCTTTATTCATCAATTATTATTGGAAGTTTACTGGATGTAGGAATAAGGGTCCCTTAAAGATTATATATAATGTGTCTCAGCCATTCTAGGTTTAGAATCTCTCTTGAGAAATCAGGAATTATTCTAAAGAGCCTGAGTTTATATGCAACTTACTATTTTCAACTTTTAATATCCCTTCTTTGTTTAATATACTTATATTTACATTTAATGTTTTGATTTTATGTGCTGAGCACAATTTCTTTTCAGTAAACTTTAATTGTTGTTCTATACACGTTTTGTACTTTCATAGGCTATCCCTTCTTCATTAGGTTAAGGATACATCCTTCTATTATTTTGCTGAAAATATTTTCTAGTATTTTGATGTGAGTTTTTTCTTCTTTTTCTATTTCTATTATTCATAAATTACTTTTTTGCACTTTTTAAATTTTCTGGATCTTTTGTGCATGGCTATTTAACATTTCTTTGGACACATTTGTTGTTGTTGTTCTTCTTCTTCTTCTTCTTCTTCATCTTCTCATCCTTCTACTCCTCCTGCTTCTCTTCTTTCTCTAACTCCCCCTTCTTTTTTTTTTTTTTTCATCCTCCTTTCTCCTTTTTACTTTAAAATAGTCACTTTACTCATATATTCATCCAGATTAAAGTTTTCCCTTCCTCTAATCTTGACAACTCTTTCCCATCTCCCATTCTATCCTGTCTAAATTCACCCTCATATTAAAAAAGGATGGGTATAATGTATAATAAGAAAATAAAATAGCAAAAAGACAAAAGCAAACACATCTGAGTAGGAAAAACAAAAGAAAGAAAAAGAGCCCAAGTTGGGAAATGATGCAGACTTGTTCATATATGCAGGAATCTCATAAAATATTAAACTTGAAACAATAGAAAGTGGGCTAAAAAGATAGAATTGAAGGGGATTGGGAAAGAAAGGAAGAGGACAATGAAAAGGTAACATGAGGAAAGACAGGTAAAATTATGGGTCATTTGTTTGGTGTAGTGGAAACCTAGTGCAATAGAAACTTTCTAAAATATATACATATAAGAAGCCAATATAAATGAAATCACCACACAAGACTTGAATACACACAGACGACATGTAGCTTTAAAAATAGAAAAAAAATATTCAGCAAATTAAAATGAGAACTATGATAAAAAATTTTAAATGCATCCCAGAATTCTAGGACATGAGAATCCAAACTTGCCAGTGAGGGAAATTTTTGGCCATCTACCTATTGGAATGTACTCTTAAAAATACAATTAAGAGTAGTACCTTGGATAAAATGAGTGTCCCTTGGAGAAAACTACATTTTCATTTGCAAGCACTTATCAATTAGAGATAGGGCTAGGGACAGAACACTAAAGGCCTTGTGCAGTCTCTCACAGTTTATCTATTCTTCAGTCCTCTTAATTTATAGTGCTTTGTTCTTTGATATCCTCTATCCTTTCTGGCTCTTACACTCTTCTGGCTGAATTACTGAAGAACCTAAAGGGCATATTCTGATGTCTCTCAATGACTGTCTATTTTCTCTATGGGTCTCTGAATTTCTCTCCATTAGATGCAGGATGACACTTTTTTGATGATGGCTGAACAAGATACTGGTCTATGAGTATAGCAGAATGGTGGCAATGGTCATTTTATTACTTTTAGTAGCATGTAGTATTTGCTTTTCCCCAGAACCATGGTCTGTGTAATTTCTTTTTCTTGATCAATAAACCAGTGTCAGGTGTGGATTCCATCATGTGAAGTGTGCCTTAAGTCAAACTATAGATTGGTTATTTACTCCTACAACTGTTGCACTAATATTGTCTTACACGTAGAACATTATTATAGTTCAAAAGTTTGGAAGCAGAGTTAGTGTTTATATTTCTCCTCTTATAGTTGCAGAGTACATCACATATCAAAGTTGCTAGAATGTAAGTGTGAAGGTTCTATGTAAGCACAAGCTCTATTTATCTATGTTCCATGTAAGTGTAAGTGTTGTCTCCAGCAAGAGGGCATTGCAGTCAATTTGTGAAGAGCAGCCTATAGTCTTGGCAAAAGCCTGTATTGTTTTGGCATTACAATCACACTACTTTAGCCAATACCTCAGTTAAATGTTACCAGTACTGGATGCTTTACTTAGTGACAAGAGATTTCCATTTGGGACTTTCTTCTTGTGTGGTGATTTCATTTATATTGGCTCTTTATATAAATATGATTTAGAAATTTTCTATTGCATTAGGTTTCCACTGTACCAAACCAATGACCCTTAATTTTACCTGTCTTTTCTCATGTTACCTTTTCCTTGCCCTCTTCCTTTCCCAATCCCCTTCAATTCTATCTTTTTAGCCCACTTTCCATTTGTTCCAAGTATTTTATTTCCCTTTCCTATGGAGAAATCTCTGCCTGCCCTAACCTCCAGTTCTTAATCTGTATGTATCCCCTGTAGTATTATGTTCAGTTGCTTGCATATCATATATCTTGCAACTAATATATATGTAAAAGCAAATACATACCTTATTTGTCTTTGGGGGTCTAGGGTCTCTCACTCTCAGTTACCTGCAAAGGTGCATTTACCTTCACGTTTCATGATTTGATTTTTTAAATGTCTGAGTAATATTTTATTATGTAAACACACTAGTACTATAACAAAAATAGAAATACACACTGGAAAAACATAAAATCTTCACCAATGATGCTGACTAAACTAGATGCCTATATGTAGAAACATGGAAATAGATGCTTAGTTTCACTCAAAAGTCACCTCCAAATGGAATAAAACCTCACCAAAGTTTATATACAGTTAAAGTCTTGAAGTCAGCACAGCTATTTGACAAAGATCAAGCACAGCTGAGCTGCATGTTAAAATAGCCTTCATGTTATCTTTCAGGTGTGCTCTTAATCTCCACTTGCTACATGCTTAGAGGGCTTTCAATACATGTACAACCTGGGGCCATTGGAGCAATGGGAAATTTTTTAATGAATCATTTATGCCTTCACGCTGGAGTACTGCTTCTAAGCTTCCCCAGAAAAATCCTGAACATACTGCTTCTCTCATTTTTAGGGGAAATATCAATTATCTGGCCCTACATGAATGTCTTTCTCATGGAAGTTGTAACTCACATAAAAATGGCAGAAAAATCCTTATGAGACTTCAGCTCCAAAAGAGTCTTGCAAAATCTACCCCTGTGCTTCCTCAAGAAGAAAATAACCAGAACAGCATACTCTTAAAAAGGCAAACAAAGTTTCTAGAGCTAGGAGAGTTGATAGTGTTTGAGATTAAATACCTTGTCCTGCTGTATCCTCAGATGATTACTTGGCATATAAGATTAGGAGTTACATATGGTATGCCCTCAATGATTAGATAAAGATGTAAATGAATTGCTGGAGACATCTTCACCTTACACTAGGGTCTATAATGATGGACAAAGAATGTTTTATAAAAATGATTTTTAAAGTGAGGTATTATGACCTCCTTTTCCTACAAATATCAGCTTTCACAGTATCACTGTGGTGTAGTATGACCAAAATAATGAAAGAATACTTAGAATTAGCACATAAGTAAATTCTACAAAGACATGAGGTATAGAAAATGCATTATGCCAAGAATTTAATAATAACTGTTGCTGCTTTGGTGTAAATGGTTTTTCTTAAGGCTGTCCATTAAAATTTGATAATATACTTCTTGGGACAAAGCAATATGCAAAAGCTGGCTTGAAGATTTTCTTTCTTTGCCATTGAATCTGAGAATGTGTCCAACCTGAGATTGGGCTTTAAGGCTGTGGCAAATATGCCTCCAGATTCTAAAAAATGTCAGGTTATGGGATTGATGAAGAAAAATGATAGTAAAAAGATAAGGTTTATCAATGATGACTAAATTTATGACCAAGAGACAGTTAAAACTCCTGTCTGGGAACAAAAAGGATATCATCTATGCTTTAGAACAATGTGAATCTATCTTTTATTATTGAAATCTGTCTAAATAAGGAAGTACTCTGAATGCCAGTCAGTCAAGACTCTAAGTTTCTTTGAACAACCATGCCTGATTCATTTCTGCCTTGCCTTATTCTTCCTTCCTCTCTGGAAACTATCAACTTCTGGGGATGGTCCCCAGTCTTTCACCACACTCTTTCTTTTCTTTCATGGTTTGTTGAATATTCACAACTAAAGATCTAGAGCTACATGGTTTAGAGTAGACAGGGCATGTAATTTCTGTTTTCTGGATCTGAGTTACCTAAAACAATATCATCGTTTATATTTCTACTTATTTATGTACATACCATTTCAGTTATCTATCAGTTGAAGAATATTTATGTGTTCCCAATTTGTACTTATTTTGAGTAGAATAGCAACAAGCATGGTTGAAAAAATATTTTTGATGGAGTAGGTTAAGTCCATTGTTTGTATTTCAAGGAAAGTTATTAGTGGCTTATATGGTACATTTAGTTTTATCATTTTGAGAATTCTGCACACTGATTTCTGCTGTGGATGTAGAATTTTGCAAGCACCTTTTGCCAGAGATCCATATTTTTGCCTGTCCAACAGAAGATGTCAGCTGTCAACATAATTCTTGTTTCCTCCAGAAAAATAAAATACTAAGGGAAAAATATATAGTACCTGTATTATTTATCACAATTACTATTATGTAATTAAAATTTGAATATTTATATTGTCCACAAATTAAAAAGTAACATGCATAACTTACTAAAATATGTTTTCAGAAGTAGTTTCCATTCTAAATTAGAGTGTATTTATATAACATTGCTTAAATGAAGGGCTCTTATATTTATGGTTAGATATACATTTTATATAAACTTAATAAAGTAGAAGTAAATAATGTCATTTGAAGACACTAATGTATTTTATTATAGTACAGTTATTGGACTTAATGATGGGTGAGTAATGATGCTTGAGAAAGATCCCCAAGACGACAGCTGTGCTGACAGATAAGCACAGAAACATGCAGGCCAGGATCAAGCTGAGAGGATCCTCAAAGGACAGGAAGGTCACTGCCATGGGCAGGCACTGGTTTCTCTCAAGGTTTGGGTACTCTTGAATTCAGCAAGGGATACATTCCTGCTGATCTGTGGGGAGAAAGTAAATCAACATCTCAACTCCTACAAGTCATTCCACGTTCAGTCCATGAAGAAAGATTTCTAATGATAATGTGTGCATCCTATCACATTCTCTTTTACTATAGTGCCAAGAAGGACACTAAACCTACATTATTTGTCATTTGAGGTATTGGTTGCCTAAGTTTTTTTTTTTTCTAGCTAGATCTATGTATAAAGATGGTGAGTATTTTTTAGTGTGTTTCTCAGTCAATTGTGTCTTATTTATGCTTTATTTTGTCACCCATGTTTATCATTAATTTTTACAATTTATTCACTTTGTATCCCAATTGTAGCCCCCCTCCCTCATCTCCTCTAGGTCCCACCATCCCTCTCTCCTCCTCTCCTCTCCTTCTCCTGTAGTCCTCTGATAGGGAAGGTCCTATCAGACCATATCCTTCCAGGTTTCTTTAAGACTCCCTGTATCCTATTCATCTGTGGGTTGACTAGGTGGTCCCACCAGGGAGAAGTTATCAAGAAACAGGCAGCCGTGTTCAGAGACTGTCTCTTCTCCCCTTACTAGGGATCCCATGTGGAGACTGAGCTGTCTATGTGCTACATCTTAGCAGGGGGTCTAAGTCCTCTCATGCTCTTTGGTTGATACATCAGTCTCTGCAGGGCCCCAGGACCCAGATTTTTTTTTTTTTTTTTTTGCTTTGTTGATCTCCTTGTGTGACTCCTGTCCCCTTTAGGTCCTTCTATCTCCCACTACTTCTTCAATAAGACTTTTTGTGCTCTATACAAAATTTTGCTGTGGGTCTCTGCATCTGCTTCAATCACCTCTTGAGTGGAGTCACTTAGTGTTCATCCATGGAAGGCTCCTATCCTGTTCTCTCTCTTCTATGGTTTCTGACGTCTATCCTGTTTTCTTTTCTGAATGAGAATTAAGCATCTTCCCTATGTTTCTCCTTGTACTTTAGATTTTAAAAGTCTGTAGATTTTAGTATGTCCAATCTATATTGTATGGGTAATGTCCACTTATAAGTGAATATATACCATACATGTATTTCTGCTTCTCGGATACATCACTCAGGGTGATCTTTTTTAGTTCCATCAATTTGCCTGCAAATTTCATGATTTTATTGTTTTTAATACCTGTGTAGTATTTCCTTGTGTAAATGTACCACGATTTTTGTATCCATTCACCTATTGAGGGACATCTAGTTTGATTCCAGATTCTGGCTATTATGAATAATGCTCTTATTGTCATAGTTGTGCAAATATCCTTGTTGTATGGTTGAGCATCTTTCTGATCTATGTCTAGGAGGTGTTTAGCTGGGTCTTGGGGTAGCAGTATTCTCAGTTTTCTGAGAAAGCACCAGACTGATTCCGAAGCAGCTGTACAAGTTTAGATTCTCACCAGCAATGGAGGAGTGTTCTCCTTTCTGCACATCTTCTCCAGCATGTGTTGTCCCTTGAGTTTTTGATCTTAGGCATTCTGATGGGTGTGAGGTGGAATCTCAGAGTCTTTTTGAGTTTCATTTCTCAGATTTTTAAGGACATTGAGCATTTTTAATATTGACCATTCAATATTCCTCTGTTGAGAATTTCTGTTTAGCTCTGAACCCTATTTTAAATTGGATTATTTGATTTGTTGGGTTATTTATATATTCTGGATATTAGCCTTCTGTATGATGTAGAGTTGGTGAAGATCCTTTCCCAGTCTGTAAGCAATTATTTGGTTCTTTTGACAGTGTCCTTTGCTTTAGAGAAGATTTTGAGTTTCATGAGATCCCATTTATTGATTGTAGATCTTAGAGCCTGTGCTGCTGGTGTTGTGTTCAGTAAGTTGTCTCCTGTGCCAATGTGTTCAAGCCTCTTCCTCACTTTTTTTTTTAATAACAGATTAAGAATGTTAATTTTATGTTGAGGTATTTTATCCACAAAAACGTTACTTTTGTGCAGGATGATAAGTATAGATCTATTTGTATATCTTTCTATATGTGGACATCCAGTTAGACAAGCACCATTGGTTGAAGATGTTCTTTTTTCCATTGAATGGTTTTGGCTTCTTTGTAAAAAATCAGGCGTTGTAGGTATGTGCGTTTATTTCTGGGTCTTTGATTCAATTCCACTGATCCACCAATATGTTTCTATGCCAGTATCACACCATTTTTACTGTTTCTCTGTAGTACAACTTGAGATCCAGGATGGAGATACCTCCTTAATTTTTTTTTTTTTTTTGTACTGGATTCTTTTAACTATTCTGGATTTTTTAATGTGATGTTGAGAATTGTTCTTTTAAGGTCTGTAAAGAATTGTGTTGGTATTTTGATGGGAATTGCATTGAATCTCTACATTTCTTTTGGTAGAATGGCCATTTTGCTGTTATTCCTACTGATCCATGAGTATGGGAGATTATTCCATCTTATGATATCTTCTTCAATTTCTTTCTTCAAACACTTGAAGGTTTTTTATACAGATTTTCACTTGCTTGGTTAGAGTGACACCAGTGCACTTTATGTTATTTGTGGCTATTGCAAGGTTGTTTTTTTCCTAATTTCTTTCTCAGTCCTCTTTTCTTTTCTATACAAGAGGGCTTCAGATATTTTTTAGCAACTTTGTTTTCAGCCACTTTACTGAAGGTGTTTAACAGCTGTAATAGTTCTTTGGTAGAATTTTTAGGGTCACTCATGTATACTATCATATCATCTGTGAATAGTGATACTTTGACTTCTTCCTTTCTGCTTTGTATCCCCTTGATTTTCTTTAGTTGTTTTACTGCTATAGCTAGAACTTCCAGTACTATATTGACGAGAAAGGAGAGAGTGAGCAAACTTGACTTGTCTCTGATTTCAGTGGGACTGGTTTAAATTGCTTTCCATTTAGTTTGATGTTTGCTATAGGCTTGTTGTTTATTATCTTTACTGTGTTTAGGCATGTGCCTTTTATCTCTGATATCTCTAAGACTTTAAACATTAATGGAGCTTGGATTTTATTAAATGCTTTTCAGCATCTATTGAGATGAGCATGTGGTTTTTCCTTTTCAGTTTGTTTATGTGGTGGATTACACTGATGGTTTTCTATATATTGTATCTCCCCTGCATGCCTAGGATGAAGCCACTTGGTCATGGTAGATGAGATTTTTGATGTTTTCTTGGATTCATTTTGCAAGTATTTTATTGAGTATTTTTGTTTCAATATTCATAAGAGAGATTGGTCTGAAATAATCTTCCTTAGTATATCTCTGCCTTTTAGTTAGCTTTTGTGAGGTTTAGGTATCAAGGTGAATGTGGCTTCATAGAAAGTGTTTGGTAAAGTTCCTTCTTTTCCTGTTTTGTGAAATAGTTTGAAGAGTATTGGCATTAGCTCTTCTTTGAAGGTCTGGCAGAATTCTGTGCTGTAACCATCAGTACCTGGGTTGTTTGGCAGGGAGATTTTGATGACTGCTTCTGTTTTATTAAGGCATATAGGTCTATTAATTTAGTTACCTGATCCAGATTCAACTTAGATAAGTGAAATCTAGCAAGAAAATATTCCATTTCATTTAGATTTTCAAATTTTGTGGCATATAGACTTTTAAGGTAAAACGTAATGATTTTTTTGAATTTCCTCAGTGTCTGTAATTATACCCCTCTTTATTTTCTGATTTTGCTGATTTGTATAGTGTCTCCCTGTGTTTTAGTTAGTTAGGCTAAAAGTTTGTCTATCTTTGTCATTTTCTCCAAAGAACTAGCTCTTGCTTTTGTTTATTGTTTGAATTGTTTTCTTTGTTTCTAGTTTATTGATTTCTGCTAAAGTTTGATTATTTCTAGCCATCTACTCCTCTTGTGTATGTCTGCTTCCTTTTGACTAGGTCTTTCACATGTGTTGTTATGTTGATTTGAGATGCCTCAGATTTCTTTATGAAGGCACTTAGTTCTATGAAATTTCCTCTTACAATTACTTTCATTATGTCTCATTAGTTTGGGTAAGTTGTGCCTTCATTTGTGTTAAATTCTAGAAATTCTAATTAGTTTATTTCTTCCATAATCCAGCTGTCATTGAGTAGAGTTCAGTTTCCTTGCATATACAGGCTGTTTACTATTTTTTTGTTATTATTAAGGTCTAGTTTTAGACCATGTTGTTTTAATATGATACAAAAGATTATATTGGTATAATATTCTTTTGTTGGAATGTAAACAATTTACCCTTGTTCATTCAAAAGCTGATTTCTCTCCTCCATTGTCTGGTTTCAATCCAGATACTGCATTGTGATACTTTTTATAAACATCACCTGTCTCAAGTTTGCATAAACATGCCACCATTTGTTCTCTATATTGTCAATTAAAACAACCAGCCACAATAATGAGAAATAGAGAGGATAGGGTGAGACATCTTGTTCCAAAGAGGAAGGAGGCAGAAGAGGAGAAGAGGAGAATCTGCAGGAGAGGTCTTGGCACCACATGCAGAAATGACCTGGAACTAAGATATCACAAAAAGCAAGTATGATGTGTGAATCTGAATGGTAGGAAACTCTGTAGGATTAGAGATTTAGGATGGAGTAACTGTTGGCCAGCATTGTGCTCTAGGTTAATTAAATAAATCCTAGTCTCTGTGTGGTGATTTGCTTATACAGCTGTTTAGGAATAACCACTGCTTAACTAAAAGATTTATCAATAGTAAATATTAATAACCTACAACAAATGGCACCCAACTAATCTAAGTATCCAGACCCTTTAAATCTTACTTTAATATAATTTGGTGGGGAAGAGGAATAAGCTCTCAGCGATACAACCCAAACTTTAAACCTAAAACCTCCCAGATAAATTACTGGCTCTTTAAAAGAGACTCTTAAACATGCCTCATAGCAAAAGACAACCTACTGTGGGCAGACCTGAGACTGAAAAAAACTGGTTGCCACTACAGTCTAACAGGATGAGAGAAATATTTAGACGGACTTCTTTGAGCTTGGCTGATAATCTATTCTACGGTTTTAAGACAGAAATAAAGGAAAGTTTAGAAATTTGGACTATGGTTACATTCCTATTCCTCAATTTAACTTTAATAATTGATTTAGCCTTTTATGTCTTCTCAAAGGCAAAGGCTTTAGAAAAGATACTGGAACAACACAAAAAACAAGTAGAACAATATAAAGAAATAACGAAGGTTGGAAACAGGAAATAAAATTAGAGATACAAAAACTTAAAGAACATAAGAAACAACAGGAAAATAGGACAGAGGTTTTAGAAAAGATACTGGAAAACACAAACAACTAGAACACTATAAAGAAAAATTAAAAGTTAGAAGGGAGGCATAAAACAAGAAATTCAAAAGATTATTGAACAAAACAAACAACAGAGAGATAGGTGTGAAATAAGGGTACAGACCTTAAAAGAACAGTTTAGAATACTAAGTAAAGAAAATACTCAGGCAGACACAAAAGATAATAATAAAGAAAGCCAAACAAAGGTGGCTAGAAACCAAATGTTAGTTTATCCAGTCAATGTACAACAGAGACCAGCAGAAGATGATCACCCACAGGATTACCATAAGGCTGAATGGCACCCTGTGGAAGTGCTAGACCTGAGAAAATTTAAAGAAAGTGTCACCAATTTTGGAAGGCATTCACCATTTGTAAAACAAATGCTGACTTCCTGGCCAATCAGTAGAGTAATCCCAAAGGACTGGGAGGATATGTCAAAGCCAACAAAAGAACCTGAGCCATATTTACAATGGCTATTATGGTGAAGAGAAGAGGCTAGAGAGATGGCATACAAAAATAGAGCCAGGGCTGTTGGTGTTTCTAAGGAACAGCTACTTGGTGATGGCCAATAGGCTGACACAGAGATACAAGCTGTATATAATGAAGAAAACTTAGCATTATGTCACCTAGCAGCCTTAAATTCCTGGGACCAGGTTGAGGAATCAGGAAAAAGGCTTGAGCCAGTCTCTCATGTCATACAAGCTCCAAGTGAAACATTCACTAATGTTTTGCAAAGCTGGGGATACAAGTATATCAGATTCACCAGCTAGAAAAGCACTAATAGAACCTTTAGCTTTTGAAAATGCACAAATTTTGAATGCAAAGAGGTAATAAGGCCATTAAAAGCAATGTGTGCACAAATAGACAAATGGGTTATAAATATGATTGACATCAGACATCAATTTGACCTTGATAGGAGAAGCTACCCCTAAAGACATTGGGAAATGTCTTAATTTTGATGGGCAAGGTTGCTGCAAATGGAGTTACCAGGAAAAACAAAATAATTCAAAAAGGGAGCCTATACTTTCTATAATATGCAGAAGATGTGGCAAGGGTTGACATCGGATAAGTGAATATAGAGCACAGATAAATGGGGTAATCCTTTATCAAAAAATGCCTGAAGGGGCCTTTCTCAGGCCCCAATACAGGACAGGGATACTCCTCCACAAGGAAGTTAAACACCACTGCTCTGGGAATAAACATTAAAAACTTCAACAGTGAAGCCAGGGTAGGTTTTATAGATAAATCAAAAAACAAAAAACAAACAAACAAAAAAAAAAAAAAAACAGGAAGGGAAAAAAAACAAATATATTGGCAAACCACTATAAATGATCATAGGCCAAAGTTAAAGATAATTTTAAATAATATTGAAATTGAAGGAATGGTGGATACTGGGGCTGATGTCACAATTATCACTCCTAAATTTTGACCCCCAAATTAGCCAATTCAAGAGGTCGATATCCAATTCCAAGGAATTGGAACTTTATCTAAAGTGAAACAAAATGTCAGATGGCTTAAATGTATAGGAACAGAAGGTCAAATAGGAAAATTAAGGCCATATGTGGCTGAGGTAGCCATAAACTTATGGGAAAGAGATCTGTTACAACAATGGGAGACCCAGATTAACAACCCCCAATTTCAGAGGCAAAAAAGGTAATACTCCTGATAAACAAGTTAAAATTATTTTTAAATGCCATCAAAACCAGTTACAGGCTATCCAGGCTATCCATAAACAAAATACAACAAAGGCATTCTTTTCAACTTCATGTTGTGAAGCCACTGATAATAAAACCCCCACAAACTTACCAAGGTAGTTGGCTGACCAACCTATTTGGATTGAACAATGGTCTAGGAGTAAAGAAAAATTACTGGCACTAGAACAATTAGTCGTGAAACAGCTGGAGGCTCAACATATAGAGGAGTCCAACAGCCCTTGGAATTCTCCTGTATTTGTCATCAAAAAGAAATCTGGCAAATGGAGGATGTTAACAGATCTCAGAGCCATTAACAAAATTATTCAGCCAATGAGATCATTACAATCCAGAATCCCATTGCCTTCCTTGTTACCTAAACAATGGCCTATTATAGTGATTGATTTAAAGGATTGCTTTTTTACAATTCCTTTACATGAGCATGATAGGGAAAGGTTTGCTTTCTCAAGACCCACTTTGAATAGAAGCTGTCTAATACAGAGATATCACTCTAAGGTTTTACCACAGGGTATGTTGAACAGTCCTACTTTGTGCCAATATTTTGTACAAGAGCTGTTGGAGATAATTCATAAGCAGTTTCCTCAATCCATAATTTACCACTATATGGATGATATCTTATTAGCTGATTCAGATAGAAAAACATTAGAAAATATTTCTGATGAAATAAATAGAACTTTGCCTTGTTTGGGTTTAGAGATTGCTCCTGAAAGATTACAAAGAGGAGACTCTATTAGTACCTATGATACAAAATAGGTCTACAGAAAACTTGACTACAAAAAGTACAAATTAGAAGAATCCAATTAAAAACTCAATGATTTTCAAAAATTGCTGTGAGATATTAACTGGCTATAGCCTACATTTGGCTTAACTGCTCAAGAGCTAAATAACTTATTTCAAAACTTACAGGATGATAAGGACTTTAAAAGTCCAAGAACATTATCAACTGAAGATGAAAATGAATTGGCTCTGGTAAAAAGGAAATTACAAGATGCATATATAGACCATATTGATCCAAGTAGGGCCTGTGTTTTGGTTATCTTGCTTTTCACTCATTCTCCCACAGAAATGCTTATGCAGAATGTGGACTGTGGCTTAGAATGGATATTTTTGGCACACAAACAAAATAAAAATTTAAAAACCTATATATAAAAGTTCCTGAATTGATCCTAAGGAAAAATGAGACTTCATCAGTTGGCTGGAATAGATCCAGATGAAATTGTGGTGCCCTTTACCAATGCTGAGATTGTACCATTATGGGCAGAGAATGGGTACTGGCAAAGAGCTTGTGAGTTTTTGGGAGAAATCAGCAACAGATACCAAAAAATCAAGTCACTTCAGTTTATAAAAAGAAGCAAGTAGATTCCCCCTCCTATAATAAAAGGAACTCCAATTTTTGGAGCTCCCACATTTTATATGGATGCCAATAAATCAAAAAGGGCAGGTTGTAAGTCAGAAAGTCTGAGTAAAGTGGTAGAATGTCCTTATGATTCAGTTCAAACACCAGAATTATATACAATTCTCTTGGTGTTATCAAATTTTCAAGAATCTCTTAATAAAATCACTGAGTCTCAATATGCAGAAAGAGTTGTTCTGCATATAGAAAATTCTGATCAGGATAATTTGGACTTAACTTCACTGTTTCTTCAATTACAACAAGTAATTAGAAATAGAAATAATCAATTGTATATAACATATATCAGATCTGATGTGGGTCCACCAGGCCCTGTAGCACAAGGCAATGATGAAATTGATCAACTATTGACAGGAGTGTGTTAGAGGCCTCACAATTTCATTAAAAACACAATGTTAGCAGCCAAGTTTTAAAAAGAGATTTTTCTATCACTTGGCAACAAGCCAAAGAAATTGTGCAAAAATATCCCACTTGTTCTTTATATAACTAAACTCCACTACCTGCAGGAATGGTAATCAAAGAAATGAAATTTGGCAAATCACGTGTTTCATTTTATAGAGTTTGGTAAACTGAAATAGGTGCACCATACTATAGACACATATTCAGACACATATGAGCAAAAGCCATAAGTTCTGAGAAGGCTGATTCAGTTATGCATTTATTAGAAGTGATGGAAGTTATGGTTATTCCTACACAAATTAAGACTGATAATGCTACAGCATATGTCTCTAATAAAATGGAAAGATTTTTTACATGTTATAAGATAAAACATGTAACAGCTATACCTCACAATCCGGCCGGTCAAGCAGTCATTGAAAAATCGACAGATTTAATGCAATTCCCATCAAAATACCAACTCAATTCTTTTCAGACCTTGAAAAAAAGATTCTCAGCTTCATATGGAGAAACAAAAAACCTAGAATCTCCAAAACAACCCTATACAACAACAGATCATCTGGAGGTATCTCCATTCCCGATCTCATGCTGTACTACAGAGCAATAGTAATAAAAACTGCATGGTATTGGCATCGAAACAGAAAGGAGGATCAATGGAACCGAATTGAAGACCCAGAAATAAACGCACGTACCTATGAATACTCAATTTTTGACAAAGCAGCCAAAACCACTCAATGGAAAAAAGATAGCATCTTCAACAGATGGTGCTGGTCTAATTGGATGTCTACATGCAGAAAAATGAAAATAGATCCACATTTATCACCCTGCACAAAACTAAAGTCCAAGTGGATCAAAGACCTAAACATAAAACCAGATACGCTAAATCTGCTAGAAGAAAAAAGTAGGGAACAGCCTAGAACTCATTGGCACAGGAGACAACTTCCTGAACAGAACACCAACAGCACAGGCTTTAAGAACAACAATCAATAAATGGGACCTCATGAAACTGAAAAGCTTCTGTAAAGCAAAGGACACCGTCATCAAAACAAAACGACTGCCTACAGATTGGGAAAGAATCTTCACCAACCCTCTATCTGACAGAGGGCTAATATCCAGTATATATAAAGAACTAAAGAAGCTGAAAAGCAGCAAAACAAATAAACAAATTAAAAAATGGGGAACGGAGCTAAACAGAGAATTCTCTGTAGAGGAATATAGAATGGCAGAGAAACACTTAAAGAAATGCTCAACGTCATTAGCCATTAGGGAAATGCAAATCAAAACGACCTAAAGATTTCACCTTACACCCATCAGAATGGCCAAGATGAAAAACACAAATGACAACACATGTTGGAGAGGTTGTGGAGAAAGGGGAACCCTCCTCCATTGCTGGTGGGAATGTAATCTGGTACAACCACTTTGGAAGTCAATCTGGCGCTTTCTCAGACAATTAGGAATAGCGCTTCCTCAAGATCCAGCTATACCACTGCTAGGCATATACCCAAAGTTTGCTCAAGTACACAATAAGGACATTTGCTCAACCATGTTTGTAGCAGCTTTATTTGTAATAGCCAGAACCTGAAACAACCCAGATGTCCATCAACGGAGGAATGGATACAGAAATTGTGGTATTTCTACACAATGGAATACTACTCAGCAATCAAAAAGGAGGAAATCATGAAATTTGCAGGCAAATGGTGGGATCTAGAAAAGATCATTCTGAGTGAAGTATCCCAGAAGGAGAAAGACAAACATGGAATATACTGCTTATATAGACCTAAAAGATAGGATAAACATAATGAAATCTAAAGAAGATAATCAAGAAAGCAGACATGGGGTATGATGATCTATCCTCATTTAGAAAGACAAATGGGATGTGCATTGAACGTATGGCGGAGTCTACCATAGAAAGCATCTGAAAGACTCTACCTAGCAGTGCTCCAAAATAGATACTAAGACTCACAAACAAACCTTCGGCAAAGTGCAGGGAATCATATGAAAGAAGGGGAGTTTGATGTGGAGAGGATAGGAACTCCACAAGGACCAAACATATCTGGGCACAGGGTCTTTTCTGAGATGGACACTCAACCAAAGTACATGAGAGGATAAAATCTAGAACCTCTGCTCAGATGTGACCCGTGATAGCTCAGTAATCAATTGGTTTCCCACAGTAAGGGGAACAAGGACTATTTCTAACATGAACTAAATGACTGGCTCTTTGACCTCCCAACCTCCCAAGGGAGGAGCAGTACTGTTAGGCCACAGAGGAGGACTTTGCAGCCAGTCCGGAAAATACCTGACAAAAGCGAGTCATATGAAAGGGGAGGAGGTCCTCCCCTATTAGTGGACTTGGAAAGGGACAGGGAGGAGATGAGGGAGGGAGGGTGGGATTGGGGAGGGAATGAGGGATACAGCTGGGATACAGAATTAACAAAATGTAACTAATGAGAAAAATAAAATTATGGAAAAAAAATTATTTTAAATATAAACTTAGAATGATAAAAAAAAAAAAAAAAAAAATCGAATCGTACTTTAAGGAAAATGATTAACAAACAGAGAGGGATATCAAAATACCACAGAGATAGATTACATAATGCATTATTGACCTTAAATTTCTTAAATGTTAATGAACAACAAACAACAGCTGCACAAAGACACTGGGTTATAGAAAAAAAAAACCTGCTGGATTATTTCAGCCTATATATTTCAAAGATACCCCAACTTCACAATGGACAGTAGGGAATGTGTTACACACTGGGGAAGAGGTTTTGCATATGTTCACACAGGAAAACAGAAATTATGGGTTCCTTCAAAACTAATAAAAATCATATTTCACAGAGGAAGACCACCTGAAGACTTTGGTCACACATAAGAAGAGAGAAATGAAGAAGACCAAACAAAACAGGCAATACCAATTGATAATCCCTTCGCATGGGAAAAACTCTAAAACTGACTGAGACATAAAAAATGTCTCTAGCCAGACTTCAGCAATACATGGCCCATAAATCCTTGACTATAATATCCTCAAAATTTATTATGCCATTCTTTTAATTGACATTGATAAAATTGGTTCACAGTTTAATTTCATTCTGAACATCTCATACATTTATAATTTTATTATTGTGTAATGCTTGTGAGAAATTATATGTTTTCAGAACAAAAGGAGGGAATCCTGGAGATGCTGGACCAAACCTGACAGAATCCTCCTTCCAGCATGCTGAGACATTGACACATCTGTCTCAGTATCTTGCATGTTCCAGAATTCTGCTTGTTCCTGCCTCAACTGCTTCCATTGCTGTTTCTCATCATGACCTGCTCCCAAGAGAGCTTTGAAGAAAGCTACAAATCTTAATTGGTCCAGAATTTTAGAGTGTTCTAAACAGGACTTTTATTAACTCTTATTATTTTCTCAACATTCAAAGACTTGAACACAAATATTGCTTATTTAATTAAACATTTTTCCTATTTTCTTTGGGCCCCCAACAGGATTTCTGCATGTCCAAAATGTCAGCTAGAAGAAATTCATGAGAACAAAGTCCTATTTTCTTTAAGGGGGATTGGGTGGGTTTTGCAATGGGCCAGCAGGCCTGGCTCTGATTTTTAATGTCAAAAAGGGAATGAGTTATTATTATTATTAAATTATTATTATTAAATTATTATTATTATTAAAAGGGAATGAGTTATTATCATTAATAATCATTATTATTAAATTATTATTATTAAAAATGGAACGATTTATTATTATTAAATTATTATTATTATTAAAAAGGGAACGAGTTATTATTATTAGATTATTATTATTAAATTATTATTGTTATTAAAAAGGGAATGAGTTATTATTATTAAATTATTATTATTTAAAGGGGAATGAGTTATTATTATTAAATTATTATTATTATTATTAAAAAGGGAATGAGTTATTAAGGGGGATTGGGTAGGTTTTGGGTTGTTTCCTGTGGCTACAAGTGTTTATTGTCATTGGGAGATGTTTATAAATTACTAATGGTCTTATTCAGAGTGAAACTGTTATGCCCACTTCGGGAACCCCAAAAGATCAGGGGCACACTCTGTTGTAAATACATGAGGTTTCTAAAATTGTATAGGTGTTTGGACATGGGACACAAACTTCCTGTGAACGCAGGAGAGGAATGTAGCACTGAGATCTAGGGAAGCAAGGTTTTTATGGGGCAAAACTGCAAGCAGGGACTTGCATGTTTTGGCTTTACATGATTGTGTAATGGAAACTGAGTTTGAAATGATTGGTTACTTTGGGCATCAAGACCACAAACAGTTCTGGCCTGGTCCTATGGGCCAGTTTCTTAGCAACTGTATAATTAGTGGGCAGGAAAGAATGCAGTAAGGTTAATTTGTCCCCTTAAGGCTAGTTCTTCCCCAAAGGAGGCTGGACATGTTTCCAACTAACTAGGCTTTATTCATGCTTATGCTTTAAACTTTAAAACAATACCCACTGATTTTAAGTCTTTGCTCTCTCAAATCCACTAAGAATTAATGTAGTTGAGATTTTAAAAATTAAATAAAATGAACTTTCAAATCTTTCTTCCATCTGCTATTTTTCCCATCAACTCTCCTTCCTTGTGAACAGAACCTGCCAATGTGCCAGCAGGCCTGGCTCTGATTTTTTTAATTTCAATCTTATTATTATCATCATTATTATTATTAATATGGGTTTTTGAGACAGGGTTTCTCTGTGTAGCCCTGGCTGTCCAGGCCTCTTTGTATACCAGGCTGGCCTCGAACTCACAGACATACTCACAGACATCTACCTGTCTTTGCCTCCCGAGTGCTGGGATTAAAGTTGTGTGCACTGTGCTTGGCAGGACTTTCTTATAGCCTGGTTGAAGTCATACTTTATGACTTAGGACATGTCTAGACAAGTGAGTGTGAAGAGCTGGCAGGGGTGCAAAACCTTGCTTTGGGAGACAGGGTTTCTCTTATGATCTTGCATGTCCTGAACTTGTTTTGCAAACCCAGATGGCCTGGAACTCATACCAGCCTCTGCTTGCCCCACTGACAGCCACAGGCATGCGACACCACACCTGGATTCTTGTTATAGTCTTTAAGAATGATTTATAATCTCTGTCTGCCTTCCTGGGACCAGCCCTGTTTTGACTGGGAGAGTTTGCAATCACTAAAAGAAAGGGGGCAGGGACCCCAGGATTCCTTCTGCAGTGAGCAGGGACTGGCTGGGCCCTGGCTGAGCAGGGGAATTTAAACTGGACTCATTTAAACTGGAAATTCATAAATTTAAGCTGAGGCTGTGTGTGCAATGAACTAGCTTTACTTACTAATGGACCCTTGTGCTTTTTCCCCTCTTCTAATAAGTGTAAATCCCATCTATTTGTTTACTTTTACACATATGACTATTTTGCCTGAGTGGATAGGTGTACCTCTGCACCAGGTGGATGCCTGGTGCCTACAGAGGCAACATTGCCAACCCATAAGTATGCCCTTGAGTTTTTCTGTTGCCATCTGTTGTTTCTCATGTGACCTACACATTAGCCTGGTTTGTTGCCTCAATGAGAGAACCTTGGAGAAAACTAAGATTTTCATTTATCATCATCATCATCATCATCATCATCATTATTAAAAAAGGGAATGAGTGTTCTTTTTGGAGGGAGGGAATCTTTATGATTCATGGTGTAGTTCTCTTTATTATGGAAGATTTGTTTATTATTTGTACACTATTCTGTCCGCATGCCAGCAGAGGATGCCAGGTCTCACTGTAGATTGTTATGAGCCACCATGTGGGTGCTGGGAATTAAGCTCAGGACCTCTGGAAGAGCAGCTTGCAATCTTAAACTCTGTGCCAGCTCTCCTTCCCCCTCATTTCTTATTTTTATTTTTTAAATTTTTATTTATTCATTTCACATTCCTGTCTTAGAACCCTCCCTCTTCTCCTCCCAGTCTTACAGTCCCTGTTTCCCCTATCATCCCTCACCTGGCGCCTCAGAGAAGGGGATCATCATACCTCTCCTGTGCACACCCACCCACCCCAGCATATCAAGTGGCATCAGGACTGAGCACACACTCTTTGCCTGGCTAGGCAACCCCAACAGAGGAAAGTGAAAGAAGACCTAGCTTGTGGGTCAGGATGCATTCATATGTGTGTTGGTCCTGCTGTGTTTACAAGGCCTTGTTACCCTTGTGTCCTTCATCCACTCTGGCACTTACACTTTGCACAGAGTTTCTTGAGCCCTTAGGGGCTTGGGTTTCTTGGAGACATCTCATTTAGGGATGAATGGTCCACGGCCTCTCACTGTTTGCATATCGACTGGATGTGGGTCTCTGTATTTATTCCCATCTGCTGCAGGAGGAAGTTTCCAATGATGGTCTAGCAAGGCACCAATCTGTGAGTATGGCTGTGCTCCTTTAGCACAACTGTAGCATTTAGATTTCTCTAATGTGCTTGGCATCTGTAGACTCAGGTTCCTGGCCACTCAAGCAGTACTGGATCAAGATTCCTTCTCATGGACTGGGCCTCCATGGCTCGGTTGGTGTGTACTATTCTCTTCTGGTGGCATGCAGCGTATGTTTCAGTATCGCAAACAGCAGCCTATAAGGGTGAAGGTTCTTGGTAGATGCCAGCTGGGATTCGCTGTGTCCAATGACTTGTGAAGGTGTCCTCAGCAACAGAATCTTACCATCATGTTGGGGAGAGCACTGGAGGATGGACACAGGTTGGGTTATCTCAGGCCCTGCTTTGATCTAGCACAGAGACCTCCTGTGTCCCGACTCCACAGGACTCTGGGAAGCCTGCTCTCAAGACACGCCTCCGTCTGTTCTTATTAAATTGAAATAAATACATAGTATTAAATGAAAACATCATATATATAAAGCTAGTTATTAAGGGACACGTGTGCACCACCAGAGGGCACCAGATTTCTTGACAGATGGTTTGAGCGCCACCGTGTGGCCCCTGGGATGGAACCTGGCACCTTGGTAAGAGAGGGATTCTCTGTGTCAGATGGCTGTTGCAATGACAAAGGTCGGCTTTTTTTTTTTTTTTTTTTTTTTTTCGATGCATCCATGTATTCATTCATCCATTCATTCATTGTACAGCATTCTGCCTGTGCACCAGAAGAGGGCACCAGATCCCATTACAGATGTCTGTGAGCCACCATGTGGTTGCTGGGAATTGAACTCAGGACCTCTAGAAGAGCAGCCAGCGCTGTTAACCTCTGAGCCATCTCTCCTGCCTCCAGTTTTTTTTTTTTTTTTATTCTTTAAAAAATATTTATTTTCCATGTGAGCGCGTTTCTGCCTTCCCAAGACTAGTCCTGATTTGACTGGGAGACTCGGAATTAATTTTAAAAAGGGGCAGGTACCCCAGGATCCCTTCTCCCTGGACCAGGGACCAGGGACCACCTGGACTGCGTCTGATCAGGAGAATTCAAAGCGCACATTTTTCCTGCACACAAGTGGCTTCCAGCAGCCCTGTGTGTTTACTTCCGGTACCAGGGGGCGGGGCGATGGCATCACTAATTGGCTCCGAAAGGCTCCTGATCCTGAAGACTGCGAGGGGCACAGGGCGGGGACATTGACAGAACACCAGGGACCAGGGAAAACGCTGTGTGCTTTGTGACGATGGGGAAAGCGCTTCCGGGGGATACTTCTGGGTCCTGACAAAGCTCTAGGCTAAGTAAGGAGGAGGAGGATGCCTTGTGAGGGTGTAATGCAGTGCGTACAGCATTCTGGGAATTGTATTTCTATGTCTGCGACTCGGCAAAGTGGACAATACAGTGAGACCCCGGCTATGTTACTACAAACAATCCCAGAAGTTTTGCTCTTAGGGCAGTTCTCACAGAGGCTCCCAGCCGGCACAATGCACTCTGGGATTATTTGTAGTTCCCTGGCTATGGAGTGCTTGACTTTAAGAATTCTCCGTGTATGGGACATTTCATCATGAGGTCAGTGCTCTTTCGTAAGGATGTTCACAGTCGTACGACATAAAACAGATTTTTTCTTTTTTTTTTCTTTTTTTTTTTTTGTCTATGAGACACCTATAATACAACGTGAGTGGCCAGATGTGGAGCCGAAATGCGATAGATAGATTTAAAGCCTGGACAGCTCCTAAGAGGGTGGGTGGGGTATTGGAGCTTTTGGACAGAACTGTGCTGAATGTTAAGTGGAACGCGAGCACCCATAAGCATACATGCCATGTCTTCAATGCGTTATGTACTGTTGAAAAAGCAGGCACTTGAAGAAAACTATAAGGTTATATTCCAAGAAGCTGGCAGTTGGTGGAAATTCAAAGTTCAAGAGTTAGCATGGCACCTCTTCAATTTCCTAGTTCCTCATTCTGCATCCTGTTATTTTCAGGTATTTCAGACCTAACAAACAGCATCTTTTTGGGTGGAAATGGACTGTAGTTTTCAGTTCAAACAGGTAGTAGCATAAAATTTTTGAGGATTCTCTTAGAAAACCCTTCCCAATAACTCAAAAGTTGACTTCTCATGCCTGGTGTTGGAGTTTTTGTTAGATGGAGGGACAATTGTCATTACAGATGGCAAAATTTCATTGAAACCAAATTTTAGTTTTATACAACAGCTTACATGGATTATACATATCTTAGATAGTTACTAGTAATATTCCATATTACTTTTTCAGACATTCTTATTGTTATTTTATCATTTGTATTTCCTTCTGTCTTACCTCCAAAATTATTATACCCCCTTCAAGTTTTTCCCATTTCCTCTTTCAAATCTCTATACCCTTCTACTTCATACTGCCCCCACACACTTCCATTCTCACCTTGGAAATGGTCACTATTTCATTCTTGGTTTTTTAATTACTGCGGAATATGGACTCACGTATGAGCACACACATATTCACTTTAGAGCTGGGAAACTTAGAAGAGAGAATATGTGAAGTTTGTCTTTCTGTGTTTGGATTACCTCATATAACATGATTTTTTTTTCTAGTTCCATCTATCTATCTGCAAGTTTTATGTTTTTATACAGCTCAATAGTGATGCATTTTAAAATCATGACCTAAAGAGCTAATATTTAATTCATTTTTAAGGTTATTTAACAATTACATCATTTTGTGCCTTCTCTTTTCTTCCCTCCAAACCTTCCCACAGACCTCTCCTATTTCTCTTTCAAATTCATCTTCTTTTTTCAAATTGGTATTATGCTCTTAATATAAGTTGCTCAGTTTAATAATGTTAATTCCATGCATGTTTTCAGGGTTGATTGCTTGGTATTGGATAACTAACTGATTTTATGCACTTTCCTGGAAATAGTTTTTTTCTTACACTCTCAGCATTTATTAGTTCCCTGCAGATTTTTGCATAGGATTAAGGACAATGGTTTCTTCCTAGACCACTTTTGCATATCTATTAGCATTTCCAATTTTCAGATCGTTTTTATACAGGTATATTGGTAAGACCTTTTTCTTTCTTTATTTATTTTTTTATTTGGTCCATCTTATGGGTGTAGCTCCTGGTATTATTAGGAGACACATTACCAGAACATACTCTGATCCTCTGCCATATATATTACCTTTTCTTATGCATGATCACTGAGTATTAGATCTGGGAATTGTTTTGTAGATGTATCAGATGTGACTGTTCTCCGGAATTCTGCCTTGTGATTGGTTGTGGTTTTCAGTCATGATTGTGGTTCAAGGAAAAGCTTCCTTGGTCAGTGTTGAACTGTACATATCTATGTGCATTAGTAAAAGTATTTAGGTTGCAACATGTTTATATTCATTCATGTACTTACATATATTATAGGGATTTTGTGTAGATAATTCACAGTATGATTGCTTAAAACTCTTTCAAAAATTTACTGTTATTTCACCCCCTTACTTCTTTTATATTTATGCTGTAAGACCTGGGGTTTCACAGCTCAGGAGTTCAAGATCGAGCCCTTCTCAGGAATTCCCAGAGACCACAACTCGATGCAAAAGCAAGAGGTTTTTTGTTTGTTTGTTTGTTTGTTTGTTTAATTATTTCAATCGGGATAGGGTCACCCCTCCAAAGGCAGGAAATGACCCTGAGCATGCAAAGCACATGGTTGTTATACTTAAAAATCTGGCCACTTTTGCTCTATATATTGGTTGGTCAGCAAGAACAGCATGAAGATAGTTCACAGCTAGTATGTTTACAGTTTTTGGCTGTTTGTCACTTTTCTCAAAACAACTCACCCTGCCCTTCAAGAGCTACCTGACTCTGGCTTCAATTCAAGGCTATCTCGGAGCAGTTCATCCTCCCATTTGAGAGCCATATGCCTCTGGCTTTAAATTCAAGGATGGGAATAGTCACAGCTGTTTTTCTTTTACAGTTGTTTTCATTCTCAGGTGGGCTCTCATCCCCTCTTTTCTTTGTGCTCCAATTTTAACCCTAAAATTGTGGATAAACCTCAGAGAGAGGTTGATACTGTCTCTGGAGCATCAGGACCTGAACTACACTTACACATTGCCTGACGAAGGTGAGTAATCGGTTAACAATACAGGGTACTATTGTGACAAGGAGTAAAAGGGTAGCAAAAGGTCCCAGTAAGAGAAGCACATAGGGGAGCATACCATTAAACCCATTCCAAAAAGGAGATTCTATTAATTCTCATCTCCTTTTTTCAAGATCTTTTTGTAATTTTTTAATCTTTCCTTTAACAATGCCTGATTTATTAGTGTAAAAACAGCATTTCTCCTGTAGAGCTAAGCAGATTCCTCCTTTTTCAGCCGTAAGGAGGTCTAATCCCCTCTGGGTCTGGAGAACTACTTCTGCTAAGGAATTGAGCTTGTCTTGGAGGTCATTGATGGTGCTCGAAAGCAACTGTACATCACTAATTTACTGCTGGGACAGTTTCTTGTATTTATATAATAAAACACCCAAACCAGCTGACCCAGCGCCTATGGAAGCAGTCAGCCCAATTCCCACTAACAGAGGAATGAACTGAATGGCTTTTTTTGTTCTTCCAGCCATTAAGTCAAAGCTGGGGATTGGGACTGGCTCATCCCCTGGAATGATGCTAATATAAGGGAGTTGCCTGTACACAGGTCCCAGTCCAATCTGTGGGCAAGAACGTATAGGCTTTATTATTCCTGCATAAGAAAACAGTGTTATTGTCAGGGCAGAGAGCTGTGGAGATGTCAATTGTTGAATCACAAATGGTAAAGGTAGCATCCCCTACAGGTATATCTGAGCTATCATTTTTGTAGGGTTTTGTCAAACAGGTAACATTTTTGTTGAAGAGAGGCTGCACTCTCATAGGGGGTGCTGAGTGTCAGGACCCCTCAGCAGTGTAATAAGTGGCTTTACGGGGGGGGGGAAGCTCCAGAGGAACAGGCTGCCCATGTCAGAGGTGGAGCCAGCAGTCACTTGCAAGTGAAGGATTGGTGTCATTTAGGAGGCTATGAGGTGCAGTAATAACATCTACAGTCTGGGGGTCTAAAATAATGTTTCCTCTACTATCAGGAAGAACTAGAGGGTGGTAATTGAGGGATGAGTATTCTTTTTTCTATTAACTCTTCAATGCATTGTTTAACCTGTTCTTGTCTGACCTGATCCTGCAGCCCTCCTCCATCTGAAAGGTGAATTGGAGGTACCTTTCTTCAGCATACAGGCTTAACTACCATCCCTGAAAAAGGGGTTTGGAGTAATTTAGATCCATGGCCTCCTGTTGGCACATTGTGGGACCAATCGTCTATCCTCATCTCCTCCCTGACTTGGTTCAATATGGCAGTGAAATAGGTGATGTTATCTTTTCCAATACATTGTTGCACAACTCTATAGCAACTGCTATGCACAGCCTGTTGATAGGTATCACAAGGGCAAGGCCAGGGGCACCCATTTACATAAGGAATCATTTTAGGCTTGGATACACAATGCCATTCTAAACTTGGCGTGCTCCCTGAAGTTTGTAGGGCTCTATATGCCCATGTATCACCACACTCAACTTGAGCATAGGCCTTGTTGGGGCTCCAAATCTCACCACTAAGTAAGGCTCTGCCATTTATCACCCCACCCTTGCAATCACAGGGTTTACCAGACAATGCTTGTACAAACAGCACCACCCAGAGGTACCATTGTCTGTCCACTTTACTGGTAAAAGAGTTCATTGTCCCTGATGAGTTTCAGTAGTTTCAGTTTCAACAGGTTGCTGGAGGCTTGGACTTCCCAGTTGTCAGCAGGTTGATGAAGAGCAGGCTTGACGTGTGACCCATGGATCCAAGCTGCAATGCCCTCTGCTATGACAGCTGTTGTGGTTGTGAGCAGGACACAATAAGGACGCTGACACCAAGGTTCCAGATTCTGGCTGCCCTGTCACCTCACATACACCAGATCTCCAACCTGGAACTGATGGGGCACATCCAAGGACCCAGGCGCATATGCACTGCCAAACTTGCTCCAAATTTCTTTCTGAATAAGTTGCAGTCCTTTCAGCCTGGACAACAAGTCAGAGTTACCATTAGTTATGTCAAAGGGGTCCCCAAGAAGAGTCAGGTTAGCAGAAACCCCATATAGTAGTTCGAAGGGAGTTAAGCCTAGTATGGAGGGAGTATTTCTGACTCTAAAGAGGGCCAAAGGAAGGATCACTGTCCAGTCACCATCAGTCTCCATGGTCAATTTGGTGAGAGTCTCTTTGAGAGTTCTATTCATTTTCTCTACCTGTCCTGAACATTGAAGTCTATAAGGACAATGTAACTTCCAATCAAGCCCCAGAAATCTGGCCACCTCCTGGCTTACCTGAACAACAAAGGTTGGTCCATTGTCTGACCCAATTACCTTTGGAATACCAAACCAAGGAAAAAATGTCTTCCAGAATCTTTTTGGCCATGACCAGGGAGGTTTCTTTCTTTGTGGGAAAAGCTTCCACCCATCCTGAGAAAGTGTCCACAAAAACCAGGAGATAATTATTGCCTTACCTGGATGGTTTACTTTCAGTGAAATCCACTTCCCAATGCATTCCAGGTCTAGTTCCTTGTCACTGGCCAGCAGTGACACCTGAATACCACCTGAGAGAGGGCTTGGAGAGAGAGAGAGAGACAGGGTGACACAGAGAAGGACAGCGAGTCTCCTTGCTGATCCAGGTGTCGAATTAATGGACCTCAGGTTAATACTTAAGTAGGCAGAAAAGTACAAGAAGTTTCTCATGTAGGAGAGCTCACTCAAGGTTACACAGAGCCTGCTGTCTGGTTACTATGGTTGCACACACACACACTTTCTCAGGGTCAGAGCAGTCTGCTGTAGGACCACCAAGGTCAGTGTATAAGAAACTGGAATTTGGAAAATAGCCAAAGCCAATAGGCTGGATTCCCCTGCTCAGATGCCATTAACTCAAAATTTGCCATTAACTCCAAAAAGGCTGCCACAGTTCCTCTCAGCCACTTCCCTGTGCTCTGGAACTCTTACCTATGTTTATCCTCTGGCAAGGTTCACATGCCCTAGTTACTCTCAGTCAGGGCAGTGAGGTTTAGTGTTCAGTACTTGGATTGGCGGGCAACTTCAGCCAATTTTCTTTGTCCACAAGTGAGTCCACTTATGCATCTGAGTAATTAATCTCTCAGCGTCTTCCTGTGGTAGAATGATCTTACCTTTAGAGTCAATCCATGCCCCCACGTAGGTGTCAAATATCCCCTTTTTTGCTGTATTAACTTTAAGTCACTTTCTGAGTAGTTTAGTCATTCTCTGGAAAGTTCAGCAGTTAGTACCACTGGGACGGAGTTTCATCTAGCAGCTACTTTAGCCTCCTGATCGGCCATGTTATTCCCCTTTGTTGCCTCAGAAGTCCCCTCTGCTGTCCCTGGCAATGAATAATGCTTACCTTGTTGGGCAGCAACAAGGCATTGAGCAAAGTCAGTATCTCATTTTTATTTTTATCTCATTACTGGCTGATGTTAGCAGGCCTCTCTGAAGATAGATGGTCTCTTGCACATGGGCTGTTCTTGAAGGTGTACTGACTATCAGAGTAAATGTTTCTTTTTACCCTTTCCCAGAGTTAATGGCTGGGTAAAAGCAATCATTTCAGCTCGCTGAGCAGAAGTGCCCTCCAGCAATGCCTGGACCCATATTACCTTATGTCCATCTACTACTGCTGCCATTGCCTTTCTCTTCCCGTTCTCCCAAAACTGCTCCCATCCATATAGTATGTCATCACACAGTAGGGCAGAGGCTGATCTTTCATGTCCTTTAGCCATCCCTGTTCCTCTGCTAGAACCTGCAAACAATCATGCTCCAGGGGCTGGATTTCTGAATCTGGCAATAAGGTGTCAGGGTTTAGCAAGGGTGCTAGGTTATAGGCATACATGGTCCTTGGTTGGAGAAACAGTCTTATAAAAGATCCCTGTGCTCTTATATATTTGGTCCTTGTAGAGTTCCTGTCCTCTCCAGGTCACACTAACTCCCCCTTCTGTCATATGATTCCCTGTGCTCTGCTCAAGGTTTGGTTATGAGTCTCAGCATCTGCTTTGATATACTGCTACGGAGAGTCTTTCATAGGTCCTCTGGGGTAGGCTTCTGTCCTGTTTCTTGTTTTTGCCTATATCCATCCTATTGGTCTTTCTAAGTGAGGATTGATCATCTTAACCCAGGTCCTCTTTCTCATTTATCTTCTTTAGGTGTACAGATTTTAGTATGTTTATTCTATCTTATAGGTTTAGCATCCACTTAAAAGTGAGTGTATACCGTGTATGTCTTTCTGCTTCTGGGACACCTCACTGAGGATTATCTTTTCTGGATTGATTGTTTGTTCATGTTTACATTTTATGACTTCTTTGAATGGTCTAGAATTAAACCTGTCTGTTGTATAGCTGGTAAAGAGGTTTCCCATTTTATAATCTGTTTCACCACCTAAAGAATGGATTGCAAAAGCATTTTAGTTTCATGTTGTAAGACCTGGAGTCTCACTGCTCAAGAGCTCGGGATTGTGCCCTTCCCAGGAACACTCATAGACCACAACTCGATGCAAAAGCAAGAGTTTTATTCCAATTGCGATAGGGTCCCCCCTCCAAAGACAGAAGATGACCCTGAATATGCAAAGCACAGGGTTTTACACCTGAAATTCAAACCACTTTTGCTCTATACATTGATTGGTCAGCAAGAATAGCATGAAAATAGTTTACATCTGGTTTTAGATAGTGTACAGCTGCTTGTAGATAGTTTACAGGTGGTTGTAGATAGTTGTTCTCAGAACAGTTTCCCCTTTCCTTCAAGAGTTATCTACACCTGACTTCAATTCAAATAATCACAGGTGTTTTTCTCTTTCCCCAGGTGGTCCCTCACCCCTCCTTTTTAACTCAATTTTAACCCTAAAATTGTGGATCAACCTCATAGAGAGGTTGATATTCTTTCTGGAATATCAGGACTTGAACTGTACTTATACTTTCCTGACAAAGGGAGTTCTGGTCAGTGAGTTTATTGTCCTGATGAGTTTCAATTTCAGCGGGTAGTTGGAGGCTTGGACTTTCCAGGTGTTGCAGGTTGATGAAATGCATGCTTAACATGTGACATGTGGATTCAAGCTGTGATGCCCTCTACTTTGACTGCAGTTGGCGTGGTGAGGAGGATGTAATAAGGACCCTTCCACGAGGTTCCAGATTCTGGTTGCCATGTCACTGCACATATACCAGATCTTCAATGTGGAACTGATGGGGCACCTAAAAGGACCCAGGCACATATGCACTGGCAACCTTGCTCCAAATTTCTTTCTGAATAAGCTGCAATTCTTTCAGCCTGTAAAAGTCAGAGTTACCACTAGTTATGTCAAGGGGGTCCCCAAGAAGAGTCAAGGAACAGGAACCCATATGGTAGTTCAAAGGGAGTTAAGCCTAGTATAGAGAGAGTATTTCTGACCCTAAAGAGGGCCAAGGGAAGGAGAACCACCCTGTCACCGCCAGTCTTTATGTTCAATTTGGTGAGAGTCTCTTTGAGAGCTCTATTCATTCTCTCTACCTGTTCTGAACTTTTAGGTCTATAAGCACAATGTAACTTCCAATCAAGCCCCAGAAACCTGGCCACCTCCTGGCTTACCTGAACAACAAAGGTTGGTCCATTGTCTGACCCAATTACCTTTGGAATACCAAACCAAGGAAAATGTCTTCCAGAATTTTTTTGGCCACGATCAGGGCGGTTTATTTCTTTGTGGGAAAAGCTTCCACCCATCCTGAGAAAGTGTCCACAAAAACCAGGAGATAATTATTGCCTTACCTGGATGGTTTACTTTCAGTGAAATCCACTTCCCAATGCATTCCAGGTCTAGTTCCTTGTCACTGGCCAGCAGTGACACCTGAATACCACCTGAGAGAGGGCTGGGAGAGAGAGAGAGACAGGGTGACACAGAGAAGGACACCAAGTCTACATGCTGATCCAGGTGTCGATTTAATGGACGTCAGGTTAACAAGTAGGCAAAAAAGTACAAGCAGTTTCTCATGTAGGAGCTTTACTTGGTCAGAACATAGGAGAGCTCACTCAAGGTTACACAGAGCCTTTTGTCTGGTTACTATGGTTGCACACATTTTCTCAGGGTCAGAGCAGTCTGCTGTAGGACCACCACGGTCAGTTTATAAGAAACTGGACTTTGGAAAATACCCAAAGTTAAGAGGCAGGGTTACACTGCTCAGATGCCATTAACACCAAATTTGCCATTAACTCCAAAAAGGCTGCCACAGTTCCTCTCAGCGGCTTCCCTGGGCTCTGGAAACTCTCACCTATGTTTACACACTGGCAAGGTTCACACGCCCTAGTCACTCACTCAGTCAAGGTGGTGAGGTTTAGTATTCGGTACTGGGATTGGCGGGCAACTTCAGCCAATTTCTTTGCCCTCAAGTGAGTCCATTTATACATTTGAGTTATTAATCTCTCAGCATCTTCCTGTGGTAGAAGGATCTAACCTTTGAAGTTTATCCATGCCCCCAAGTCAGTGTCAAATATTCCCTTTTTTTTGCCACATTAACTTTACGTCACTTTCTGAGTAGTTTAGTCATTCTCTGGGCAGTTCAGCAGTTAGTACCACTGGGACAGAGTTTCCTCTAGCAGCTGCTTTAGCCTCCTGATCAGCCACATTATTCCCCTTTGCTGCCCTGCAAGTCCCCTTCTGATGTCCTGGGCAATGAATAATGCTTACCTTGTCCAGCAGCAACTAGGCATTGAGCAAAGCCAAAATCTTGTTATTATTTTTTATCTCTTTACTGGCTGATGTTAGCAGGCCTCTCTGCTGATAGATGGCCCCGTGCTCATGGGCTGTTGGTAAGGCAAACCAACTATCAGTGTAGATGTTTATCTTTTTGCCCTTTTCCAGAGCTAATGCCTGGGTTAAAGCAATCAATTCAGCTCGCTGAACAGATGTGCCCTCTGGCAACGCCTGGGCCCCTATTACCTTATGTCCATCTAATACTGCTGCCCGTGCCTTTCCCTTCCTGTTCTCAAAAAACTGATCCCATCCATACAGTATGTTACCTCGGCATTGGGCAGAGGCTTATCTTTCAATTCCTTTTGCAATCCCTGTTCCTCTGCTAGAACCTGCAAACAATCATGCTCCAGGGGCTGGATTTCTGGATCCTGCAATATGGTGGCAGGGTTTAGCCTTGTAGCCAGAGTAAAGATGACTCTATCATTATTCAAGAGCAAGGCCTGGCATTGTGTCATGTGGGCATTCATGAGCCATCAATCAGGTGGCTGCCTTATGACACTCTCAAGGGCATGAGGAGCACAGATGGTGAGGTCCTGTCCCACAGTCAGTTTGTCTGCATGTTATACTAGTGCCGCCACTGCTTCTATTATTGCCAGGCAGGTTGGCCATCTTGCCACTACTGAATCAAGTGTTTTGGATAGATAGGCTACGGTCTCTTCCAGGGTCCAATTTTCTGTGTTAGCACCCCATTGACCATTCCCTGATTCTCAGCCACATAGAGATGGAAGGGTTTGGTTACATCAGGGAGTCCCAATGCTGGAGCCAATATTAAGGCTTGTTTGATATTATCAAATGCAGCTTGTTCATCCTTTCCCCAGATGAAAGAGTCATTGCCCTTTGTAAGGGCATGCAGAAGGGCTGCCATCTTGGCAAATCCCGGAATCTACAGCCAGCAAAACCCTGCTGTGCGAAAATTTCCCTCAGTTGTTCAGTAGTCCCTGGAGGAATATGAAATACAGTCTCTTTTTCTAGCCTCCAAGGCCATCTCTTTCCCTCTTTTAATATATATCCCAGATAACTGACCTGCAGCATGGGACTTTTTTGCTGTAGCTGAGCTCACCCATCTCTTGCAACAGCTGGTCGGTGGCATCAAAACAACTTTCTTTACAATCTGCTGCTAATAGTATATCATCCACATATTGGAGATGAGTTACCTGGGGATTGGTGGCCTGGAGGTGTGCCAGGTCTAGGTGTAGGGCTTCATCTTCCTTTTGGGACAATCCTGGATTCAGTGTCCTTTCTCCTTGCAATAGGCACACTGATCCTTAGACAGAGGGCCCCTCTGATTTCCAGGAACTCTCTCCCTATCATTATGACTGCACTGTGTTGGCCAGGATCTTAGTCAACTTTCTGTCTTGCCTCTTATCCTTTCTCTTTCTCTCACTTCCTGCTCTTTTTGCTTTCTTTCCTCTTTCTCTTCTTTCATCTCTCGGCTGTAAAAAACCTTTTCTGCTACCTGCACTAAATCCTTTAACGACTTTTCCTGTAAACCCTCTATTTTCTGGAGTTTTCTACAAATATCTGTGGCTGACTGGTCTATAAAGATTATAGTCACCATTGCCTTATGCTCATCTGAGGTAGGGTCATAAGGTGTAAACCAGCTATATGCCTCCATCAGCCTTTGAAGAAAGGCTGTGGGAGATTCATCTGGCTCCTGAAACATCTCTCTTACCTTCATCAAATTGGTGGGCTTTTGAGCGGCCCCATGGACACATGATATTAGAGTCTGGCGGTAGACCTGCAGGCATTCCTTACCTCCAGATACGTTGTAATCCCAGTTGGGGTAGGTGAGGGGAAAGCCATCATCAATCTCATTAGGGAGGATGGAAGGCCTCCTGTCCATTCCTGGCACAGTCTTTCTTGCCTAAAGGAGGACCCGTCTCCTTCCTCACTAGTCAAAAGGGCCTGCAAGAGTTGCTGGCAATCATCCCAAGTGGGCTGGTGTGAGAATAGGACATATTCAAAGAAATATATGCCCTGTATCTCACCTCCAAGACATGATAGTCACAGCCTGTCCTATAATAAAGTCATCCATCAAGAAAGTCAAAGAAGCAACAATGATAGAGACAAAAAGAACAAGACAGACATTTTGACAAGGACACCCTTATGGGTGGTACCACAGAATTCTGATTGAGAGGCTGCCTCACGGCAGCTGTCTCTGAGGAGAAACAGATGGGAGGAAGACCATGCAGGACCTAGCCTCCCCAAATGGAATCCGGAATGTCCTCCAGTTCCCAGTCAATCGATATTCTGACAAATATGTCTATCGCAGTGACTGAGCAGATGACCAAAAAGGTCCAGATAGGTGACTAAAGAGAAACAGTGGTATACCAGAAATCAGACTAACCTGTTCCGAGCTCGACCTCTGAGCCCAGTCTGTTGAGGGTTAAGAAAGGGCACGCTGTTTTCCGGACAACGCACCAAAATGTAAGACCTGGAGTCTCACTGCTCAGGAGCTCAGGATTGCGCCCTTCACAGGAACACTCACAGACCACAACTCAATGCAATAGCAAAAGGTTTTATTGCTGTCGAGATAGGTCGCACCTCCAAAGACAGGACATGACCCTGAACATGCAAAGCACAGGGTTTTATGCCTGAAAAATCAGATCACTTTGCTCTATACTTTACAGCTGGTTGTTTCTCAGAACAGTTCACCCCCACCCTTCAAAAGCTATCTGCACCTGGCTTCAATTCAAATAATCACAGTTATTTTCTCATTCCCAGGTGGTACCTCATTTGTTCTGATGATGAAGTCACTGAATAATGTCATGTTGCAGTGTTAAGAGTGCAGAGATCTGTTTAGGAGCCTATGCAAAACAACCACCTCATTCACTAAGGTAATTCAAGGCCCTGGAGAAGACTATTCACCAATTTCACACAGAGATTGGGTTCAGCTCTAAAGAGGCAGTACCAGACTGACACCAGATAAGCACTGATGCCATTCTTGGCGCATGATACTGT